>CAUJNA010003410.1:0-80000 GCA_963377175.1 Effrenium voratum
TCGAAGCGCGGGCGCTGATTGAAGCCGTGGGACCGAAGCGTCTTCATTTTACTGTTGCGCAACTTCGCCCGCTGCGCGTTCCACGCCCCTGCGCTCGGCGCGCGCGTAGCGCAGCTGAGGGACCTGGCGGTGCACGGCCTCCGTCAGCCGGCTCACATCGTCCAGGTGCCGCTGCCCCTCTTGGGCCAGCCTGCGCTCCCCCAGCCAGGCGTTGAAGGCCCGCGCCTCCTCCAGCTCTCGCTGGCGCTTCAGCAGCAACGGCTGCAGGTCGTAGCTCGGATAAGTCTTGCGAAACCACCGGAGCATCTGAGGCTCGTTGCGGGGTTCAGGGGACATCATCTTGCTTTTCATACCAGTACGCTAGCGCCCGCCGTCAGCCGGTCGTACGCCGACTGCCTCTCCAGCGCGCTCGCTCGGACGAGGCGCTTCTACAGGCTCGGGCCGTACCTCTCTGTGTACCTCGGGCTCGGGCTGTACCTCGGGCTCAGGCTGTACCTCGGGCTCGGGCTCTAGCAGTGGCTCAGTCTTGGGCTGCCTTGGGCTTGGCAACTGCCTTGGGCGCAGCCTTGAATGCAGCGGGTGCTGCCTTGGACACGGGTGCTGCCTTGGGCGGTGCCTTGCATGCTGCCTTGGGCGGTGCCTTGGGTGCTGCCTTGGCCGCGGGTGCTGCCTTGGGTGCAGCCTTGAGCGCCGTCTTGGGCTTTGTGGGAAATCTCACCCTCTTGGGCCGGAAGGGGGAGTCTATCTCGTGCGCTGGCTCCGTGGGCAGGTCGGCGATCATTTTTTTGCTCTTCGGCAGGGGCAGCTCTGGCGGCTTGGGCCTGTTCTTACTACCCGGGGGTCTGCCTCTAGGCCTTGGCGCCGGTTGCGCTTTCTTCATCGGTTTTTTTAATAGAAAATATTTTTTTAAAAGACCTTCGGGGGATTAGATGTGATCCAAAAACAGCACAAAGGACAAGGACGAGCCCCTCAGTCGGACAACTTGCCCCCAGGTCTGTCAGCCGGAAGCGCAGGTGTCTCAGGGTGATGGGGCCCCTAACGGCCATGAAGTGCCCGTCATCGGAGCCGGTCTCCACTATGGTGCCCACGCCGCTCTTCAGCGTTATCTTGGACAGGATGTCGTCCCCCAGATTGCCCAGCGCAGGTAGACCTCGTTGTAGCAATTCATGCGTACGAACTTGAAGACCTGCTGCCCGCCGGAGACGAAGCTGGGGCCTTGCATGTGGTCGATGCTGAAGGGCTTGCTCGGAGAGGCGTCCGGTGAGGTGGGGTAGTCCACGGCGTCTGGGAACTGCTGCTGCAGCTGCCGTCGTAGGCTACGCTTGAGGCTGTTCGTGGTCTCGCTATAGGTCGCAGTAGCGAAGTTGGAGCTGATCCAGGCGGCCAGCCGGGAGCCCGTGTACGCGCCTTCCGGAAGGAGCGCCCAATTCAGAGTCCCAAGCGCGGCGTCGAGCCAGTAGAGGTACCGGCCCCGGTCTGTCGACAAAAAGCTGTCCGCGATTCTGATCTTATAAACAGCCAGCCTGGCGTCGCTCTGCAGGTGCAGAGACTCTCCCAGGTCTACCTCAAAGTCGCTGTCCGAGCCGGCTACCCTCTTGCGGCTGTCCACGTAGATCGTGGTCATCCCTTTTCTAAGGAAGCCACCAGTCCGTCGGACGATGGGCGACTGGATGCTGCAACGGAGGTGCAGCAGGAGATATTATCAAACCGTGCGCTGATCAGTGTGGAACTCGCGAACAGCTTCTGACCCAGGAAGCTGAGCGCCGCTCCCATCGGCTTTCTCCAGAGCGAAACGCTCTTCGAAGCGCAAGTAGAACATCTCATTCTTTGGCTTGAGGTAGTACACGAAGAGGAAGCTGTAGGGGTCCCGAGTCGCCTGCTCGTAGATCCTGTGCAGCTTGTCCTTCGGCAGCAGGGCGCTCAGCTCTTCGATGACGGCCTCCAGCTCGTGCTGGTTGCGCAGCCTCCAGCAGCAGAGAAATTGCATGTTCACCCGCACGGCTGCGCTGATGAGCCTCAGCTTCTGGGAGCTCACCCAGGTGCTGATTTGCAGGTGCCGACCCCTGATGAAGAGCGTATCCAGGGCGCCGTGAGGTTTGTGGAGCTGTGGGCTATCTGCAAAGTCGTCGCAGATTATCAGCACCTGATACAGCTTCTTCATCTCCAACTTCTTGGATGTCTCGGTGATCTTGCGCTGCCTCTGGATGATGCCCCGCAGCGCCGCCTCGTCCCACTCGTCCCAGTAAGCTTGCTCCTGTTCAGTATTCACCCCTAGGTCCTGCTCGATGTACTTCTTGACAGGGACCCAGCTGTCGTCGATATTCATGCTGGGACTGAAGATATAGATTTTCTCGAAGACTCCGCGGTATTGGAATCATGCTGATCAGCGCCACGGTCTTGCCGGACTTGCTGGGGCCGAGGAAGATGCCTGTGCATGGTACCTGGGGCACCACGGGGTCCGAGGGCTGTTTGCTGGTATACTCTGTCGTAGGAAACAGCTTGATCTTCCCCATTTCCTTTGTTTACTTGCCAAATTCGAAGCCCAGTGCGGTGCGTTCATCCTGCTAGCCTCCGGTGGTCTCTGCCGCGGCGGGCGGGCTGGCGCCTGTGGGTTTTAAACAACTCACAGCTACACAGCTGCCTCTATTCTGGCGCGTTCATTTGCGTCAACGCTCGCCGGGACGCGTAAGAAAACACTAAGAGTGTTCAGCAATGGCACCTGTGCGCCGGCCTGAGAAGAAGTGCCCGCACGGGCGGCGGCGGTATCAGTGCCGCGCCTGCGGCGGCGCGTCCTTCTGCGAACATGCGCGGCTGCGGTATCAGTGCGGCGACTGCGGCGGCACAGCAATCTGTCAGCACTGGCGACAGCGGGCGCACTGCTGCGACTGCAACAATTTTGTATGTCAAATCCAGGGCTGTCCTCGGCAAGACCTCCCGTTCGCCGGAGCGCAAAGCTGGACACATGCGAAAGATGCACGGCGACAACCCGCGCTCGGTGACCGACGCGAACTGACCGGGCCGCGGAGAACAGCGCGCTGCCCTGCGTGGCGGAGCACTGGTCCGAGCCCGTGCGCGCCGTGTCCCGCTGCGCATGATAGCCCCCAGAGACTAAAAAGGCAGATGCGGTTGAAGTACATGGGAAGCAAATCCTGGTTAGCTCCTCACATGGACCGGCTGCTGGGGGCTTCACTCTCCCTTCTTCGGTTCTGGAAAGCTGGAGTACTACCTCGCCGCCCGGCGTCCGGCCCTGGAGGTGCGTGGTGTCGACGCCTTTGAGCCCGTCGCAAACCTGCACCGCTGTTACTTGAGGCAAGACCCGGTCTTCCTGCACTCCTTGCTGCGCCTGGTGGCGCGCAAAGTAGACAGGCGCTTCTACTTCAGTCGCCTCCTGCCGGGCTCACAGAGAGGCCGCGCTGGGCGTCGGGCCGCCTGCTCGTACGTCCTGCTGCACAACAGCTTCTCGGGAAAGTGGGGCTCCTTCACACAGCAGCGGCCACTAGCGCTGAGCAGCGTACGGCGTCTGCAACGGCCGCCCACAAATGTGACCGTGCGGCACCAGGACGCACGGCCTATCTACGTGCTCTGCCCCGCCTGGCACCCCAACAGGCCATATATGCCGATCCGCCCTACATCTTCCCAGGCCGCAGCATGAACTACTTTGGCACGAGGAGGCGGGGGCATGACCTGGCCTTCCACTCGGAGCTCCGAGACGCGCTCTTCGCAAGCGGCCTGCCCTTTGTTCTGAGCATAAACGACCTGATGCCTGGGAGCTCTACAGCAGGGCCGGCTCCATCACAAGGCTGTGCTCTGGCAAGAACGGCTCCAAGCCCGAGCTGCTGGTAGTGCACCGGGGCAATCCTGCTGTGGCGACAGGATTGAGTGAAGCAATCCTGCGCCCGCAACAGGATTGAAGCTGCAATCCTGTGCCCAACCCAGGATTGCCAGGCCCGCACCAGGCCCGCACCAGGCCCGCGCCAGGCCCGCGCCAGGCCCGCACCAGGCCCGCACCAGGCCCGCACCAGGCCCCAGTCCGACTTCGGTATGGAGCGAGGTCGGATTTCCGACTTCGGTGGAGAGAATTTTGGCTCTTGGAGCTGGTTTCGCTTTTCCAAGCCTTTTGCGCACTTTTCGGCCCCAAAGAGAGCGGTGACGGACGTCGCGGTGAGAGCGTTTTGGGGCCAAAAAGCGCCGTTTTGGGACGGTAACGAGAGCCGATAGACATGGCTTAGGCGTTGGTCTCCGGAGCGACGTTTCGGAGGTTCGATTCCTCCCCGGTACCTCGGCGGGCTGACGTGTTAGAGACCGGTGACATCGGCGGTGACAAGTTCAGCGGGCTGCCGTGTCATGTGAGAACCTCGGCAGGCTGACGTGTTATGTGGGAGCACCTCGGCAGGCTGTCGTGTCAGACACCGGCGACAGAGGTGGTGTGCCTCGGCAGGCTGACGTGTTAGAGACCGGTGACATCGCGGTGACAAGCTCAGCGGGCTGGAATTCGCAGGCTTTTCGGGGTAGAAAACGGATTTCGGAGCACGCCGAACACCTGGAGCCGGTTTTCGGCGGAAAACGAGCGAATTTGGAGGCCCAGGCAGCACATTTGACGCAGGACACGAAAAACGCACTTTTCGGAGTTCGCCGTTTTCAGCGCTTTTTGCTCCAAAAACGGAGCGGTGACAAAGCGGTGACATCGCTGGTGACAAGCGTTTTTTGGGCGAAATTTGGCTGTTTTGGAGCGTTTTTGGGCCAAAAAACGAAAAAGAACAGGGTAGTATAAGCAGACATTCCTTACTACTAGGTGAATGGGAGTCTCGCGGCCGAGTGCCGCAGCATGGCGTCCGGCGGCCCCGGGCAGCGTGACGTAGTGGATGGGGTCGAGCCCCGACTGCGCCCGGAAGGAGTCCCGGTAGCTCTCCATCACGTCCGCCAGGGCCAGGACGTCGGTGTGGAGGAGCAGTCGTGGAACTCTCGGAAGATCTCCCATTTTATGAGATTGGCGGTGTCCGCCTTCCCAGCCAGCACGCTGTCGTAGCAGTGCTGCTCCCACACCGCGGGCATCTCCCACGCCTCGGCGCCGCAGAAGTGCTTGAAGGGCATGGGCAGCTTGCGCAGGACGCCGCTGTCTGAGAGGCCGTCTTTGGGGCGGAGAGTCGGTCGGCGTGCGCAGCTGCAGTTCGGGTGAAGCGAGGCCATCAGGGGAAGAGCTGCTTGTGGGTGCAGGCCCTGAGGTCGTCGATGCTGGCCAGGCTCGTGGGGAAGACGTTCATGCTGTCCACGAACCTGAGCAGGCGCTTCTTGCCCGACTTGCAGAGGACTCGGAGGCAGCGGTGGCTGAGTCGCCCTGCTTGATCGCGGCCTGCAGGGCGCCGCCACTGCCACGGCACCGGGCAGTATCTCGGGGCGCTGTGCCACTCCTGCAACATCGCGGCCCAGACGCCCAAGACCATCCCAGTGGTCTTTCACAACGGGGGCGGCTAGACTTCCACTTCCTGCGCTACATCGCCACGATGGGCTCTCCTGTCAGCAGGGCACCGCGCGAAGCTCGGCGAGGACGCGACAACGAGGGCCCGAGAGCGAAGGCATCAAGAAGGAAGCGAGTCCGAGAGGCCCATGCCCATGGCCAAGGCCGCGCCAAAGGCCGCACCCAAGGCCAAGGCCAAGGGCAGGAAGGCCGCGCCAAGGCCCCTCAGCGGCTGGTGAGCTTCTTCTCAGCGGTCTTGAAGGACGCACTCCCTGCAGTGAGTGGCGGCCCTGTGCTCCAGCTCCTCCCGCCGGGTCATGCTGACGGGCCGAGTTCGGCGTCTGTGAGGTAGTGGTCGGCCAGCTTGAGACGTTCAGCATGGACAGCGTGTACTTGTCGCTGTCCCGCTCGGGTCGTGAGCCTCAGCCTCAGCTCCTGGGTGCACGTAGCCGCAGCGGCCGACAGCGACGTAGCAGGAAGAAGCCGCGACGGTCTGGCGCGCCGGCTGCTGCTGCGCTATGTGGACCGTCGCGGAGGCCTTGCCCTGTAGCGCAGCAAGCTCTTCTCGGCCCGGGCAGCGGCGCTTTCCGAGTGCGCTCGGCTATCTCTCGATAGCGCTGGGCGGCGCGGTGGCGCTGCCACGAGGCCTTCTTGGCGAAGCGGGCCATGCACCTCGGGCACTTGTACTCCGCGCAGCCGCCGTGTTGGTGGGCGTGGCTCCCAGGGTCAGCCCCTGCCTGCCGGCCAGCGCCTGGAAGTTGTGGATCAGGCTGTAGTGGCCGCTGTGCAAAAGAAGCAGCACGGTGTGTGGACGACGCCCGTGCCGCTCGGGGCGCGCTGCTGGAGGACGTGGTAGTACTCCAGCCCGTCCGTCCACAGGGTTTGCTGCCACACGAAGACGAAGACCTCCACCCGCCCGGCGTTGCGGAGCTCGAAGGCCTCGATGTCGTCGAAGCCCACGGGGCGGTCCGTCGGCAGGCCAGAGAAGTCCACCCCCGCGTCGGCCAGAGCGGGCTGCCAGCCCGCGGGGCGGCGTCCGCGGCGGCTCATCTCGGGGTAGAAGAAGGAGCCCGAGCAGCTTGTGGCCTTTGACTGCTGCCACCAGGTGAGCCCTTCGACCCCGAGGCAGTGGGCGAGGACGCACCACATGAAGCAGCGGTGGTCCTCGTTCTGAGGGTTCCAGATGGCCTTCTTCTTGGCCAGGGTCTCGGGCAGCTCCTTCCAGCAGCCTCCCGCCTCGTTGGGCGGTGGGGGCGCGGGCATGCGAGGGCGCGCAAATACGCTGCCGTGATGCCCACGACGGTCCAGTCGGACTTGCGAACTTCGTCCTGATGGCCGCCATCATGGTTCCGGCGCGGGCCGACGGAGGCGCGGGCCTCACGATCCACGGCGCCAGAGTGGAAGTAGAGCGTGAGCTCCACCCTGTCCTCGTCCTCATCGTTTGCAGCCGGGCGCGTCAGCAGGATCTGGAAGCTGACCTTGGCGAAGGGCAGCCGAATTGCCAGCAGGTCTTGGAGCCGGTCCACCAGCAGCCGCATGGCGTCGATGGTGAAGACCTGCTGCCCAGGAAGAGGGCGCAGCCGCAGCTCGCGGGTCCAAGCGGCCCCACGGGCGCAGTTCTGTCACCGCGGCCTCGGCGCTAGGAGCGCGCGGCTCCTCCAGAGGCACCGCCCGGACGGCGCTGAGCCCCAGGCGGCCCCAGATGCGGTCAGACAGCTCGGAGATCATGGCGCGAATTGGTTTGAGCTGAATAAATTGCTTTCTATAGAAAAAAATAAAATATTCAGTCGGTCGGACGAGCGCTTCTTTTTTCTGTCACGTTCTGTCCTGGCTTCTGTTCTGTCCCGGATTCTACCGCGTCACAGCGAGTCGGTGCTGCTGCCCTGCAGGTTCAGCGCAGTGAGGAGCTCTCTGGAGGCCTCGTCCAGCTCCTTGCGCGCCTTCTCAACCCGCTCCAAGGCTGCGAGGGTTGCGCTCTTGGCCGCCAAGCGAGACCGGCAGCCGCTCAGCGATCTTCTTGCTGACGAGCTGCTCCTCCACCTCGTAGAGCTCTCTCTCGATCTGCGCCAGCGAGGCGATGTCGCTCGTGCGAATGCGGCGCTGCCTCTGGGCCTCGCGCTTCTCGCGGAGCGTCTCGCAGCTCTCCTCCTGGCGCTCCTCGGCCACCGCGGGAGCGGAGCAGCGGGCCGTGCGCTGGTTGAGGCGCTTGCGAAGCTTGAGCCGAAGCTCTTGGGAGCGCTTCAGCATGTCCCTCCAGTCCTGCATGTCGACCTCCTCCGCCGGGAACCTGCCGGCGACCCTGTCAGCCAGCAGCCGCTCCAGCACGGGCGCTCCCCGAGTAAGCTCGTCATGCAGGCGGCTCACCTCCTCCAGAGAGGCTCCCCGCTTCAGCGCCTCGGCATCGACGGCGGCCCTCAGCAGAGGCCTCAGCTGCTCGCGGCGCTCAAGGACATGGGTGGCCATTCTGAATTTTTTTAAATGAGCAAAAAAGGCTGCGGCATCGGAAGAAACTACAGCGGGCACTCTCGAGAAGGTGGCTCCACGCGCAGATCTGTGACCTCAAGACTCAACCCGCTCATGCCGCTCATCAGCCACAAGCTGCGCGCTCTCAGCCTAACGCGCGCGGCGCAGTGAGCCAGCTCAGCGGGGCGGTCCGCAAACGTGCCGCCGGCGTTCCAGAAGCGCGCGTGGGCCGGCAGCTTGGCTTTCAGCATCCAATCGCCGCCGCGTGATTGCCTCACAGAGGGCAGCAGCCGCTGGCGCACGGCCTCGGGTGTGAGCTTCGCGTCGAAGATGCGCTCGGATGCGGCCGCCAGCTGCTCGACCAGATCGGTCTCGGCCCGCTCCCAGAAGAGCCTCGCGCGCTCGTCGGTTGCGAAGCTCACGCTGGGGCGCTGCCCCTCGGAGAAGGCCCTGGGCTCCCATGGGATTTCCAGCGAAGCTTCGCTCTGCCAAAACAGCGGCTCCACGCACAAGAATTTGCCACCCTTTGCATTGGAGCGCACCTCGCCCAACTTCCACATGCTAGCCTGGCTCGTCATCCTTTTCTGTCCCCGATAAAAAAAAGATTGGTCCGAGCATGCGAAACTGCTTGACCCGCGCCCTTGCCTGTGCGTGCTTTGTTGTGCGGGTGGTAATTGTTAAACATGCCGAGACTGCTGGAGCTGTTTTGCGGCACAAAGTCGATTGGCAGAGCCTTCGAGGCGGCAGGGTGGGAGGTCGTCTCCCTGGACATCGTATCGAAATTTGAGCCCACGATCCTGTGCGACATCCGGAGCTGGGACTACGCTCTGTTTCCGCCGGGGCACTTTGACATGGTCTGGGCCAGCCCGGTCTGCACGGAGTACAGCCGAGCTCTGACGATGCGCCCTCGACGACTCGAGGAGGGCGACGCGCTGGTGCTCAGAGCCCTTGAGATCATGGCGCACTTCGACCCGCTCATGTGGGTCATAGAGAATCCGGCCACCGGGCTGCTGAAGACCCGACCGTTCATGGAGCGCCTATCCTGGGTGGCAACATGCGCTGGAGGCCGAGCCGAGGGCTGTGCAGGAGCGGCAGCCGGTGCGATGCGTGGGAAGACGGGAGGCATCTGAGGGCGCCCAAGGGGGGCCTCGACTCATGCAAAGCCAGCGCGAGAGGGTCAGAGGGCAGTCGCGCGAGCTGCTTTACAGCATTCCTACGGCGCTGTGCGAGGAGATTGCGAGCGCGGCCACGGCAGAGCTTGCGGATCGGCTGAGCATCCCGGACTGAAGCGAGGAGCATTTTTTCTTATGAGATTTTTTCAGGATCACCGGGTTGGCTCAGACAGCTGAACTCTACGCAGGCATCACCCAAAAATTTGGTGGTGCCTGTCTCCAGTTCCAATTGGTAGCTGAACTCTACGCGGGCATCACCCAAAAATTGGGTGGTGCCAGTCTCCAGTTCCAATTGGTAGCTGAACTCTACGCGGGCATCAACCAAAAATAGGTTGGTGCCTGTCTCCAGTTCCAAGGCCAAAAAAAACCAGGAAGATCCGTCTCTCGGCGATGATCCGTCTCGGACCATGGTAGATTTTTTTCCCGGAAGCATTGCGAAGGGTTCTTCTTCTAAAAGCGGCTGCCAACTTCACCTGCCAACTTCTCATGCCAACTTGTCGAGAGTTACTTCACCTGCCAACTTCTCATGCCAACTTGTCGAGAGTTACTTCACCTGCCAACTTCTCATGCCAACTTGTCGAGAGTTACTTCACCTGCCTACTTCTCATGTCAACTTTTTGAGAGTTACTTCACCTGCCAACTTCTCATGTCAACTTTTCGGATGTTATCTCATTCTACTAAAAGCACAAGCTAATTTGTCGGGTGTTACTTCACTATCCTAAAAACACAAGCTAACTTTTCTGTTCTACCTTCACTTCTCAACTCTTAATTCTTCTTCTTTTTCTGGCGGGGGTAGGCCCGACAGGAGCTTACGAAACGCACCCCTCTGCGGAGATCGTGCGTGTCGAAGCGCTCTCGCTGTGGCGCCGTGCGAATTTGTCTTGAGCGCGGCGAACCCTCTGCGGAGATCGTGCGTGTCGAAGCGCTCTCGCTGTGGCGCCGTGCGAATTTGTCTTGAGCCCGATGAAACCTCTGCGGGGATCGTGCGTGTCGAAGCGCTCTCGCTGTGGCGCCGTGCGAATTTGTCTTGAGCGCGGCGAACCCTCTGCGGAGATCGTGCGTGTCGAAGCGCTCTCGCTGTGGCGCCGTGCGAGTTTGTCTTGAGCCCGATGAACCCTCTGCGGGGATCGTGCGTGTCGGATCGCTCTCGCTGTGGCGCCGCGCGAATCTGTCTTGAGCGCGGCGAACCCTCTGCGGAGATCGTGCGTGTCGAAGCGCTCTCGCTGTGGCGCCGTGCGAATTTGTCTTGACCTTGGCGAACCCTCTGCGGAGATCCTGCGTGTCGAAGCGCTCTCGCTGTGGCGCCGTGCGAATTTGTCTTGGTCGCGGCGAGCCCTCTGCGGAGATCGTGCGTGTCGGATCGCGTGTCGAAGCGCTCTCGCTGTGGCGCCGTGCGATTTTCTTGCTCGCGAAACGGCCTTTGGAAGTTGTCTCGTGGTTTGCGCGCCTGCTTTCGCAATCCCGCGGTCGCGGGTTCGATTCCCCCCTGGTCCGCTGCAGCTCCGGCTTGAAAATCGCAGCTTTTAAGTACAAACGTAGTACGCGGAGCGTGCTCCTGCAGCTCCGGCTGGAAAATCGCAACTTTTAAGTACAGACGTAGTACGCGGAGGCTGCTGCAGCTCCGGCTGGAAAATCGCACTTTTTAAGTACAGACGTAGTACGCGGAGCGTGCTCCCGCAGCTCCGGCTGGAAAATCGCAACTTTTAGATACAATTGGCTGGAAAATCGCAACTGTAAATTGCAAATGTAGCACGCGGAGCGCCTCCGCCGCTCCAGCTTTTTGAGGGTTAATTACTTCACCTGCCAGTTTCTCATGCCGAAACTTTGAGAATTACTTCACCTGCCAGCTTCTCATGCCACCTTTTCGAGAGTTACTTCACCTGCCAACTTCTCGTGCCAACTTTTCGAGGAGTTACTTCACCTGCAAGCTTATCATGCCAACTTTTCGAGAGTTACTACACCTGCGAGCTTCTCATGCAAACTTTTCGAGAATTACTTTACCTGCCAACTTCTCATGCCAACTTTTCGAGAAATACTTTACCTGCCAACCTCTCGTGGCAACTTCACCTGCCAACTTTTCGAGAATTACTTCACCTGCCAACTTCTCATGCCAACTTTTCGAGAAATACTTTATCTGCCAACCTCTCGTGGCAACTTTTCGAAAAATTAATTCACCTGCCAGCTTCTCATGCCAACTTTTCGAGAGGTACTTCACCTGCCAACATCGCCTGCCAACTTTTCGAGAGTTACTTCGCCTGCCAACTTCTCGCGCCAACTTTTCGAGAATTACTTCGCCTGCCAACTTCTCATGCTAACTTTTCGAAAGTTACTTCACCTGCCGGCTTCTCACGCCAACTTTTCGAGAGTTATTTCACGCGCCATCTTCTCGTGCCAACTTTGCGAGAATTACTTCACCTGCCAGCTTCTCACGCCAACTTTTCGAGAGTTACTTCACCTGCCAACTTCTCATGCCAACTCTTTGAGAGTTATTTCACCTGCCAACTTCTCATGCCAACTTTTCTCTTGAGTTACTTCGCCTGCCAACTTCTCATGACAACTTTGCGAGAATTACTTCACCCGCCAACTTTGCCAGCCAACTATTCGAGAGTTACTTAACCTGCCAGCTTCTCATGCCAACTTTTGGAGAATTGCTTCGCCTGCCAACTCCTCATGCTAACTTTGCGAGAGTTACCTCACCTGCATCAACTTGCCTCTATGCTTCCGGGCCACTCGTCGTCTAGTTATTCTCAGGAGAGGCGCTCACCGGGCTGGAGGCAATAAGATCCGTCTCTCGGCGATGATCGTGATAGGTTTTTTTATTCTCAGGAGAGGCGCTCACCGGGCTGGAGGCAATAAGATCCGTCTCTCGGCGATGATCCGTCTCGGACCATGATAGGTTTTTTTTATTCTCAGGAGAGGCGCTCGCCGGGCTGGAGGCAATAAGATCCGTCTCGGACCATGATAGGTTTTTGTATTCTCAGGAGAGGCGCTCACCGGGCTGGAGGCAATAAGATCCGTCTCTCGGCGATGATCCGTCTCGGACCATGATAGGTTTTTTTATTCTCAGGAGAGGCGCTCACCGGGCTGGAGGCAATAAGATCCGTCTCTCGGCGATGATAGGTTTTTTTATTCTCAGGAGAGGCGCTCACCGGGCTCGAGGCTATAAGATCCGTCTCTCGGCGATGATCCGTCTCGGACCATAATACAGGAGAGGCGCTCACCGGGTTGGCGCTACACTTGATGGATTTATTCCCAGGAGAGGCGCTCACCGGGCTGGAGGCGGAAAGATCCGTCTCGGGGATTTCTCGCTCCCAGGAGAGGCGCTCACCGGGCTGGAGGCAATAAGATCCGTCTCGGACCTGGGAATTAAAGTCTTTTAAGGAGAGGCGCTCACCGGGCTGGAGGCAATAAGATCCGTCTCGGACCTGGGAATTAAAGTCTTTTAAGGAGAGGCGCTCAGGCAATAAGATCCGTCTCGGACCTGGGAATTAAAGTCTTTTAAGGAGAGGCGCTCACCGGGCTGGAGGCAATAAGATCCGTCTCGGACCTGGGAATTAAAGTCTTTTAAGGAGAGGCGCTCACCGGGCTGGAGGCAATAAGATCCGTCTCGGACCTTGAGCCAAAAATCACAACCAATCGAACGTACGAATTCAAACAAACAATAAACCAACAACCGGCAAACAAATTTAACCACGCAGCAGGCAATCAATCAAGCAACAGCAAAGCGAAAACGCAAAGCAAAGCAATAATGCAATGCAACGCAAGCAAAGCAAAGCAAGCAAGCAAGTTCAGCCAGCAATTGTTATCGAGAGCAAGCAAGCACGCAACTATAGGGAGGCGCGGGAAGTTATAAACAGGCAAACAGGTTGGGCAGACCAGGCAAAAAGCCCCAGACCCGTTGGGCGAACCAGTACTAAAAAAAAAACTCCCCAGACCCGTTGGGCGAACCAGTACTTAAAAAAACCGAACCCAGCACCCGTACGTTGGGCGGACCAGCCAGAAGCAAGCAACAAATCATAACAAAACGTGCTGTTGATACACGTTGCGGATCATACAACAGCTATAGTGTACGTAGATATACGTGTATCCGGATGCAAACAAAACGCACCACCATATAAAATTTAAATGCGCACACGTCAAATATTTTAGGTGGGATCTTACTTCGAGAACAAAATTGATTATTTGATCATCACACTGCATGCATGCTCAGAGCAGTGCGTGTGCCGAAAAACATGAATTTCAATCGATCAACAGATTAGTCCTTGACAATTTGACAGCTTTGTGTTTCGCCAAACGTAATATATGTAGAGGGGTTGAATGCAAATACACCATTGTTGCCTGGTGCGGGCCTGGTGCGGGCCTGGTGCGGGCCTGGTGCGGGCCTGGTGCGGGCCTGGCGCGGGCCTGGTGCGGGCCTGGTGCGGGCCTGGTGCCTTTCTGTCAATCCTGTTGTGAGCGGGATTGCCCCGGTGCACTACCAGCAGCTCGGGCTTGGAGCTGTTCTTGCCCGAGCAGAGCCTCGTGATGGAGCCGGCCCTGCTGTAGAGCTCCCAGGCCTCAGGCACGTCGTTGATGCTCACGAGGAAGGGCAGCCCGCTGGCGAAAAGCGCGTCTCGGAGCTCCGAGTGGAAGGCCAGGTCATGCCCCCGCCTCCTCGTGCCATAGTAGTTCATGCTGCGGCCTGGGAAGATGTAGGGAGGATCGGCATATATGGCCTGTCGGGGTGCCTGGCGGGGCAGAGCGCGTAGATAGGCCAGTGCGTCCTGGCATCGCACGGTCACATTGCGCGGCGGCCGCTGCATACGCCGCACGCTGCCCAGCCCCAGCGGCCGCTGCTGTATGAAGGAGCCCCGCTTTCCCGAGAAGCTGTTGCGCAGCAGAACGTACGCAGGCAGCCCGACGCCCGGCGCGGCCTCTCTAGCGGTGCAGGTTTGCGACGGGCTCGAAGGCGTCGACGCCGCGCACCGCCAGGGCCGGACGCCGGCGGCGAGGTAGTACTCCAGCTTTCCAGAGCCGAAGAAGGGAGAGTGAAGCACGACGTCCCCCAGCAGCCGGTCCACGTGAGGAGCTAACCAGGATTTGCTTCCCATGTACTTCAGCCGCATCAGCCTTTTAGTCTCTGGGGACTATCATGCGCAGCGGGACACGGCGCGCACGGGCTCGGACCAGTGCTCCGCCACGCAGGGCAGCGCGCTGTTCTCCGCGGCCCGGTCGTAGAAGAGAAAGAGGCGGGTGAAAGGCGCCTCCGGCTCGCGCGCCAGCAGCTCGCCCAGCAGGCGGATCAGCTGCGCGTGGCGCTCCTTCTTGGTGGTCCGCCGCGTCACGCCGGCGATCTTGAAGGCGTCCGGGTTGTAGCGCAGCACCAGCAGCTTGTGCCCGCTGCCAAGCGCCACGCTGGCGGCCATGTCGAAGTCCCTGCGCACATCGCAGCTGGGGTCGTAAGCCTTATGCTGCTCCTCGTCAACCTCCAGCAGGACGAAGCCCCACGGAGTCGGCAGGGCAAAGTCCGCGAAGGCGTGCGCCGTCTCCGACTCCAACCCGCAGCCGCGGAAGGGCAGGTGGTGCTGGTACTCGAAGGTGATCTGCGCGTCGCGGAGTGCCTGGTGCACCTCAAGCTCCTTACTCTTGGTCACTGCGCGCGGGTTGTCGCCGTGCATCGTCTGATATGTCGCAGCAAGCTCGGCGCTCCGGCGAGTGGGAGATCTTGCCGAGGACAGCCCTCAATTTGACATACCGCCGCCGCCCATGCTCGCAGATCGACGACCCGCCGCACTCGCGGCACAGGTGTCGCTGTCGCCCGTGCTCGCAGACCGACGTGCCGCCGCACTCGCAGCACTGGGGCCGCAGTCGCCCGTGTTCGCAGACCGACGCGCCGCCACACTTGCGGCAGTGCGCCCGCCTCCGCCCGTGCTGACAGATTGCCGCGCCGCCGCAGTCTCGACACTGCCGGCGCAACCGCCCATGCTCGCAGACCGACGCGCCGCCGCACGAGCGGCACCGACGTCGCAAGGATCTACATCTTCAGTCCTTCGATTGGGATCGACGATGGCTGGGTCCCCGTCAAAAAGTACATCGAGCAGGACCTCACGGAGAAAGAGCAGGCCTACTGGGACGAGTGGGACGAGGCTGCGCTGCGGAGCATCATCCAGAGGCAGCGTAAGATCACCGAGACGTCGAAGATGGAAATGAAGAAACTGTACCAGGTGCTAGTAGTCATCGACGATATGGCGGATATGCCGCAGCTCCACAAGGTCAATGGCGCCCTGGACACGCTCTTCATCCGCGGTCGGCGCCTGCAAATCAGCACCTGGGTGAGCTCCCAGAAGCTGAGGCTCATCAGCGCAGCCGTGCGGGTCAATCAGCAATTTCTGGAGGCTGCGCAACCAGCACGAGCTGGACGCCGTCATCGAAGAGCTGAGCGCCCTGCTGCCAAAGGACAAGCTGCACAGGATCTACGAGCAGGCGACCCGGGAACCCTTTAGCTTCCTCTTCGTCTGCCAAAGAATGAGATGTTCTACTTGCGCTTCGAAGAGCGTTTCGCTCTGGAGAAAGAAGCCGATGGGGGCTGCGCCTCCGTTGCAGCCGTCCACCCGCCTGTCGTCCGCAGAACGGGCGGCTTCCTTAGAAAAAGGATGACCGCTATCTACGTGGACAGCCGCAAGAGGGTAGCAGGCTCGGACAGCGACTTTGAGGTCGACCTGGGAGAGTCCCTGCACCTGCAGAGCGACGCCCGGCTGGCCGTCTACAAGATCAGAATCGCCGACAGTTTCCTCTCGACAGACCGGGGCCGCTACTTGTACTGGGTAGACGCCGCGCTCGGCACGCTGAATTGGGCGCTCCTTCCGGAAGGCGCCTACACGGGCTCCCGGCTGGCCGCCTGGATCAGCTCCAACTTCGCTACTGCCACCTATAGCCAAACCGTAGCCTATGACGGCAACCGCCTCATTCTGAACGATCTGGAGCTGCAGCAGCAGTTCCCAGACGCTGTGGACTACCCCACCTTGCCGGCCGCCTCTCCGAGCAAGCCCTTCAGCATCGACCACATGCTAGGCCCCAGCTTCGTCTCCGGCAATCAGCAGGTCTTCGAATTCGTGCGCATGATGGCATACAGCGAGGTCTACCTGCGCTGCCCCCAGCTGGCCAACGCCAGCCGCGTGCTGGGCAATCTGGGGACGACATCCTGTCCAAGATAACGCTGAAGAGCGGCGTGGGCACCATCGTGGAGACCGGCTCCGATGACGGGCACTTCATGGCCGTTAGGGGCCCCATCACCCTGAGACACCTGCGCTTCCGGCTGACAGACCTGGAAGGCCAAGTCGTCCGACTGCGGGGCTCGTCCTTGTCCTTCGTGCTGTTTTTGGATCACGTCTAATTCCCCGAAGGTCTTTTAAAAAAATATTTTCTATTAAAAAAAACCGATGAAGCAAGCGCAACCGGCGCCAAGGCCTAGAGGCAGACCTCCGGGTAGTAAGAACAAGCCCAAGCCGCCCGTGCTGCCCCTGCCGAAGAGCAAAAAGATGATCCCTGACCTGCCCACAGAGCCAGCGTACGAAGAGGGTGAGATTTCCCACAAAGCCCAAGACGGCGCCCAAGGCAGCACCCAAGGCAGCACCCGTGGCCAAGGCACCTAAGGCAGCACCCAAGGCTGCGCCCAAGGCAGCGCCCGTGCCCAAGGCAGCGCCCAAGGCAGCACCCAAGGCAGCACCCAAGGCTGCGCCCAAGGCTGCGCCCAAGGCAGTTGCCGCGCCAGCTCCAAAGCCCAAGCCCAAGGCAGCGCCCAAGACAGAGCCCGAGGCACAGCTAGAGCTCGAGGTACACAGAGAGGTACGGTTCGAGGTACACAGTGAGGTACGGACGGAGCCCGAAGAAGCGCCTCGGCCGAGCGAGCGCGCCATGCGCATGCTGGAGAGGCAGTCGGCTTACGACCGGCTCGGCGGGCGCAAGCGTCCTAGTGTAAAAGCATGATGTCCATAGAGCCTCGCAACGAGCCGCAGATGCTCCGGTGGTTTCGCAAGACGTATCCCAGTTACGACCTGCAGCCGCTGCTGCTGAAGCGCCAGCGAGAGCTGGAGGAGGCGCGGGCCTTCAACGCCTGGCTTGGGGAGCGCCGGCTAGCCCAAGAGGGGCAGCGGCACCTGGACGATGTGAGCCGGCTGACAGAGGCCGTGCGCCGCCAGGTCCCTCAGCTGCGCTACGCGCGCGCCGAGCGCAGGGGCGTCGAACGCGCAGCGGGCGAAGTTGCCGCGCAGTAACGGATAAAAGAGATGAAGACGCTTCGGTCCCACGGCTTCAATCAGCCGCTGCCCCTGGACCAGCCGGACCGCAAGGCAACCACGTTCATCACGAGCCACTTCTACTTGGACGACTTCGTGCAGTCCAGCGAGGACCCCAACCCGCAGCCTCTGCAGCATACTCCTTTGAGGGCGATTCCAGAGGAAGGCTTCCGCACTCCCGCCGAGGCCACGGACGAGGACGTGCGACTTGCCCGGATGTACCAGGGCTACGGAGGAACCCGCTTCGTCGAGGACGACTTGGCTGGAGACCCCGAGGCCGACGCGCTGACAAACAACGGACAGGGCCCGCCCTCCATTACGGGCCGTCTGCGCAGCGCGGCCGACGGAGCGCAGGCAGCAGGTGGGCGCAGGAGCAGCAGGGCTCGCAGCGGCGCAGGCCTTCCGCTCCCAGCTCCCCCAGGACGCTGCTGAGCACGTCCGCCTGTGATGCCCCGCCCAGGGCCGCAGCCGCAGCCACCACCGCAGATCATCGGTCGACCCGACGACGTAGAGCGCCTCCTGGACGAGGCGGGGCGCACGCAGGAGGTGGAGCGCGGCGCAGCGCAGGCCATAGAGGAGACGGCAGCGGTGGCCGCGGAGGAGGGAGAGGTAGCCGTTGCCTCCGAGGGCGTGGGCGGGGCCTTCGGGTACCTGGGAGGCCTGGCAGAAGGAGCAGCAGCCCTCGCACCCACAGCGGGCGAGGTTGCTGGAACGCTGGCTGCCACGGCAGGAGTTGGCGCAGCGGCAACGGCAGGGTTGGCCGTGAGACTCGCAGGCGGCGCAGCCTAGGCCTGGCCCGCGGCACGGGCTGGGTGCTCTTCCGGCCTCAGCAGGGCAGCGAGGACGCGGCCGTGCAGGACGTCCGGTCCGCCAACGGTATGAACGACGCCACGCAGCCCCAGCACTTCACGCTGCGCTCCGGCAGCAGCACTTCAGGCAGCCCCGCAAGCAGCCGCGCCTCCTCGCAATCGTTCCGTGTTCACAGGCCAATCACACGCCGCGCCCCTTGTCCTGGGGCCTGAACCCAGTAAGCTCCCGCAGCTCAGGACAGTCACGCCAGAGCCGCCTGCCTCCGCCGAGCTATGACCAGCTGGACCGAGACATCGAGGCGGCCTAGACTCTCCTTCGCCGTACGAGCGAAAATGAGTGTTGCGCTACATGTAAAGAAGCATGGAGGTAGTCACAGCCGGAGGACAGGATGAGTTGATGCAGAGCCTGGACTACAAGCTGAAAACCAGCAACACCAACTACGTGACCGCACGGCACGACGTGCAGAGCTCCTTCTCTCCCGCCACCTCGAGGGTCTGCCGCATTCCGCTGACCAGCGGCACCTCGTTCATCGACCCCGAGTCTATCAAGATCGCCTTCAGAGTCAGAAACACGGACGCCACCAACCCGCTGGCGCCTGCCACTCCGAACCCCGCCTGTTTCATCCAGAGGATCCGTCTTCGCCAACGGCCAGCGCTGCGACGACATTAACTACGGCCGCGCCGTGGCCGTGCATGACCTGCTGAAGGGCCGCGAGTACAACCAGAACAAGGCCGTGGAGGGCTTCGACGAGGTGAACCTTTCTCGGACGCCCCGCGCGGTGCACCAGAGCGGCTACGCGGACGTGCTGCTCCGCCCCACCATGGTGGGCATCCTGCGCTGCGGGAAGATGCTGCCGCCGCAGCTGAACCTGGTGATAGAGATCGGGTTCGCAGACGCGACGACTGCGCTGTGGTCCGAGAACGCCGGGGCGCACCCGGCGGGAGCCACGCTGAGCACCGACTTCGAGATCCAGAACGTCCGAGTTCTGGCCTCACAGGTCGTCCTGGACTCTGCGCTGGTAGAGTCCTTCAACCGCATGCTCCTCTCAGGAAGGTCGCTTGTATTCAGCTACCCCACAGTCCACACACACAGGCCACGGTGCCTCCGGGCGTGGCGGAGCACAACGTCACTGTGGCGCGCGCCTTCACGAAACTCATGGGAGCGTTGACAACGACGCGGGCTCTAAGATCGACTTGCTGGCCAACCCGGGGCAGGACGTGGCCCCCATCGGAGCGGCCAGGCAGAAGACAGTCTCCTGGAGTCGCAGATGCAGCTGGGCAGCCTGCAGTACCCGCACAATCCTATGAAGGGAGCCTCTGAGCACTTCCACTTCCTCTCGGGCCTTGCGGGGACCTACGACGACACGGTGCGCAACATCGACATCGACCGCGCGGGCTACCTGCGTCACAGCTTCATCGCGGGCTTCCCGACAGAGCGCGTGCCCAAGATGCCCCTCAGCGGCGTCAGCACCCGCTCGGGCGACCTGGCTCGGTTCACTTTCAAGGCGCTCGACGGCACGATGACGGACGTGTTCATCCACCTGATAGCCTATCAGCTGGTGACGCTCTCTGGGACAGGAGTCTCCGTGCTTGACTAGTAAGGGTCCATAGCTCAATTGGAAGAGGCTCTGCAGCTCTGAAGCTTACCGCGCCCGGGCGCGGATCATTATTTCGGGTGAGTGCCTTTTGGGAATTCATTTTTCCCCCTCGACCCGAGACGGACCCCCGAGACGGATCTTATTGCCTCCAGCCCGGTGAGCGCCTCTCCTGGGAGCGAGAAACCCCCGAGACGGATCTTTCCGCCTGAGCGCCTCTCCTGGGAGCGAGAAATCCCCGAGACGGATCTTATTGCCTCCAGCCCGGTGAGCGCCTCTCCTTAAAAGACTTTAATTCCCAGGGCCGTGTGGTCTACCGGTGTGTGCCGGCAAGCCCCAGCTGACGATACTGTCATAAACTTTTTATGCTTTTGGCTGTACAGTTTTTTGATCTGAGGCCTCTTTTTTCTGGCCCCCAGGGCCAAAAAACGGCACGGACGAAACTCCAGGTTGTCGCTGTCCCGCTCGTGGTGCGTGAGCCTCAGTCTCAGCTCCTCGGGTGGCACGTAGCCGCAGCGCCCGACAGCGACGTAGCAGGAAGAAGCCGCGACGGTCTGGCGCGCTGGCTGCTGCGCTATGTGGACCGTCGGGGCGGGCGTGCTGTAGACCTCGAGGTCCGCGTAGCACGTGAGGGGCGCGAGCTCTGCGGAGGCCTTGCCCCTGTAGCGCAGCAAGCTCTTCTCGGGCCCGGGCAGCGGCGCTTTCCGAGTGCGCTCGGCACTGGGCGGCGCGGTGGCGCTGCCACGAGGCCTTCTGAAGCGGGCCATGCACGCGCAGCCGCCGGTGTTGGTGGGCGTGGCTCCCAAGGTCAGCCCCTGCCTGCTGGTGGAAGTTGTGGATCAGGCTGTAGTGGCCGCTGTGCAGGAGAAGCAGCACGGTGTGCTGGACGATGCCCGTGCCGCTCGGGGCGCGCTGCTGGAGGACGTGGTAGTACTCCAGCCCGTCCGCCCACAGGGTTCGCCCGGCCTCGATGTCGTCGAAGCCCACTGGGCGGTCCGTCGGCAGGCCAGAGAAGTCCACCCCCCCAGGCTCCCACCTCCCTTTTGATGCTCTCTGTGCCTCTACGTCTCTACGTCTCTACTCTACATCTCGCGACAGCTCCGCCCGCCACTCACTGACAAGCTTCTCCACGTCGCCCTCGTTCTCAAACCAGCGCAGGGCAAGCTCAGCCCGCCAGCGCGTGGCCGGGGTGCGAAGAGCCGTAGAGACGTCACACACATCATCCCAGACTTCACGCACGTTCCAGAGCTTGTCCTCGAGGCGTTCGACTTTCGCCTCCGAGTCGTCCACTCATTGAGGAGCTTGATGCGCCCGCGCTGGTGCGAGCGCTCGGCATCGCGGAATTGATGCGGCGGCGCTGGTGCGAGCGCTTGGCCTCAAGCAGCGCATCCTCGCGAGGCCGCTTGGTGGGAGGCCGCTGGGCCATCTGAGCAGCCGCGAGGCAGGGAGCGTTCTCGTCCACCCAACTTCTTGGATGTCTCGGTGATCTTGCGCTGCCTCTGGATGATGCCGCAGCGCTGCCTCGTCCCAGTCCTCCCAGTAGGCCTGCTCCCGTTCGGTATTCACCCCCAGGTCCTGCTTGATGTACTTCTTGACGGGGACCCAGCCATCGTCGATGTTGACACTTGGGCTAAATATGTAAATTTTCTCGAATACGCCTCAATACTGCTCCAGGATGAGGCTGATCAGCGCCACGGTTTTGCCGGACTTGCTGGGGCCGAGGAAGATGCCTGTACATGGGACCAGGGGCACCACGGGGTCCGAGGATTGTTTGCTGCTGTATTCTGGCGCGGGGAATACCTTGATCTTCCCCATTCGTTCTTTTGCCTTTACTTCCCTAATTCGAAGCCGCAGGGCGGGCGGTGCGTTCATCCTGCTGGCCTCCGGTGGTCTCTGCCGCGGCGGGCGGGCTGGCGCCTGTGGGTTTTAAACACCTTGGCGCCTACACAGCTGCCTCTATTCTGGCGCGTTCATTTGCGTCGCCGCTCGCCGGGACGTGTAAGAAAACACCAAGAGTGTTCAGCGATGGCGCCTGTGCGCCGGCCGAAGAAGTGCTCGCACGGGCGACAGCGGGCGTACTGCCGCGACTGTGGCGGGTCGTCCTTCTGCGAGCACGGCCGACAGCGACGCCAGTGCCGCGACTGCGGCGGCTCGTCCTTCTGCGAGCATGGGCGACTGCGGCACCAGTGTCGCAATTGCGGCGGCGCGTCGGTCTGCGAGCATGGGCGACAGCGGGCGCACTGCCGCGACTGCAGCAATTTTGTATGTCAAATCCAGGGCTGTCCTCGGCAAGATCTCCCATTCGCCGGAGCGCCGAGCTTGCTGGGACACATGCGAAGGATGCACGGCGACAACCCGCGCGCAGTGACCAAGAGTAAGGAGCTTGAGGTGCGCCACGCGACGCGCAGATCACCTTCGAGTACCAGCACCACCTGCGCTTCCGTGGCTGTGGGTTGGAGTCGGAGACGGCCCACGCCTTCGCGGACTTTGCCCTGCCGACCCCGTGGGGCTACGTCCTGCTGGAGGTTGACGAGGAGCAGCATAAGGCTTACGATCCCAGCTGCGACGTGCGCAGGGACTTCGACATGGCCGCCAGCGTGGCGCTTGGCAGCGGGCACAAGCTGCTGGTGCTGCGCTACAACCCGGACGCCTTCAAGATCGCCGGCGTGACGCGGCGGACCACCAAGAAGGAGCGCCACGCACAGCTGATCCGCCTGCTGGGAGAGCTGTTGGCGCGCGAGCCGGAGGCGCCTTTCACCCGCCTCTTTCTCTTCTACGACTGGGGCGCGGAGAACAGCGCGCTGCCCTGCGTGGCGGAGCACTGGTCCGAGCCCGTGCGCGCCGTGTCCCGCTGCGCATGATACGGCTGAAGTACATGGGAAGCAAATCCTGGTTAGCTCCTCACATGGACCGGCTGTTGGGGGACGTCACAGTGCTTCACTCTCCCTTCTTCGGTTCTGGAAAGCTGGAGTACTACCTCGCCGCCCGGCGTCCGGCCCTGGAGGTGCGTGGTGTCGACGCCTTTGAGCCCGTCGCAAACCTGCAGCGCTGTTACCTGAGACGAGACCCGGTCTTCCTGCGCTCCTTGCTGCGCCTGGTAGGGCTCAAGGTAAACAGGCGCTTCTACTTCAGTCGCCTCCTGCCAGGCGCTCAGAGAGGCCGCGCCGGGCGTCGGGCTGCCTGCTCATACGTCCTGCTGCGCAACAGCTTCTCGGGAAAGTGGGGCTCCTTCACACAGCAGCGGCCGCTGGCCCTGAGCAGCGTGCGGCGTCTGCAGCGGCCTCCGACAAATGTAACCGTGCGGCACCAGGACGCACTGGCCTATCTACGCGCTCTGCCCCGCCTGGCGCCGCGTCATTGTATCTACGCCGATCCTCCCTACATCTTCCCAGGTCGCAGCATGAACTACTATGGCGCAAGGGGGCGGGGGCATGACCTGGCCTTCCACTCGGAGCTCCGAGACGCGCTCTTCGCAAGCGGCCTGCCCTTTGTCCTGAGCATCAACGACGTGCCTGAGGCCTGGGAGATCTACAGCGGGGCCGACTCCATCAGGAATGGCTGGAGCAATCCTGTGCGTGCCGCAGGATTGAGGGGGGGCAATCCTGTGCGTGCCGCAGGATTGGCTGAAACCTCCGCCGGCGCCCCTGCGGCAGTGGCCCGCACCAGGCCCGCGCCAGGCCCGCGCCAGGCCCGCACCAGGCCCGCACCAGGGCCGCACCAGAGCGAAGTCGGACCGAAGCCGCGGAGCTGGTTTCGCTTTTCCAAGCCTTTTGCGCACTTTTCGGCCCGGTGACGAAGCGGTGACAAGCGGTGACGGGCTGGAATTCGCGGAAAACGGACGTCTGGAGCCCGCTTTCGACCGAAAACGAGCGAATTTGGAGGCTCAGGCATCCCACTCGCCGTCCGACACAGAAAAACGGACTCTTCGGACTCGACCGTTTTGAGCGCTTTTTGCACCAAAAACGGAGCCGGATGGAGCGGTGACATTGGTGGTGACAAGCTCGGCGGGCTGACGGACGAGCCTGGTCCTCGGCGGGCTGTCGGGCCGCGGAAAACCCTGCGGAGAAGGGGCCCGGTTTTGCGCACTTTTGCACCCAAAAAGCGACAGCGGGCTGGAATTTGCAGGCTTTTCGGGGCAGAAAACACGGCGAACGTCTGGAGCCGGTTTTCGGCGGAAAACGAGCGAACTTGGAGGCTCGGGCACCACTTTTGACGTCTGACACGAAAAAACGCGCTTTTCGGAGTTGACCGTTTTCAGCGCTTTTTGCACCAAAAACGGAGTGGTGACAAAGACCGGTGACATCGGAAAAACGTTCAGCTGGTTGAAGAATTTGGCTGTTTTGCAGGGTTTGGGGACCAAACAACCAAAATAATTTTGGGACTATAAGCAGTCTTTCCTTACTACTGAAATCTGCAGCTTGCTCCAGCCCGCCCAGTTCTCCCTAACCAATTTGTGAGTACTAGATCCATGGGGTCTAGATTTGGGGGGTTTTTGGCTATCTCGAATTATCTCGAATTATCTCGAAGATGTAGGTCAGGTTGAAAGCAACTTGCATGTTTGGGATTTGTTTCTGCATTTTTTGTCATTTGTATGATGTGTGTCTTCATGAATGCCGTGCAATTTTGTTGATTTTGCATTTTCATTTTGTAAATATTTGTTCTAATGATATTTAATGCTGATGGTCGGTCATTGTGTTTTTACTGATCTTAAACCTGATTGCATCGGCTCGTAGCAATCAGGGGGCGGTGATGATGTCAAACGGTGTGTTTGTCGCGTTGCCTTCAGCTTCACCAATTTCAATCAATGATGTCCCGAATATATCATCAACCGAAATCCCTTCTGATCCAACGCATGGTGGAAGATGCGTATTACTACAGAAGTGACTGGACAGACATGGACCTGCATTTGGAAAAGGAGTGGGCAAGATTTGCAGAGGACGGGCTGGGCTATGACCAGGTGACCAGGTGGCCACTGGATGCAAGTGTGATTTACGAAAGCGAGAGTGACAGTGACCACCATGATCACTCCTGTCCAAATTCGAACGCTCTCAAAATCATGATTGGAAGCTTGGCTGTCGGGCTGCGGGTCCATGAGTTGGGTGAAATAAGTCAGGTCGGGAAACCTGTGCAGCCGGATTTGGTCGTTGCTTTGAATGCAGCTGACTGGCAGTACGAGCATGGCATGGAACGTGTGGAAAACACAGCAGCAGTAGATCGCCTAGCTTATGGCCTGTGGGATAAAACCCATCTACAGGGTGAGGAGTGGAACCTCTTCAAGAACGACTTCAATCGGACTTGGCAGCACATGTATAATGACATCAAAACTACACGGGCTTGGACTGAAGGGCGTTGTCGCAGCATCTTGTTTCATTGCCATGGTGGAGCGCATCGGAGCACATCTGCAGCTGTGGCGTTCCTATTGATGCACCATCGATGTAGCCTTGAAACTGCAGTCCAATGCATTTTGAGAAAGAGAAAGTCGCTGCGAATGTGGTTCAACAGGGAGTACATCATTGAAGCTCTTGTGGCACTGGAACATTCGATCTTGTCAGAGACCTCTGAGACTCTGAGCCAGGTGTGAGTTTCGAGCTCCAACTTAGTTTCACCTGTGTGTGACAGGCTTTGCTACGAAATGAGCATCGACATGTGACATGTGTGTGTGTGTCACAACCCACGATCGTCCGTTCACACTTTTCATTTTGTGCATTGCCAAAAGTAATTAAGTATTTAAGTCAAATTTGTCCCACTCCCTTCACTCAGAAAGTTGAATGACTGAGAGGCCTGGCTGGCGCGTTGATGCGACTTTGACTTTGATTCATGGACCTGTTACTGAGCTACTGACTCCAGGACGTGTTTGCAATTTAATTGTGCTACGGAAATTGTGTGTGACATTGTCGAGTCAACAAATGCATTGAATAGTTGGATCTGAGGGTGACTGAACCCTGCCCATGCCATAGTAGTGTTGAGGCCGCCTCGCTTCCAAGATGAAGCGCCCTGCTGCCAAAGCGATAATGAAGCGCCCTGCTGCCAAAGCGATGAAGAGTCCTGCTGCTGCAAGAATCGAGAAACGTCCGGCCATGCAGGTGGATGATGACGAGGCTGAGGACCTGGAATCTCTTCGTCTGATGCTTTATGGCCAGAATGAGAACGACTTCCGCTTCAACAAATGGCATTCGTTGGCGCCAAAGGGTAAACGGATTTTGATCCTGGCAATCTTCAAAGTATTTGGCGCTGATGATAAGGATATTGAGGAAATGACGCATTTCAGCATGAGCCTGAAGGACTTGCAGATTCAGTGGAAGGACATTACGGACGAGTTGAAACGGAATTTCAGTGATGGTCGGATCCGCGGATATATCTCGGCGGTGGTTAGGTACCTTACGACTCCAGGTTCTTCAACTACTCATGTTGAATGGCTGTGCTTGGCTATCAAGGTTGCCAGTGCTGTCAGGGGAGTCACGGATCGTCTGATTGATTCAGAAGCCGAAGCAAGTTCAAGCTCTGAAACATCATTTGAGATATGACAATCTAACCCAGCAAGCCAAACAGTGTGTTCCTTGATTCCATGGCAGCACTGGTGGGATGTGGAGCCGGCGTGTTTGAAAGTGAGTGTTTGAAAGTTGTGTTACCAAAATTCCGACCTGGCAGGTGCTGGTGGCTGAATCTGGACTTTTGCATCATCAGTGTCAGGAACTCAGGCTTTGCGTTTGCTGTCTGTGACGTGTGTGCCATGACATCGAGTCAGTTGTTACTGTTACTGACATTGAGTCAAGGAAAAACAGTGTGTTGGGTCTGCGCTTTTTGCATTGTGACGCCATGTCGCGCCGCACTGTTCTTGACGTTACTGCCACTCCGCTCGTCAAGAAGCAGAAAGATGAGAGCGGCGGCGCCAGCCGCAGTAACAAGATCTACAGTCACTGCGGGGCAGGCCCAACAGTTTTCTACATCCCAGTCATTGAAGAGGCCTGGCTCACAATTGGGTGGGACTGACTATGTTACATGTGTTGGCCAAGTTGCTAATTGACAGATTAAGGTGTTGAAGAAGACGGTTTTCACATTGGTGCTTTGTTGCTGGCCCAGTGCGCACTGTGCATTGTCTTGTGCTGGCAGGTGAAATATCTGTGGGGGACAAAAGATGTGAGCCCACTTTACCAGCCGGGCGCGCGCTACCACTTCTCGCTGCGCTCGGAACTCAAGTGGCAGTGGAGAGGGGAACGTGGTACCGGATGGACAACTATCCTGAGGCCCAGTGCCTTAGCCTTACTAACTGCTGATGCATTGAAGAGTTCCTAATCCACTTCATATTCATATGTGAGTAATCTCGGCTCTGATGAGCGCCTTCTTGTGACTATATGCAAGGTGGCGTCGATGATCGTACGTCTTGAACGTCTTGGCGTCGACTGGTTTTGAGGATGATTGGGATACGTCATCAAAGAATCCCTTGTACCACATCGAGTTGTTCCTGTTCGTCCTCATTCTTCAGGCGCTCCACCTCTTCGCTCACGTCATTGTCAAGAATCTCTTGAAACCACACGTACTTCTCGGGTGTGTCAGTCTCTCCTGACCACCGCGAAGATCCACTCGTGGCGTCTTCGGCATCACGATCGTGATACACAGTCTCGACCTCGGCTTCACTCTCTTCAGCGCCTTTGTCATTCTTTTTGGCTTCTGAAGTCGCGGCTCTCTTGACAGGGATAGCGGGCGTTGCGATGTGAACCTTTCTCACAATTGCCGGAGCTGCTGCTTTGGGCTTGGCCTGTGCCTTGGCCTGTTGCTTGGCGTTAGGCGCAGGAGCGGACGCTTTGGCTTTCGCTGGTTCAGGGCGCTTGTATTTGCACTGATCCCCTTTCGTGCACTTTCCTTCCCTCCATGCATAGCAGACCCCCTCCCTCTTCGGTGAAGGAGCCCTCGCTGCTTTGCCGTCGCTTTTGCCCTTTCCTTTATTATTGTCCAACTTGTGCTTGTGCTTGGGGCTATGGGAATATGGACAATCTTTCCCTTTGAGACATCCTCCGTCTTTCGTGTAGTGGAAGACGCACGGCCATTCCTTCTTCTGTTCAAGGCTCATGCTTTTCCGCCCTTCTTGTCGTAGGCGTGTGTTTCCATCATCTTGTGTTGTACCGCAGTTGCAATCCACCGCAGGGACCAATTTTGAACTTACGGCTGATAACCTGCCAGGAGGCGAATCAACCACGTAGTCAAATGACAAGGCAGTTGACCTTCGACTCCCGCGGGGTGACCAATACCCTTGACAGTGAGTCGTATAGTAGTGGTCGTGGTAAAAGGGGGTTGTAAGGTAAATGATCTGCGCTGTCTCACGACTTGATGCGACGGCGGAATACGAACCCTTTTGCTTCGCTTCACAGCTGTGTCTTGGACGTTTGCCTCGATTCTATTATCAAGGTCTTGGGCCAAACGCATTCGCATGTGCATGTCGGCTGCACACAAAACACAATTCCCTCAAAGGTTTAGGACCTTGAACAAGGGGACCCTCAGAACCTGCCCGTAGGGTGTTTTAGCCTGCGGCTCGGAGATTCTTAGCAGACATGAACGTCGAGATCCAGGATGTTGCTAGTGTTTGCTCTGAGTGTTGTTGTTGGTTCTATGGTGACTTTGTAGCGCTCGGTGCCGTGCAAGTAGCGTAGTACGTGCTTGACTCTCTTTTGTGAAAGTTTTGTCGGTGCTGTGAGGTCTCGTGCTAGTTCTTTTGTAGAGTATGCGATGTCTGGTCGTGTGTATGCTAACCATTCAAGTTTGCCAACAATCCTTCTGTACCTTTTGTGTTGTTCGTGGACAAGAAGCTTCATCTTCTATTGTTGGTTTGTAGTGGGCGATTCCTGGAGTGGTCACTGTGTTGCAGTTGGTCATTCCAGACTCCTCGATCATGTTGTCGATGTAGGAGTCCTTTAGTCCAAGGTTGCAGTAGTTGCCGAAGTGGTCGATGTTTCTTCCAAGAAATTGTTGTGGTTTGCCAGGTTCGAGGTAGCCGATGTGCTTGGGTGGGACCTGCTTCTGAACGGCCTCGAAAGTGGAGTCAACCGCAGTCTTGTCTCCAAGTACCAGCCTTACAAAGCTGAGCTTTTGTAACACTTCAGCCAGGTAGTCCTGCCATGCTTTTGCAGATTTTGTCCTGTTGTGGACAAAGTTCTTTAGGTGGCCAAAGGTAGACGTCACGTTGTTTACCGTCGTGGTCTTTCGCGATGGGTGCGTGTAGAAATGCTGTAGAGACGTCACCCAGTCGCGCGATCCAGTTTGGTCGTGACATTTGTAGTGCGAGAAGTGTCCGGAGTGTCGTGAAGAGGCGTAGACGGAGTCTTCGTCCTCGATCTTCTCCGTGTAGCCTTTTGCGACGATTCGGCTTCGTACTCCTGGTCCTTTCTTTCTGTGTACCCATCTTGTAGGCATCGCTTCTTTTAGGATGTTGTCATCGACGGTAGACGCATCTACTTCGTCGTAGACGTCGTGTAGTTTCATTTGGTTTGACTTGTGCTTCATTCCTTCCAGTAGTTGTGCTTCGTCATAACCTTCGTTGTCGAAGATTATGGGTTGGTCTTCTGAGGTGTTGTCGTTTGTGTAGGGAGTGATGAATGTTCCGTTGGGAAGTGTCACTGCGTTGATTTTCTGTCGTAGTGGTTGTGGTTCTTTGGTTGCTTGTTCCGTTGGTCTGATTGTAGCGTCCTTTGAGGTCTTCTGTGCTTTGGTTGGTTGCATTACTTCTTCCGGAGTTAAACGTCTTCGTGTTTGTCCAGGTGGTGCTGGTAGCGGTGGATGTTGTCGTCCGGTTGGTGAAGTAGCCATAGGACTATCCGGTAGTGGTGGTGAACTTGACGCTGATGTAGACGGAAGTCGTGGAGGTGGTGTAGTGCGTTGTTGTTTTGTTGCGGGTTCCGCAACAATGTCGTCCGTCGCGTTCGTCTGTTGTCCGAAATCTTGCGTGGACCTTCTTTTCTCTGACGGTTGTAGTTGCGTATCCAACAGTGTTGCAAACGACGGGTTGTAGGTGTTCCGTCGTGGCGCCCATGGTGCGCCGGAAACTTTGTTCAACAGTGCGAGGTCGTATTTGAAGTCCGGTTGTAGTCTCCGTACTGTTCGTACCTTTTGTACGCCTGATTTCGTTGCGATGTAGTTTTCACCGGTTTCGGAAACTTTTCCGAGCCAGATGCATTTCTGCATCCGTAGGTCTGCTTTTGGAAGTTTCTTGTGTTGTGGTGGAAGGTAAAGTAGTGTCTCGCCAAATTCGCAGATTGCTCGCTCGTAGTTTCTTCCCAAGCGGCGTTCAAAGCTTGTGTAGCCGTCTGAGTGGATGACGTAGCGATTTACCGTCCATGCTGCATGTCGTACTCTCCAAGGTAGTAGACAGTGCTTTGTGGACATCGTCGTGCTGTAGCTGCTTTCAACCTGCGCTTTGACGACGCGTACCTGTTCGAGGAGTGTTCGGTGTTGCCAGGAGGCGGGTCAACCACGCAGTCAATTGACAGGGCAGTTGAGGTTCGACTCCCGTGGAGTGACCAATTCCCTCGACAGTAAGTCGTATAGTAGTGGTCGTGGTAAAAAGGGGTTGTAAGGTAAATGATCTGCGTTGTCTCACGACTCGATGCGACCGCGGAATACGAACCCTTTTGCTTTGCTTCACAGCTGTGTTCGGGTGTTTGCCTCGATTCTATTATCAAGGTCTTGAGCCAAATGCGTTCGCATGTACAAGTCGGCTGCACTCAAAACACATTCGCCGAAAGGTTGAGGACCTTAAACGGGGGGGAAGTAAGCTGCCTCTTCTGGGACGCGGCCGGCAACCGCGCGCCGCGCCCCGCGGAGTTCTTGCGTCGCAAGGGCCGCGCGCTTGTGGAGGCCCGGCATGTGTGGCTGATGGGCAGGCAGCAGGCGTGCTCTTTGAGGTGCGCCACCTCATGCTGGAGCCCCTGGAGGTGACGTACGCCCGTTCGGCTAGGCCGCCTCCAGCAGCTCGGAGCTCGTCGCCCTTGAGCCCACGTACAGATGGCGCGGCGTGAGGTGGCATGACTCCAGGTCCAGGCGGACGCGGTTGTGGAGGGTGAGGCCCCTGGCAGCTGGCGTAGGTCACTGCGTGGCTCGGCCGGGTGGCCCGCAGCCCACGGGCACAAAGACCCCCTTGGGTATCTTTCCGCCGGCCCCGTTGAGGCGCAGCCCCGGCCAAACTCTCATGCTCTGTGTTGCAGTTTGGCTACACCCATGGGGTGTTTGACAACACCCCGGCATCTTCAACTTCGTGAAGTGGCTGCGGGTCGGCGAGGACAGGTGCCCCACGCTGGGGCAGGCCAAGGCAAGGCTGAAGGAGCTCTACCCCTCCAAGCCCGGGTGGCCGGACACCACGCTGGTCATCAGCCACAGCAAGCGCATGGCCGTCAACGCAGCGGGGTCGGAGCGCATGTTCTCCGTGAGCTCGCGCCGGTGCCCGCAGGCCAGGTCGCGGATCAGCTGGCTGTGCTCCAACGGCGCGCTGATGGGCCGCCCGGCCCAGGAGTCCAGCACGGCCGGCAGCTGTCGGAAGTCGCCCAGCAGCAAAGAACTTCACGTCGGCGTTCAGCCCCACGCAGGCCAGGTCCGCCCAGAGCGCCATGCCCAGCTGCGTGATCTCTTCCACAACCAGCCAGTCCAGCTTTTGCGCGCTGCCGCCGCGCACGTACCTGCGGTCGGCCGTCTGCGCCCCCAGCCCCAGGTTCTGCGCGGAGCAGTGCGTCTTGGACACCAAGCGCACCGCCTTGCCCTGCTCTTGCAGCCTCGCAACGATCGTCCGGGCCAGGTGCGTCTTTCCGGCGCCCGGCAGGCCCCAGGGTGACCCTCAGAACCTGGTGTTAGGATGTTTTCGCCTTGGGTTCATCCTGGGTCGGGAACCAATCACAAACGCATGCCGACACGCATGGACGCACGGCTTCCCTTTTACTCAATTCAGTGAAACGTCGTTCTGTAAACTGAACATGAAATAAGAATGCTACAGGTCTCTTACCAGACCTCATGTGCAATGATGCACATGCAGCAAGCTATCTATAAGGTACTTGTACAGATCCATAGCAGTCAGGTGCGGCAGGCACCAAGCCGCCGAACCCTCACAGTTTCCCGGGTCCTTGCTATACGTGCTATATGTGCTATATGGGTCTCACAAGGCAAGCCACTGAACCTCCACTCTCCCCCGAGTCCTTGCTATACGTGCTATATGTGCTATATGGCTCTTACAAGGCAAGCCACTGAACCTCCACTCTCCCCCGCGTCCTTGCTATATGTGCTATATGTGCTATATGGCTCTTACAAGGAAGCCGCAGAGCTGTATACTATACACATAGCATCTCCAACATGTACCAAATATGCATTGTGTAGCACATATAGTGTATTTTAACGCGCGTCTCGATAACATATAGTACATATAGGACATATAGCAAGGACCCAGGAGAGTGTGGGGGTTCAGCGGCTTGGCGTGTAAGACCCATATAGCACATATAGCACATATAGCAAGGAGCCCGGAGACTGGAGACTGTGGGGGTTCTGCGGCTTGGCGTGTAAGAGCCATATAGCACATATAGCACATATAGCAAGGACCCGGGGGACTGTGAGGGTTCAGCGGGTTGGCGCGGCTTCAATGCCGGGCAGGAGGCTTCGATACCGGGCTTCTATACCATATAGCACATATAGCACATATAGCAAGGAGCCCGGGACTGTGGGGGTTCAGCGGCTTGGCGTACACGCGGTTTTGGTTCAATTTTGTTGCAATATTGCGGCAACAAGAGTCAACCATGGAGCAATATTGGCAAGCTCTCTCTTTAGAGGGGGTTTCCCAAATGGATTCTATTCTACCTGAGAGGCTCCTAGCACTCGTCCGTCCAGGAAATGACCTCGTCCTGCGAAGGATTTGAAGTCTAAAACGCTGCGTGCAGGCGTGTGGCTGCAAAATAATGACCCCTAGATATGCGCCGCAATTTGGCTCCAGGTTGCATTTCAAGCGATGTCAAGCTTTGCCAAAGGAAACCCCTTTTCCCTTTTTTTCGGGGACCCCTTTTTTTTGGGACCCCTTGTTTTCTTTTTTTTTTGTTTTTTCTTAGCCCTGCAAAGGTTGGCTCGCTTGAAATGCAACCTGGAGCCAAATTGCAAGCATATCTAGGGGTCATTATTTTGCAGCCACACGCCTGCACGCAGCGTTTTAGACTTCGAATCCTTCGCAGGACGAGGTCATTTCCTGGACGGACGAGTGCTAGGAGCCTCTCAGGTAGAATAGAATCCATTTGGGAAACCCCCTCTAAAGAGAGAGGGCGGCCAGCGTGGGCCTGCTGAGCTCGGCCACCGGAATCACGGGCAGCACATTGACCATCAACAACACGGCCAACGCCGGGAACTTCACCACGGTGGGCGACGTGTCCACGGGCACGCTGACGGCCTCGGGCGCAGCGACCGCGGCGAGCTTCGCAGCCACCGGGGCGGTCACGGGCGCCACGCTGACCATCACCGGGGCGGCCTCCGCGGGCCCGCTGGACTGCGAGAGCCTGGACTGCACCTTCACGGCCACGAGTGGCGGAGTGTCGACGGGCAGCGTGGTCTGCGGCGACGTGACGAGCTCGGGCACGGTCTCCGCTCCGCAGCTCTTTGCGTCCAACACGCTCACCGTGACCAACACCTCCGACTTCTCGGACGATCTCTTCCTGACGAAGAACTTCAGTGATTATATTAAGAGCCTCAGATCCATGGGGTTTAGACCTTACCTCAATTTATCTCAAATTATCTCAAATTATCTCAAATTATCTTATTTTTGCATCTAATGTGCAAAAAAATGCAAAAAATGCAAAAAGATGCAAAAAAATGCAAAAAGATGCAAAAAAGTGCAAAAACATGCAAAAAAGTGCAAAAACATGCAAAAAAGTGCAAAAAAATGCAAACAAGTGTAAAAAAAACAGAATGCAACAAAATGCCAAAAAACTGCAACAACATGCAAAAAAATGCAACAAAATACAAAAAATACAAAAAGAGTGCAAAAACAATGCAAACATACATGACACAAATGCAAACAAGGACAAACACATGCAAGAACATACAACATGCATTAAGTGTGTGTCACTCAATTCTATAATAATGATTATTTTTTATTGTTGCGTCAGTGAGTCGCAAGTCATCATGAGCGCACGTTAGCGCCAGCAACGTTGGACCATTCCATTGTCCATCATCATTATTCATTCTTGACGTCGCTGGCGAGCCAGCTCAAAAAAATACTCTGCCATGATCCAAGTCAAGCGCTTTCAATAACTTGTGGCAAGTCAGGTGCACGGATCATCATCATCATCTTCACAGATCGTTGGACTGGGGTATTCTTGCACATAAGTCGAATCAAAGTTCGAGCAATGGGAGCAATGCATTGTCTTGCGATTGTCGTTGATGATCATGAGCACTGCGCCACGCATGCCAGTAACAAAGGTCACAGGTTCCCGATTGACGTTCAGCTGACTCGGCAACTGAACAAACGCTTCATGTCCAACCCACATAATAGTGCCCCCAAAGGCAGCTCCATATGTCCGTGCGCTGCGCACCTTGGTAAAGCCCAGCACCAGCTGCATTGTACTCACCTTCGCAAGCACACTATCCGCAGGCTGCTCCAAGCAGGGAACATTCATGAGGAGGTAGCTGATAAAGAACAACAGACTGGTGACATTGCACAAGTGGTTGCCCTCCGCAATGAACAGTCGACTGGTGTCCCCCCAGAATTGGTTCTCCTCTTTCCGTTTTGCCTGCGCAGCACACAACATCACAAATGAGCTGCACCTGGTGCCAAACCAGTTCAAGGAGTCACACACTGTGTTGCTTAGTGCATCCACCCACAGGCGAATTCCTTGCGGGTAGAGAACATCATGATGTTCGCCATACAGCTTGTCCAAAGCAACACAGTTCTTCTTGCGCCGCATGAACTCCTTTGCCACTCCCTGCGAAGAACTCCACCATATCTAGATATGAGTAACCTGCTTTCCGATGTTTCCATGCTCTCAAGCATAGGCCAAGCAACATGTCCTCCAGCCTCCATTCCTTCAGTTCAGGAAACGCTGCAGCCAAAATCGGATGCCATGCCTCAGAGGCCATCCCCTTGTTGCACTCAGCATCCTGGTGCAGAAACCTCTCAATTTCTTGGGTCAGATTCCTCCTGCAGCCCGCACCGCCAAAAGACCAATGGCCCTCATCATCAATCGGGAAGTTTCCAATGGCAAAGTAGTCAGCCGTCACGCCGTGGCTCACTGCGTAGAACTCTTTCTGAATGCGCCAGGATTCAGCCTGCACTTTGGCAGCTACATTCTCCACAACATTGGGTGTGTTCTCCTTGTCCTTCAGCACACTGTTTGTCACTGCTCTTGCCCCTTTGCCCTTCTCTTTTTGCGCATCCAACTGATCCTTGGACCAGAATACCATGGCCGCAGGAAGCTGAGAAAGCTGGCCAATGCCTAGCTTGAGCAAACCCGCACTCACACACACACACATTGAAGGCGTTGCACTACATGAAGCAATGCAGCACGCACATGCACTGTCATGCATTGCCAGCCGCCTGGTCGCTGACCTTCATCATCTCATGCAATGCGCACACCTCGTTGGCACTGTTAACAACTCAGTGTCACAGCCCCGCGCAACACACATACACAGTCCCCAGCAGGATTGCGCTGCTGTAACTCTAGCATGTTAGCCCATTGTTTATGACATCAATGTCCCCATCATTGATATGTTCCCAGTTAAGCGCAATGTGTTGGGAAAGTTAGCCCAATATATGTCAGGTCAGTTCATGCTACATGCGCATTTGAGATGATTTGAGATGTTTTGAGATGATTTGAGATGATTTGAGATGATTTGAGATGATTTGAGATGATTTGAGATAATTTGAGATAATTTGAGATAATTTGAGATAATTTGAGATTTGAGATTTGAGATGATTTGAGATAATTTGAGATAATTTGAGATAATTTGAGATAATTTGAGATAGGGTTTGGGGTGAGAGTTTGAGATAATTTGAGATAATTTGAGATAATTTGAGATAATTTGAGATAATTTGAGATAATTTGAGATAATTTGAGATAATTTGAGATAGGGTCTGGGGTGAGAGTTTGAGATAATTTGAGATAATTTGAGATAATTTGAGATAATTTGAGGTAATTTGAGATAATTTGAGATAGGGTTTGGGGTGAGAGTTCGAGATTTTGGACATAATTTGAGAGCATGCTTGAAGACTTTGAAGCACATGATAACTGTGTCAAAGAGCATTTGTGGCTTACTCATTAACAAACAATCGATATATCAAAATGAAAAGCTACTTCATTGCCATGGCAGAACCAAACAGATGTGTTGAAGGCCCCGTCACCTCCTGCCTAAGGTGCACTGCATGCAGGCCAGCCCATAATAATGTTACAGCTTAGCTTTGGCACTCCACCATTTTTGACATCCCGCACATGTCAGCACTCATCACAAAAATAGTGACAGTGATCTGGCACTGCAGACCACTATGCCACACTGGCTGACTCACAATACCTGCCACGAATCATCAATCACATCGCCTTCTGCCAGTGCTCCATGGCTTCGCCCACACCGGAAAGGACAGGCTTGACTCTTTGGAATTCCCGCATGAGCCATGTATCGGTGAATGCACTCCGTGTGGAAGGTGTGTGAGCAAGCGAGTGCTTCTGCCTCCTGCCGCGGCAACTGATTCCAAAGCAACACAGTGTGTGCAAACCTCACTGACCTTTAAATACAACACACAAAACTGCCCACACACAACTTGACCCAAATTAGCCAAGGCTCAGCTGCATCTAGGCGCTCAAAACAAAACTGGCACTTGGCAGCTGCTTCATCGTCTTGCGACTGTGGCACCTCGGCCTCGCCCGGAACAGGGAACTCCTGCTCGCTTTCTGCTTCGCCAGGCACATCAGGTAGCTCAGCAGCTGCATCTGGGGGAACTGCCACAGGCCCTGCAGCCGCATCATCTGCATGTGCAGCATCTGCAGCTGCATCTGTAGCTGCCGGTGGCGCTGCCTTCGGCACTTGTCCAGTTCCTGGGGCTGCACTGTCAGCAAGCAATGTGTTGGCAGTGGCCTTGGGCGTTGGGAAATTGAAGATAGGAGGCCCTGCTCTCCTTGCCTTGGCTGGGGGCGGCAGGCTCGGCACCTGTGGCGCGGCGCTCGTTGCCACACTGGCTGCCTTTGGCACTACATAGGAATTCATGGCGCCACTCATGGATGTCAGCAGTGCCTTGGCTTTGGCCTTAGCCGTGGCTGGCTGTGTCATCCACACATCCTGCCAGCCAAATTCCCGGGCCACTTGCTCAACTGCCTCATTGCTTAGCACCACTGTGTCCCCCAGCATTGTCTCGATTTGGGGCCATGAGGAATTCGAGGACCGTTTGAGTTTGTTGAAAGTCTGCCGAAGCACCTTTGCCAGCTGCAAGTAGCTATCACCACAGCGCAGCTGGCTTATGCATGTCGTTGGCTTCTGTTGGGTCGTGAGGAAGATCAGCATCAGGAAGCTTGTGACAGACAAGTCACTTGTGGCTGGCGCATTCCAAGCAGGATTGATTGCTGTCACAAGCACGCCGAGCTGCGCCTGCCAGGGTTTGGTTGAATGGCAGGCACTCAATCACTCAAGTTGGCAAATGGCTACACTGTGGAAGTTAAGTAGACAGCAGGCCACAAACATAAGCCCGTTTTGGTCTAGCAGTTTGCACAACACCAGCCTTGGGAACCTTCTTCATTACTGATGTGCTCCGAGAGATGGAGTCTGCATTTGCATACGGATTGTTGTTGTCAAACAAAGCTAGGATCTCAGGTTGCAGTTCGTTTTCTGATTGCGATTCGCTCGCCGACCTCCGTCTGCGATCACGGGCCTTGCGTGACCTTTTAAGACGGCGCTTGTCGCGAGTGTTGCGGTCTGAGCGGCTGTCACTCCTGCTGCTGCGGCGCGGCCGAGACCTGGACCTGGACCTTTGACTGCGGCCATCATCACTTTCACCGGCCGCGCTTGCACCACACTGGTTGCCGCCTTCAAAGTCCTGATTCTGATTGTCAGCCTCGTTAACCAATGATTGCTGGAGCGGCCCAGGCGGCAGCATCATCCCTGGCGGAGCAAAGCCATACATGGGGTGGCCATACATCGTCATTTGAGGTTGATGTCCTTGTACGCTAGGCCAAGCAGGTGCTGAGACAGCCTTCGGGAAACTGCCCCTCTCCTGATGCTCCATGGTCATGGCGCTAGTGCAAAGCGGAGTGTGTGACGAACTCGGTTTTCCCGAGCCCAGCCCTTGCTGCAGGCAATCTCAGACTTGCTCACAACATGAATGACTACAGAACTCTCACGCTTTGCATACAGGAATGAACTGAGGCTCAGGCAAAACTGCTTGCTGATAACGATGCCACCTTGCATTCATGTGATCAGTTCCATGTGTCACATGACCTGGTGATCAATGAGCCACAATCACTGAATCACCTGCAGAATGTGACACTCTTTTGCGCTCCGTGTCATCCGTATAATAGTCTAGTCTTGAATTATGCCGCTTTGGCAATTTGGCCTCCGAGACTGAAACCACACTGGTTGGCTTCAGCTCAGCGCTGAGGCCTCCACTGCCCCCAGTCAGACGGTGCAGATGCACTGGATTCAATGTCCGCCCAGCGTCTTCTGGGCGGAGCGTCGGCGTTGTGCTGTTGCCAGGACTGCCCTTGCCATGGTTGCTGCCAGCCACTGTGGCCACTGCTCCATTCCCATGACCATGACTGGCCCCACGATTCAGCGGGTTCCTGCGCTGACGTGGCCACTGGGTGGTCGCCAAAGTCCAAGGGCTCCTTTCGAGCCCCGTGTCTGGCATACTGCGACAGGTCGTGAAGCACCAAATAGAATTGGTTTGTCGCCTGCACTGCCCACTTATTGATTCGAAGCGCCCACTGAGTTTCAAATCGCTCAGTGTCCGGCTGCGCATTGAATTCAGTCTGCAGCTTCCGTGCCAGGCCCACGCACGCCCTTGTGAGCTTCCAGCGCAGGGCGTCTTGCCCGTATACCCAATGAACCGGCAGGGCGACCTGCAGTGCTCTTCTCAGACCCGCATGGACGCTCTCTTTATCGAAATGCACCGCCCATTCAAGGACCGGAAGGTCAGGATCCATTTCACTGAGACCCAGGTACTGCCACACTTGCATGGTTCTTTTGGCCGTTTTGAAGGCGCTGAAATGTTGGAGGGCGGCCTCAGAACAGTCAATGCCATCCTGCCTCAATCCATGGTTGAGCACTGCGAATAGCACTCGCACCAATTGTAACAGCACGCAAAATGTTTGACGGTTCAATTGGTGCTCAAAGGTTTTCTTTGCTGGCGTCGGCCGCGTCGACAGTTGCACCAATGGCACCTGCCAGCGTGTGATGTCAATCAAATCAGACTCAATGACAGCTTGCGATCGCAGTCGCTCCTCCTCCTCCTGCTGGATGACACACTGTCTGTCCTGCTCTGCCGCAATAAGGTCATCCGTACAGGGCTGGAAGCGCATTGATGCTTCTGATGATGGCTCATCGAGGACAGCTTCCTCAGATCTTAATGTCATCTCATCATTCATTCCGATGAAGTCACCCGACTCTGCGTCCGGTGCCCAGTCTGGCATGGACTCCAGGTCCTGAGGGTCCTGTGCCAACTCAGCCCGGTGTCGCTTCCACTGCTGGACAGCGGCCTGTCACTTGCACTGCGTGCAGGGCAGGCTCCGCCTTTGCAATCGGCCGCTGCGCTGGCTGTGGCAAGTTTTGCCAACCTGACAAGTCCCTCTCGTCAGCCAGGTACTGTTGTGACACTGAGTCATGGGGTGTCACATGAGGCATGCCTTGCTGCGACACAGAGTCTGTCGGCCCCACCTGGGGCATGTCTTGCTGCGACACTGAATCATCGGCAGTGACATTGACGACAGGCTCCCGCGCATACCGTACCCAGCTTGGTGGGCGCACGGGCTCTGGCACATTTTGCGACGACAATGCCCATGGATCAGCAGCCGGAAGGCTCACACTTGGCGATGATAATGCCCATGGATCAGCGCGCGCAGGTGCTGGAGGAGGTGCCATTCCCAGCACACTGCTTGGCTTATTGAAGGGCTCAAGCCTTGCCGAAGAGAGGGGCCTGGCGTCATTCCTTTCCCTGATTGCTCCCAGCATTTGCAGGCACCGCTCAAATTCTGCCCGGCAGTTCGCAAATTCTGCTGCGACCCAGGGAGGGCCATTGCTGAGCATGCTGGGCAGGACATTGCCAGGCCTGGCAAGGCAGTCGAGCAACTGAGGTCGCACGTCACCAACTGGATATTGGAGCGGAAGAAAAGCTCCGGACTGCGACACAAACGCATTCAGGTGGTGGCCTCGCCTGGTTTTAGCGAGGCCGTTGGTGTCACATATGCCAAACTCATGCCTGCCACCTTCAAGCCGCTTTGTGACCACAATGTTGGCAGGGTGCAGGTCCGTGATCAATTGGCCATTTGCATTGTCAAAGGCCGCCTCCTGCACATTCAACAAAAACAGGCCCCCCTGCATCATGACAAGAGCTGCTTGCACATAGAGCTCTTGCTGTGTCAGCTCCGCCGCTCGTCTTGCCACACTCTGTCCATCACCCATTGCAGTTTGCAGGAGCAGGCAATGGCTCGATTCTTTCCATTTCCCCCTGCACGTCATGTGTGGGAGATAGGCTAGCATTTCGGGAAAGAATTTCGCCAAACTCGGAGCCTGATCCCTCACCGCATTTATGCAGCAGATGTCTTCTTGCATCGACCGATCATGGCTGTTGGACACCTTCATCACCAACCTATTGAATTCATCTTCTGGGTGCCTCAGATCACTCACCATGTAAGCATCTCGGTGACAGCCGGCCCCCAGATATCTGTACCGCAAAGAATAACACACTGTCTGGCCTTCTTGCCCAGGCAGAGTAAGGGCCACCGTTCCGGCAGAGCGGAAAGCCTTGTGATGCTGCTTTGCAGGTGCTGGGCTGCTAGGCTCCGGAGTGGCAATTGCCCCGCTGATTTGTGTGCCTTGGCCAAGGCGGGCCTTGAGTTCCTGAATCACTAAATGAAACATGGCTGCAAAGACAGGACACAGTGAATGACACAGTGTCTGGCCTGATCATATCACAGCTGCAGGCATGGCAATTCACAAAGATTGACGAAGGCTGAACTGAAATGAAAGCTAATGACACTGAGTCCTGACTCAAGGCTTTTAATGTCAAGTTTTGGCTGAGGGCAGCACACCGTAAATGAGCATCTCCATCTGGCGGACCTGGTCACAGAAATCACCACTAGTTCACGACACAGCATTGACCGTGACTGTGAGTGAGGGCTCCTTGCAGACCTTTAAAAACCTAGTTACATGACATGGCTCTCACTTGTGCTTCTGTAAGTTCAATGGCAGCAGGTTAGTCTTTATCTTTTCCCTTCCGCATCAAAACGCTCTGTCTGTGAGTGACAGTGACAGTGACTGAGTCACTGTGTCACTTCAATTCGCAGTCTGAGATGCAGATGTTGATCGTGACTGGTTTTGCTGTGACATGTGAATGACAAGGTTAATATTTGACAGCAACGTCAATTTAATGTTCTGAATCATTGCCAGTCATCATCTGCCCCCCGTGACTGAATCACAACACTGTTGTAACACAGTGTTTGGCTCACTCATTCGAGCCGCTCCGAGGTCTCGCATAGCAGACACTCAAAGAGAAGTGAGTCAGCGTTGCCCTCTTCCAGGAACATGCTCTGGCTGATGGGCATGTGGAACCTCCACCAGCCACGTTAGCATCTTGTCCTGTTGAAGCGTTTGCATTCCCAGCTTCGTGACGGACATCTTGATGAAGATGATCTCCGGACTCAGCTGACAACTGACTGTGTCTGCGCAAGATTACATTACCATGTTTTAGTTGACCTGTTTGCCAATTCCAGCAAGCAGTCTTTAGTAATTTCGCAGCTGTGCACCATCACCACCACCAACAGCAACAAGAAGAAGAAGAAGCACAATAAAAGAAAGAAGAAGACAAAGATTATAACAAAAACAGCAGCAGCAGCAGCAGCAAGACCAATAATACAAACAACATCACAAATAACCAACAATAACAACATAATAACAACACTTACAGCAATAACAACAATAACAGCAATAACTACAGCAATAACAACAATAACATCATCAACAGCAGCAGCAACAGCAGCAGCAGCAGCGACGATCTATTCAAGATGAAGCACAAGGCGACCGTCACAAGATGGACCACAGATGGGTCATTGACCATGCCCAGCCAGACGAGTGAGAGCCCATGGAGGCCGACTGTGTTGGCAACACCGTTGGGGCCTTCAGCCTATGCAAGGAGACCCTGAAGGTGATCATCTTTTGGCTGAAGCGCGAGTTCAACATCGACCAGGAGAAGTACGCCGCAGAGAACACCATAAAGTCCAAGAACGGTGTCGGTGAGTGTGGGTGAAAGTGATCTCAAGAAGAGATTGACTGGGAAAAACCCAAGAATCATATCAGTCACCAAGACGAGCTGTGCCGCTCTTTAGGCAGGGGCACAGGTTGAACCGATGCATTAAGTGCCAAGGATATGAAGGCAGCGTTTCAGAACTAAGGTGAATTTCAGTCATACCCTTGGTGCATGCACATGAACAGATTCATCGACCGGAGGCTGATTCAAAATAGACCGTGCTATGCTTGGCACAAGGTGTTTGCTTCGGCATTGCTCAACACGGCATCGACTTTGTCTCTTCTTGCTGGCGTGCAGAGGTTGCTTCCGATCCACACTTCTTTCAACGCATTCGCGGTGATCTTCCCATTGCCTGTCATGTGCTCTGGTCTGCTCATCAGTTTGGGTTGTAGGGTGCATCAGATTGGCTTGTGGTGTTGGCAAGGCATCAATCAGACTTGTGAAGGATGATTTTGTTGGATTGGCTTGTGGGAGGGGATTGACTTGTGGAAAAAATGAGATTAGTTTGTGAGCATTAGATTGGCTTTCTTCGAGTTTGTGGGGGTTCCTTTACTTCTAAACATCTAAAGACTGCGAAAGTAGTTTTGAACCAAAGCAACATGTGCAGCTTCGTGTTTGCGAAATTGTGCGGCAGCTGGGAGACACATGTGATTTTGTTCTATGATTCGGGAGCTGATTTGAGGTTGTTTTAAGCAGGCCAAGGCGAGTGGATGTGTGTCTCGGAAAATGTTTTGCGAGAACACGCCCGTCTTCAGAACTGAGAACGCGTTCTGTCTCGCCTGGGGCCAACAGCGCACGGTTGCTTAGGGTGAGGTCGTTTTTTTTTCAGCTCGCCTGTGGGTCTGATTTGACAACTGGTTTAACTTGAAACAGAAGCAGCGTGAGATTCAAAGCCGTGACTGGCCGCGGCAGCGGAGTCGCTTCACTCAGCGTGGCAGCGGCAGCTTGCCGCGCTTAAATGCAGGTGTTGTGCCGGACAAGTAGAGTCTCTTCCACTGCTAGCATGACCGGAGCGCATTGCGATGCAACTTTTGCCAAGTGGCCAAGCGGAGCTGCGACGCGTTCGCGCAGACGCCACTTCTTGACCCATGGGCTGCGCAGTTGTGTTTGTGTGAGCAGACGTAAAGAAGTGTGCTTTCACAGTTGTAGATGTGCAAGCGGTGGATGCCGACGCAGTGCAGCGAGCTTGCCGCTTCTTCTCTTTGCACGTGCAGTGCGAGCGCCTGCTCTTTCCTCGAACACGGCTGGCGTTGTTGGCTGAATCACATCCTCCTGTGAAAAGTATATTTGATAAAGTCAATACCAATATCTGGACTTTAGCATGGTGAAGTAGTACACGTGACAACTTTGAAGAATCACGCAGGGCTAGCTCTGCGCGCAGCAGATCTGTCCTTGACGGCTCGTCCGCGCATAAGCGCGGAGGAGGGCCCGCGTGACAGGCAGCCAGGAAGAGCGCATCTGTCCGCCACGCAAACAGTGCAGTGCCCCGTGAACATGAAACATGTTGCAGCTACCATCCAAACTAGCTGTGCGAATATGCGTTTGCGAATGAATTGGTGTGCATTTCGCAAAAACTTTAATGCTGGGGAATTCGCGGATCGTTTTGCATGACACGGATGAGAAAAGAACAAGCCGCCTTTGCTAGCATGACACTCACTGAAAGCGAATCTCAAATGTTTCAGCCAGAATGTGTCTCCCAGCATTCGCAAGTGTCTTTTACGGAAGGCGGGGTCAGGTGGTGTCAGGTGGTGTTCTGCTGGACTCTCGGAGGTGTTTGGGGACGCGCCAGGTGGTTTTCGATAGTTTGAGGGTATGTGTCAGGCGAGGCTTCTGACGGACCCGCAGTGCGTCATGGGGGTTCCTTGAACTGGCACTGTTTCTCCTGGGACAAGGGCTTTGCTGATCGGGAAGGGCTGAAGCAACTTGCAGAACGAGGGCTGCGTGGGCTCAAGATCGGAGACCGAGCTTCGAGTGCGGCGGGGCGGCGAGCTTGGGCCGAGCTCAGCTGTTAGCTGGGTGATCTATGACAGGGGAAGAACAAATGGGGGTTGGGTTTTTCAGAACTGAAGGGGGCAGAGAATTGACAGAGTTTGTTTTGGCAAACCGAAAGGGGATTATTGCTTGAATCGTTTTGCTGGTTAAGACAATTCCATCCCCAGAAACGTGTTCGTGTCTGAGGGTGGCAAATGGAGCCTCGAGACAGGAGGCGGGCTGGGATTCGATTCAAACTCTGACTAAACCCGCCCATTGTCAAGAGGTCCTTTTTCAGTAGGGTTACCTGTTTTCCATGGGAAGGTATGAACCACGGGTCAATATGATGGAGACGCACACACACACACACACACACAGAATCATTTCAGATTTGCCCACCTATTTTGGGGGCATGAGGTCAAGCGATGCCTATAGCAAGGAGAGTTACCATTGCGAAAACTCGGTTCTTCACAATTTTCATTCAGGGGTATTCAAACATGACTTCCGCTTCATGGGTTTGACTTTGTCAGGCTGACGCGCATCGGCCTCACAGGAGATAGCGTCTTCCAGCTGCTTGAGGGAAAATGTGTCTGTCTTCTCTTTTTAGTGGTCACCCAAAATGATGGTTTCCTCGTGGTTTCCCTTGAAAGCCACCAACAAACAGGTCCCCCCCAAACGCAAAATACACTCCCGACTTGAGGTTTCAACGCTGAGCGCAGGAGTGCTGGCGCTGGCGCTGGGGGGATTTCTGAGCCTGGTAAGGCTCCCAGATTGGCTCGGATGTGGATTCTTCCACAGACTCTGCTTGAAATGGGTGTGGTGAAAACTGGGGATGGACCTTAAACCAGGAAATTGTTTCAAGAATGGTGATTTAAGCAGGTATGCCGCACAATTAGTCACCACCACGATGTTTGTGAAAAGTGGGGTAACCCCAAACATGGGGTGACCCTGCAGAGCATTTGGGGAACCGGGTCAAAATTAGTCACCAGGATATTTGGTTCCATTTGCCACGGATCTGTTTTGGGGTCACCCCCAGTTTTGACCCAAAGCCATTTGAGGAACCAGGCTTAGAGTTGGTGTGGTTGTCACAATCACAAATAGGGCAACCAAAATGGGTTGCGTGCAGGGGGGGAAATGGAAAGGAGGGGTATATTGTTTTCAGGATATATTTTTTTCGCTTTTGGCTTCTTGGCTTCTTGGCTTTTCGGCTTCTTGGCTTCTTGGCTTTTTGGCTTCTCGGCTTCTCGGCTTCTTGGCTTTTCGGCTTCTTGTTGGTTTTTGCGTCTTTTGGTGGCTTTTTGGCTTTGGCTTTTCGCATCATTTGCATTCCCAGTTCTTCTCCTCACCCTTTCATCGGTTTTTGGCTTTGGCTTCGCGCATCCTCAGCATCACCAGTTCCTCTCCGACAAGTGTTCTTTATATTTATGTTTATGTATGTTTGCATGTATGTATGTCTGCATGTATGCACATCATAGGGAAGCCACCCCCGCTGCTTTTATTTTCTATCGCACCCTTTCTTGAGTCTTTGCACCCCTACTTGAATCATCACTTTTTCAAACATCATGGGGGGCTGCCGCCCCCCCCTTTTTAGATCTTTTACAGAGTTCTAATTGCACCCCTGTTTGAATCATCACTTCTTCAAAACATCATGGGAGGAGCCCCCCCAACCCTCCCCCCTCCCCCGCTACTTTCTAGAATTTTTGCAGAGATTTAGTTGCACCCCTATTTGAATCATCACTTTCAATTTCGCGAGACAATGCTATAAAATACGACACTATATTTAATCTATGCATGTTTGTATGCATGCACTTCTTCGAGCATCAGAGGGCACGCCACCCCCGCCAACCTCTTGAATCATTCACCCCTAGTTGAATCATCACTTTTTGAACATCATTGGGGGGCCTCCAACCCCCCCGCTACTTTTTGGTTTTTCTTCAGAGATCAAATTGCACCCCTTGAATCATCACTTCTTCGAACATCATGGGGCGGCAGCCCCCCCCCATTGTTTTTTACAATTTAACATTTTCAAGGTTCAGGTTTCAGACCATTTTACGGCTTTCTGGGGGGATACACGTGTTTTAATCATATTATAAGAACATAATATGAATAAACAAATTATTATTATGTGTGTAGTCTTTCCATATTTGAAATATGCTTTAAGCTTTTAACGTGTCTGCCTATATCATATTTCTTTACTATATCATTACAATAAAAGCAATCTACATATTCTTCTTCCCGCTTTTCTTTTGATTTGATTAACAACTCAGTTTTATGTTCTTTGTAATATTCTTTATTATATTGACTTATCTTATCATTCTGCTTTTGTCTATATCTTCGTCTTGCTTCTAAACAAACATTACAGTTTTTGTTTTCGTTCTCAAAATTATCAAGTGTCCTTTTCATTTTACATTTAGAGCATTGTTTCATTTCTTCGGTCATTTATTCCTAATGTTATAAAGGGTCATTCCCTTAAAAAATTTATAATTTTTTTTTTTTTTTTTTTTTTTTTTTTTTTTTTTTTTTACAATTTTTCATTTAATAACAGTCTAACAATTTAACATTTCAAGGTTCAGGTTTCAGACCATTTTTAAGCTTTCTGGGGGACACAAGTGTTTAATCACATTATAATTAAATAATATGAATAAACTAAATCACTCATGCTTTCCATACACCTATTCCATCCCACCAGTAATCAATAATTCGCATCTGTCCATCTACTAGACTGTCTTCTTTGTTTAGTGTCCGTATCGCACCTGATAAGATATAGTGGTTAATAATCATTGATTTAAACTTTCCATCTCGGTGTAACTTCTTACCACAGTCTTTTATGATGTCTTCATCTGTTAGGATTTCATACATTTCTTTCATGGTGTCAAACCTAACAAATGAGTATATTGCCATCAAGCAAAATCCACTATTATCCTTAAACCTGTTAGTGACATCTTTCCAGAATTCTTCGTTTTCATCAACTGGTGGCAAAGGGTGTCTTTTGATGAAATCCTTTATTTTGTTTATCTCTTCTTCTAGTTCCTTTCTATAACTGTCATTATCATCATCTTCTTCGTCTGATGGTGTCCAGATTGATAAGTCAGCAATCACTCCGACATTTTCTAAATTCAAGTCCTCTAATCTTATTTCAGCCATATTTTCACTTAATATAATAAGTTAATATTTCTTTAAGTCTTTTTTAGTTTTTGTAGGGTTGGTATTTTGGGTTTCAGTTTCAGACCATTTTAAGGCTTTCTGGGGGATTGAAGAATTTAATCATATTATAAGATAATAATATTAATAAACAAAAGTTACTTTGTCCTGTATTTAATCTCACCATCGATACAACCACTATAACAACTCATACTATACTCACAACAATAATGCTCGTATCCTTTTATTAATTGGTCTGTGTAAATTTCAATTAAGTCGCTTAATATGTTTCTCATATAATAACTTCTATTTCTATATGACCACCAACTGTTTAGGTTTGGAAAGCTAAACCTACAACGTTTATTTTTTTTTTAAATCTTCAATGTCAATACATTTTCTTAAAATGATACAAACTTCATTTTCATTATTCTTACAGTATGATTTTAATGCTTGATAATACATTTTTCTATTTTTAAACCGTTCTTTAACTTCTTGTATATCAAATACTCGGTCACTGTGTTTTCTGTAATGTCTTATTTTTATACTATATTGGTTTTCTGCTAGTTGTGTAATATCATTATGTTGCATTTGTTTAATAATGTTTAATTGAAGTTCTGCTTTTTCTAGTCCTTCTTCAGGAATGTCTTTATCTCTCATAAAATGTTCTTCTTCATCCATCAAATACCAGCAATTAAAACATGTTACTCTAATATAACCACCTATAAGATTACAAACATCAACAGGTAAAATATTTGCTAGTGCTACGACAGACTTACAAGTTTTATTTTTTTCAAGGACAATTATCATGATTAAATAGTGTCATTTTTTGTCTTACTATATTATATCCATTTTTCTTTAAGTAGTTTTAGTTTTTGAAGGGTTTGCATTTTGGTTTTCAGTTTCATCATTTTCACTTTCAGACTCGTCCCCATCCACACCGGTAGGAATAGGCATATCTGTAGGAGGTGCTATTTCATAATTAGCATTTTCTTCTGACGATGATGAATTAACAGTATGTGTTGAAGAACTATTAACAGTGATAGGTGGAGAACTATGAACACTAACAGGGGGTTCAGTGTTTAACTCAACTTCCTCACTAACATTTGTATTTAACCAATTCATTATGGCACTTGCTGTATCATAAGACGATACTAATGAATTCATTGTTAAATTAACTAATAACTCTGAAATTTGAGTTGTAGTCAATGTAGTGTGATATGTTAAATGTGCTACTATTTGACCTATACTAAAACCTGACCCCAACATAAATTCTATAATCCTCATCATCATAAACAGTTTCTTTCTGTATTTATCAATGTCATCATCTTTTTTATCATCATCATCATCATCATCGTCATCATCATATAAATCAGGGTCATATGTAAATGCTAATGCTTCTGCTTCTGCCTTGGTTATCAGTTTGCTTTTGAAACTCTTTGAAGACCCACCTAATAGTTTTGTCTCATCATCAAAATTATACGTTTGTGTCGCCTTATCTTGTGGTAGGTCTGTTTGTGTTGCCTTGTTTTCTTTGTTAAGTGTTTGCGTTGCCTTGTCTGACATCATAACTTCTGCGTTCAAATATCTTTCTTTATTTTTATAATTCATTAAATCTATTTTATCAAAATCAAAATTATTCAATAAACTTCCTTTCTTGTATTTCTTCAATATAACTGTTGTTTTTATTTTGCTTGTTATTGCTTGTTTAAGCATTTCATCATAAGTAGGGCGTTTCCTTAACTCGTGTCTGAGATTGTTAATCATTTTATATAATTGCTGATAAATTATGTAAAATGATTTATTTAGTCTTTTGTTGCTCTTGGTTTTGGCATAGGTTGGATGTTTCTCGGTCTTCCTCTTCTTCCCTTTGGTTCGTGTGTGCTTTCTGGGTCATCATCTCGTCTTACTTTCTGCCTTAACAATAAACCTCTTTGCGCCCCTTGTGTCCGTTTAACTGCTTCGTCTTCTGTCATCAATGGTTCTAACGGTGGTAAGTCATCATCGCTTGATTTATCAGTTGCTACTGACTGCCACTCATCTTTCTCGTCTAATTGTCTTGCCCGTTGTGCTCGTTCGTGTAGGTCGGCTATTTGTTCGCTACTAACTCTTTTTGAAACTTGACTTATTTGTTGTTCGTGTTGTTCCTCGGCGTTGTCCATTGTGGCAGTTAGTGTTTGTATTGCTCCGTCTCTTAAATCATCCATTTCACTGTCCCTTGTCATATCAAACTGTTCAACGGTTTTAGGTTGTTCTAATATTTTTTGAAAGTGTTGTTGTCTCAAATCTACGGTATTATTATCATAAACTGTTCCTAACGGACTGTCGCGAAAATAATAAGCGTTTCTGTCTATTACATCTCTTATATTCTTATTTTTATATTCTTCCTTTGTAATTTCCTTGATGAGTTCATTATAAGATGGTCTTAATCTTAATTGTGATTTTAGCGTTTTCATCTGTGTGTTGTCTAATCTCATTATATGTAATTAATTAGATTATAAAATTATTAATCTAATTAATTTATTCAAACTTAAAATTCTTTCTTAATTGATTGATTATATCTTTTTTCTTCTTAATCATTTCCGAATAGGTTTTACCTGTTTCACTTGATGGATGATGTCTTATTTTTTCACCTTCCAACCTTTGGATTTCATTAAAATACGCCTGTGCTTCATCTTGATATCTTCTTCTATTTTGAAATATAGCGTAATCTTTTTTAGCGTTATGAAATTCTAACTGTTCCTTCATTTCTTTCAGATATGTATAATTTGGTTGATGTGCTTTGTTGTCTCCGTCGTAATAGTAATGGACATTCGATTTATATTTTTTACTTGGTTTTGTTATGGGATTATAAAATTTGTTTGATGTTGGTAATTTACCTGCTTTACCATTCTTTGTAAGTGTTGATGTTATATTTTCAAACTCATTTCTATTAGAAAGCATTATATAATTTAATTAGATTATAAGTTTATTTATCAAATAATTTTTGATACTAATTTATTAATATGTTCTTGTTTCTTTTCCATCTTCTGCTGTTTCATATTAATATATCTATCTTTTGCGGTTTCAAACACTTTATTTGCTGTTTCTTCTATTCTTTGTTTCAGTCTCTCCTCTACACGTTTCTCTATCTCGTCCTCATCCACTTTTGGAATATCTTTCTTTACTTTTTCATATACATCATTTTTAAACTCATTTGCTTGTTCTGGATTTAAGACACGTCGTTTAACTGGTTTTATTTAAATCAACATCTTTTTTACGTTCTCCTTTGCACACGTGAGAATATTTTAATGATTTCTTACTCATCTCTACTTTACAATCAGGACATACAAATCTTTCAATATTCACTTGTCTTGTTTTATATTCTTTCTTTGGTTTAGGTGCTTCTGTAATTTCTTGCACCTCCTCCCTTGGTTCTTCTGTTTTCTCTTCTGTTTTCTCTTCTGTTGTCTCTTCTGTTTTCCCTTCAATTGGTTCAAGTTGTTTATCGCCTTCATTTACATCAACAACTGTTATGTCTTTCATCTATATCTATTTCTATATATAATTATTTATATAGAAATACATATTAAATACTTTTCTATCCTTCAAAAAATGTTAAAGAGAATGAAGATGTTGTCCCATTCATATTTAAAACTCTACCTGATGCATCAGTAAATCTAAAATGAAGTCTGTTCAACGACCGCACACTCACATCATTAGCATCATTTAAAATCAGTTCATTATCATATATGAGGTTCCCGAATGAGGTCAGAACGGGCACCTTCTTTATTATTGATGAAGTACCAAAACTACATAACTGGTTCCCATTAGAAAGTTCATTACAGTTCATTACAATGAATATAAATATTTTTAACAGGTAAAAATGATATAAATCCACTAACAAACGGGTCTGCAGTAGTATTTATTTTTTCAGTAGTATTTCCTAAAATGTCATTAATATTATTAGGATAATCTCTATCATAATCAACACAAAAACTATAATTAGTTTGTAATTCTTTATCTGTGTGGATTATAAGAAAATAAGAAATATAATTACAACTTATAGTTATAGTATTAGTTTTTAATGAATAACTACAAGTAAAAAAATACTGCTTCCATCGGTCCCATTGGTTGCAGTGTTCAATTTATTTTGTAATTCGGTTGCTAATTCACTACCTACATAACTACCTTTATCAGGTGCTACAATAAAATAATATACTGGTGCTCCTATTAATATCCCTCCTAATGTTAAATATAATCGGTTATTTAAATTATCTTCAATTGGATAAAATGAATTAGCGATAGATACTTCGTGACAAATCATTTTAGTATTTGGTCCGCATTCTTGTTGCTCTCTTAAATTAATAACACAATCTGATGTAGATTGACTGTCATTTAAATCACGATAAGCACTGTTGATATATATTTTACGAAATCTCATTATATTAATTAATTAGATAAAAAAATATCAGTAATTAATATAACGAAAAATAAATATATGTTTTATTTAAAAGAAGGTGGTTTAAAATCATATAATCCACTACATCAAGGTCATAGTGAAATGTATAGAAAAATAATTAATGAAATTCAACAAGAAAAAACATTATTCAAACCTAAATATAATAATAATTTATCTGACACAGAAGGATTAAACAAAGCATATACAAACGGTAAAGGTTTCTTTGTTGATGGCAATAAATTATATGTTGCTGGGACATTTGGTAAAAGTAATATTTTATCTACAATTAATGACAATGCTTCTGATAGTACAATTCCTTTCGGTTTAAGTTCATACAGTGAAAGGTATATAGATATTAGTGATATACTTGATGAAAACCATAATATAACTGAAGTTATTAGTCATAGTCTTGGAGCATCAGCATCATCAAAATATTTACAAAATAACCCTGATAGAAATATTCGTTTGACAACTTACGGTGCTCCGTTTGTTTCAATGTCAAACAAAAATAATGATAGTTATACTAATTTCAGAAGTATATTAGACCCAATATCAATATTAGATAGGGGTGCTATAACTGTTGCTACTGGAAGTGTAAATCCATTGGTAAATCACGATTATAAGACTGGTTATGGCGATGCTGGTAAAGATGTTTCAAGAAATATTGAACCTGTTAGGGAGATTATGTAAGATGTAATACATCTAAAAAGAAAACGGTATATATCCGTATATAACCGCAATGGATTATAAAAATGCGAAAATATATCAATTAGTAAATGACATAACTGATGATGTTTATATTGGTTCTACCTGCCAACCATTATCAAAAATAATGGCAGAACATAGGGCAAGTATGAGACGCAAAAGAGACAGTCATTTAAAGTTGTATCAGAAAATGTTAGAAATTGGTGTGGAACACTTCAACATATATTTGGTTAAAGAAACACCTTGTGAAAATAAAGAACAATTAAGAGCAATTGAAGGTGAGTATATCCGTGAGAGAGGAACACTTAATGGACATATCGCAGGTAGGAATATGAAAACATATGGCAAAGAAATGAATGGCATACATAGGGAAAAATATAGAGAGGTGAGACAGTCATACACAATCAACAATAAAGACAAACTGACTGAATACGGACAGAAATATCGTAATGACAGAAAAGAAGAACTCAACCAAAAGGAAAGGGACAGATATACAGAAATGACCAAAATAAAACTCACTTGTACAATTTGTGGCGCTAAACATAATAAGACAAATACACCATTACATTTTAGAAGTAGAAGACATCAAGACGCATTAAACAAGTTAAGTATAAATGACGAACAATATGAACATATATCAGATAATATATAAGAATGCCTAATAATGATATTAGAAATAGTATAAATCCTAAAAAGAAAATCAGTTATGATGACATTAAGAAAATAGTAGAGGACGAACCCAATTATAAGGTTGAAAATAATTATATTAAAAACAAATCTAAAAAACTATTAAATAAACAATCTAAAAAAGAAGTTTAGATTATTCGCATTTCAAAATAAATTAGTTTAATAATAGAATATCATATTTTTTTTTTCTATTATTAAATATATAAAGATGGAACATTTGGAAATCAATGATGTTCTTGTTGAAAATAATTTAAGATTCACATTAAAAGATGGTGGTTCTTATGTTCGTTCAAAAGAAAGTAACAACTTTTATCCTTCATCGGTTTCTACTTATACCGCTGATACAAATTCAGTAATTAGATTTAACATTACTGGACCACCTAATCAATGGTTGTCCTTACCATCTCTATTATTAGGATTTACTCTAAACAACACTGATAACACAGCAAATCATGAACTTCGACGAATTGATACAGCCGGTTTCTTTGATAGGGTGCGTGTGTTAATGGGTGATGTCATTGTATGTGATTTAAATTCTCTTTCTCGTGCGAGTGCAATGAAAGATGTATTAAAATCATCAGAAGAAAAAAAAATGATGAAGCATTGGGTTTTGGAATTACTCTACTCAATCACGATGGGCGGTTTTTAGTTTGTGATGCTACTGGAACTTCTACTACCCAAGCGGTAACTAGAAATGTAACCAATGGTAATTATAGAGGAATTAAAGCAGGTAAAAGTGCCAATGTCTATTTTGATTTAAACTTAAAATGTTTCAAGACTTGTGAACACTGGATACCTTTATCTTATTGTCCAACAACCGTTGAATTATATTTAACAACTGATGTATTAAAACCAATTGTTAATAGAACAGGACTTTTCACTGCTACAAATACAAGTATAGAGTGGTCTGTGACCAAACCATTATTCAAAGGGACGGTCTATACGATCGATGATAGCCTTTACGCAGAATATTCAAAAATTTTATAAGCTGGTTCTCTCCCTATTACTTTTGAAACTGAAACCCTACAAGAACAAACAGCATCAACATCAACCGAAATATTCACAACTATTGTCCGTAATGTGTCTAAATTAAATAAACTGTTTATTTCTTTTTCAAATGCGACTCAAAAGGGTTATGTAGGTGGATACGGTGAATTATTGAAACCATATAACTTTATGTATCATCCACTGGCACATGTAACAAACGACCTAGGATATTATGACCCAGAGCACGATTTAACTGCTTCTTTGGTAGTTGGTAATCAAGTCATACCCAGTCAAGAAATTCAAGGTGTTCGTGAAGCATACGCCCATCTAATGCATTGTTCTGATAAACCAATGTTAGTTAGAGCAGACGATTACAGGTCTCACGCATTTATGTTTGGTTTTAGTTTGCAGAAACTCGAATCGGCAAATTATACTGGGATGAATTTAAAAAAATCTCAAATATGGTTGTGAAAATAAAGGCGATGGAAAGTTCAACATTGTATAATGCCAATTACATGGCAGAGAGACTTTACATGCCATGGTTCATGCATGTATCCTTGAAATCCGTTCAAATTCTGTAACCTTTTATGATTAAATAAAAAATATGATATTATTTTATTTTCTAATTAATAATATAATATCATGTCAGAAAAGACACTCATGAATATTTTCGATATCACGGCAAATAGAATTAGACAAGTAAAAGGTGGAGCAGTCAATGATATAGAAGACCTTTACGCGAGTAAATCCGATATTCAAACAATTCTAGATAGTAAAGCAGACCAAGCAGACACCTATACAAAGGAGCAGATAAATGCTAATTTTTATGATATAACTGAAACATATGACAAAACAGAAATTAATGTATTATCAAATAATATTAGTTCAAATTCATTTTTAATAGGTAATCTGACAATAACTTCAAATACAAATTTTAATAATATTTCATCAAATAAAGATTTGATAAATAATTTAAATTCTACTATGACAACTAATTTTACTAATATTTCTTCAAATACTAATTTAATTAATACAGATATTAATAATATTTCATCAAATACTAATTTAATACAAATATTAATAATATTTCATCAAATACACATTTAATAAATAATTTACATTCTACTATAACATCTAATTTTAATAATATTAGTTCTAATTCTAATTTAATAACAGGATTAAATAGTACAATAAATTCACATATTATAGCAATATCAGATTTACAGAATGGTGGTTCATTTAATGAATCAGATTACTATAATAAAATAACAACTAATAATTTATTATCAGAAAAGTTAAATACATCAGTATTAAATAATACATTAATACATAATATAACAACTACTGCAACTTTCAAAATAGCAGAATTTGGAAATTATAATTATAATCACGAATTATACAATAATTATATTGATACTTATGTTTATGGAAGTTTAACAGGCGCGACAATGTTTTTAAATCAAAGAGGTTTTGGAGATGTAGAAATCAACAATTCTTCAATTTTTCAAAATGATAAAATAATATTAAATCATAATACCACAATATTAAGTAATTTACAAGTGTCAGGTTTATTTTCGTGTTCATCTATTTTAGATGTTGCAGGTTCAGATGCTCGTTATGTTTTACAATCGGATGGATTAAGTGGATTAATAACAGGAAATACAAATACAATTAATTCAATAATTACTAGCAATAATTCACAGGATGCATCATTAGGACAACAGTTGGATAAAATAGACACTAACGCTCAATCGGTAGCAGGTGCTATTAATTTTAGCGATAATGCAACTTTACACAGTGATTTAAATATGCTTACTACTGGTTCTATAATATGTAATAAGTTTAGTACTACACCATCACCTAATTTAGGATTGCAAATGACTTTTCAAATGTTTAATAGAGAGTTCAATATTAATAGAGATGGTAGAATGTGGATGAGTAGCGCAGGAGGTCAATGGGAGACTCAAATCGGAGACGCTAATGTTGGACGTGTTTGGGTAAAAGATAGATTTGGTTTAGGTGCTGTTGGTGTTAATGGCTATGTTTTAAACTGTGCTGGAAAATCGAGATTTACTGATGCAGTTGATTTTATAGGAGCTGACAAGGCAGTAAATCTTAACAATGGTTCATATTTGAATTTTAATAATAATGGTTCAATACGAAGATATACTCCTGATGCTATAGAAGGTTTATATATGTCTCATGATGATTTTGTTGCCATTAGTGTTGGCGATGTTACAAATGCTTCTAATCAATATATGATGTGTGATGGATTAGTGAATAGAACTATTTTTAATAAACCTATTGATGTGTTAGGTAATATGTATACAAATGCTTCTGTTAATTGTGATAATGTTAATATTGCTACTGATGGTAAATTAACAACTGATACAAATTGTGAATTATATAGATATGTTAGTGCTTTTTCATCTTTTGATATGAGAAATACTGATGCTAATTCTTCAATTAGGTTTATCTGTGGAGACCCTGCCGTTCAATCTAATATAGTTGGAGCAGTTGATATTTCTACTGGATGGACTTTTAATACAAGTACTGTTGATGTTATGGGTAACTTATTTTTTGACGATGTTTATGTCAAAACTGGTGGAGCATTAAGAAGTAATCATATAGCACCTAACGGAGGAACATTAGCAACCGTTGATACTAATTTAGCAGTACAAAACGCTTATTTAGCAACTAATACCATTCAATCATTTGATTTAACAACGGTTTCATTTTTAGATAATATTTCAATGACTACTGGAACAGATATAAAGCTTGGTACTAGCGAAATTTCCACTTATTATGATGGAACTCATTTATCTACGATTGATGTAATATTCAGAACATCAAACACTTCATTTAGAGTAGCAGATAGCTCAAGTACTCCTTCTGTTTTATTATCTATTGATAAGACATTTGGAACAACAGTAAATACTGAAAGTTTTACAAATAATGCTCCATCAACTTTTAATGAACATTTAACGGTTGCAGGAACGAAAAAAATGTTTTGTAATTTAATTGAGCCAGCAACAGGGACAAATATAGATTTAACAGCAACAACAGTAACCATCAACGCAACGTTTGTTGATTCATCTGATTCACGATTGAAATATGACATAGACAATATCAAATCTAATTGTATGAATATCATTAAGAAATTTAAACCGAAGAAGTTTAAGAGACACGATAGAAATGATGACGGTAAAACTCATATAGGTTATTTAGCAGACGAAGTATTAAAAGCAATTCCTAAAGAATTTGAAAATGTTGTTAGTAAAGATAGAGAGTATTTAGGATTGAATTATTTAGTTTTACCTGTGTTAGTTCATAAAGCAGTATTAGAATTAAATGATAAAATAGATAAACTTGAAAAGAAATTAAGGAATTGAACAAAGAAAAATCTAAATAATAAATATATAATGGGTAATTCAAATAGTACTGTTGAAAATTCAAGTATTGATAAAATCAATGATATTGATGTAGAACAATTAGATTTAAATAATCTTGATAAATTACAGTTGAAAGCAATTAAGCAAATGAGTGAAAGATTAGAAAAACTGGAGAAAATGAAATGTGACAAATTAATATATAAATTACCAGCGTTGAATTTATGTAGTTATAGTTTATTCTAAATTGTTGATATTATTTGAATAATATTAATAATTTCTGCAGGGTCATTTGTTGTAAGTGTTCTTATCTGTTCGTCTCTCTATACGCCTATTTAATTTATTTTAAATGCTTTTTCAAACCTGATGTAATACATCTTATTAATGTCTTTAGAATTCATATTTACATACATAAATGAATATGGAGCATCACCCACTGCCGTGTGATACATTTGTAATAATCTTTCTTTATCAAGGACTGCTGAATTTTCTTCTATGAAACTCATTAACTCACTGGCATTCTTCAACCTGAAAATATACAATGAACTGGCATTTAACCTAATGATTGGTGCTAACACATTGTATTTTTGAGTTGAACAAATAACACTAATGGCGTCGTGCCTACCTCTTGTAAATAAACCGTGTAATAATTTACTATATCTAACAAATTTAGTATCATCGGCGTGGTCATCAATAACAATAAGAATTGAATATAGTTTCTTCATTTTAGTATTTTTCATATAGTGTATTACTTTTCTTTGTGTATTAATGATATTTTCCAATTCTTCTGGTCGGTATTCATCAAAATATACTTGCTCTTTTGTATCATCCACCTTCATTTCTTCTCGTTGGTATTTCTTGACTTCAACAAAGGTAGGGTCATTATGGACGCTCGGACTAAAAATATAGATACGAGAGAAACAGTTTTTATATACATTTAATATGAAATTTTGAATTAGAACTGTTTTGCCACCTGTTGAAGAAGCAACTAGAATGCTTCTAAAAGGTAGTTTTGGCACGTGCTCATATTTAGACTGTTTAAATTCATAGTCAGTTATGTTTATCGGTTTTATAATGGGAACTTCAGGCATAATAAAAATAATATTAAAGATATTTAGAAAATAATTTATATTTATTGTTGGATGGAACATCTTTTCAAGATACGATTTAGGGGATGTATCTTGAAATGGAACAGGCTTTCCATTGCTTCAATCATAAGCATTGAAGATAATTAGTTTGAATTAGTTTGAACCTCGCTTGTGTTGTCCAGTCCGAAGAAAACCCCATTGCGAACCCCGAGTATTCTAAATAATAAGATTAATTTTATTAATTTATCTTATTATTTAATATGGAAAGGAGCTATTCAGATTATATTGATATAATAAATGAAGTGGAGAATATAGAACAAGTAATAATAACTGACAATAAAATTAAAAAATGCTGTTATTATTCATTAGAATTAATTAAGTTAGGAATTCAATATATCAAAAATAAAAAATAAATGTTAATATAAATGGGAAGAAAGAAAAACAAAAAGAATAAGACACAAACAACAGTTTCATCAACAGATGAAGACAGTGAAGAAGTTATTAATCAGAAAGCAGTTATTGAGTTCCCTTGTCCGATGTGTAAAAGGATGTTAGAACTTAAAAATGAGTTAGAAATACAAAAGAAGGGAAATTGCAAATGCTCTTGTGTCCCTATCGGTTTTAAGGTAAGTAAAACTGATAAAAAATGAATATTGATAAAAGTAAAGACGGTGATATAAATTTAGAAACAGATGCACATAATATTGCTATACGCTTTGGGAGGAATGTCACCCCTTCCGATAATGGTGAAAACGAAACACAGGAAACCATACGAGAAATGATGAAAAAGTAATATATAAAGAGTAGATTTAACACCACTTCAATCGCATAAATAAATAAATAAATAAATATATAAATATTTATATATAGAAATGTCAGAAAATGAAAGTTTTACAATTAACGATTTAATGAAAAAGGTTATAATTATTAGTAAGAATATTCAAACATTAACTGAACTTATTAAGAATATTGATGAACAAATAAACCAACCTAAAAGCAATAACGTATTCAAGAACGAAGACGATAAGGAGAAGATGGATAAAATCTTTGAAAAGAAAGGATTAGGGCGTCCCTCGGGCGACCATGAAACTAAAAGACAATCTTATTTTGAGATGGTGTCAAAAGGGCGCATTAAGAACCCAAAAGAACAAACATTAGAAGACTATAAAATCGCGAAAGATGGTGATGAATATAAACTTATGGATTAATATAATAAATATCTAAATCATTCTAATAAATGAATTTATTAGAGATGTTTAGTGGAACAGGCAGTGTTGGACTTATTGCAAACTCGCTCGGTTTTAATGTAATATCGTTGGATTTAAACAATGCTGATATTAATTGTGATATTTTGCAATGGGATTATAAACAATTTGATAGAATCCAGTTTGACTTTATTTGGGCTTCGCCACCTTGCACGGAATACAGCAAAGCAAAAACAACAGGAATAAGAAACATTGAATATGCTAATAGTATTTTATTAAAAACATTAGAGATAATTGATTATTTCGGTTTTCGTATTTTGTTATTGAAATCCACAGACTGGATTATTGAAAAGTCAGTCTTTTATGAATGGGTTAAGGTTTAATGACATTGACTATTGTAAATATGGATTTAATTACAAGAAGCGCACGAGGTTGTGGAACAATCTAAACAATTGGAAACCCAGACCATTATGTAAAAAAGACTGCGGTAAAGTTGTTAATAATAAACATATTGAAACAGCACAACGGATGCCATCCGGTCGTAAGGAAAGTTGGGGTGAAAATTATGTAAAGCATAAGCAAGAAGATTTATACAAAATCCCGAGTGAGTTGATTAGTGAGATACTGGTTAGTTTATATTAAATAAACTACTTAAAGAAATGACCCCTATATATAATAGAGAACTAATGACTCTCTTAAAATGCGGGTGTCATATTACAGAAAACCTTATGAATATGGAAAAGGACATAAAAAATGAAAACGGTTTGATTCGAACGCACAGGATGACATATTATTATAAGCATTACATCAATATATGCGGCAATTGTAGAAGCAAGACACGAATATTTAACGAGTTAGAAGAACAGAAGTTGGACATTGAAAAGCAACAGTTTAAATTATTATGTGTTGATAGAATATTTCAACCAGAGACCGAACCTGATGATTAGTTAAATACTTCTTAATATTATTCATAAATATTAAGAAATATTTTATTCTATCCTTTTTAAATAATGAGTAGATTATCAAAAAATGAGGTTTTACATAAACTTTATTACAATGTTGAAACTGGGTTCGGTTCAGTCAATGAATTATACAAACATGCAAATAAAGAAGGACTGGGTATAACATTAGATGAAGTGAGGACATTTATGAAAAAGCAACCTTCTAAACAAGAGAAAGGATACAGTAAATACAACAGTTATTCAGCACCTTTCGCAAGATATGAATATCAATTAGACATAATGGATATGATTTCACTGATGAAGGCAACGGGCACATCAGATTTAAGCAGTCCCAGATATGGCTTAATATGCATAGATATATTCAGTAAGAAACTACACATTGAACCGATGAAGGTTAGAGACGGTGAGACTGTTTATAAAGCAGTACTTCAATGCTTCAAAGTATTAGGTCATCCGATGAGTATTTATACAGATGATGACGGAGCATTCGCATATAAGAAATTACAAGAGTATTTAGAAGGTGAAGCAATAAGAAGCATAATAACATTGACACACGCGAATGTTGCTGAACGCTCCATTCGCACAGTTAAAAAGATGTTAGGAGACAGAATAAAAGCGACTGATAGAACTTGGACGAGTTTATTATCAGCAGTTTTAACAAAATACAATCATCAAATGACACACGGGACGACAAAACTTAGACCTAATGAAGCACACAAAGACGAAAACGCAGTAGAAGCGAAGGCGAACTCATTAATGAAAGATAAATATTTAAGAAAGTATCCTAAACTAAATGTCGGTGATAAAGTCAAAATTTATAACAAAGGAAAACGTAATTACACATCAAGAAAGGAAACGACAAGCCGGTGGCACAATACTATATACACCATTTCAAATATAGGTCGTGATATGATGCTTAATAAATATTATGAAATTGAAGGGAATACAAAGAAGTATAATAGACACGAACTACTCTTAATAAATGATTAAGAGTAATAAATTGATAATATTATCAATGTTTAATATTATCAATTTGAATTAGTTAAATATGTATAACACACTTTCTCAACGGCAGTCTGATAGGCTCTTTCTTTACGAATTCTTTTACATTTGTCAGTCCTTAAATGCTTTGCCATATTAGACTTACTTTTAATCATACACCCACATCTTTCACATTCTAATGACTTATCATTTTCTATAAAATACTCTTTAAAGTATCCTTCTTCTTTATATTTCTTGTTTAATACATCGTTATATTTTTCTTACTATCCTTTTCTTTTTTCTTCTTAATTTCTTCCTCTGTATCTGTTGAGAAGTCTGAAACTTCACCCTCAATGGAATTCCATAACAAATCAAATTCATCATTTGTCATAGAAATCCGTTTTGTATTGCTATCTACCATAAAGCACACCATTTTCAGTTAATACATAATATAATTATTTCTTTAAGTATATTTGTATTGTTTTATTGCTTTATGCTATACTGCCCATACGGTAAGGAGTTTATACTATCCTTGTACCATCTCTTATTCTCATAGGCACTAAGCGATTGTCTTGTTTGTATGCTGTATATTTGATGCGCTTTACTTCTTATGCTGTTGAATGTTATAGTGTCGCAATTATTGTTTTTTAATGTGTCATCATAAGAGTTATATGTCAGTTCCTTCTTCACTTTATGTTTAACTATTCCTTTGCTCTTCTTTTCTTCTTTCTCTTCGTTATGTATCTTGAAACAGTAAGATTTAGGTTTCAATGCTATCAAGTTTGTTATAATCTTTCCATCTGCTTCATCCTTGAATTTTCCTAAAACTTTCTTGTTTGTTTTATCATAACATTTGTGTTTAGGGTCATAACCACTGAAATCCATAAAATCCTTAATGTCATTAAAGTCATCATATACATCTTCGGTTTTAATATGTAATACAAAACTGTCAGTATCGGTATATAACATTCTTATATCATTTCCATATTTCGGTTTCATAATATCATAATAGAAAGAATACATATGTTTCTTGGATAAGTCTAAAATACTCATACCTACATATATTGGTTTATTCAATTTAACTACACTTTTTGCTTTTTCAACCCCTATAAGATTTTCATTGATGATATGTCTGTATTTGAAATTAGGATTATTCACACATTTTTGATAACGTTCAGGAGTATCAACCAGTTCAAAGTCAATGTGTTCTCTAACATTTTCCATAGTTTTTCCATACACCGCGTTGTTCATCAATTTATACATGTCTTTCTCAAAGTCGCTCTTTGCTTCTTTTCTCTTCTCTGTGTTAAAGTCAATCCACGGTTTAAGCCATTCCTTATGTCTGAATTCTACCACTCTGTTAATCTTCTTTATTTTCAATCCTTGATTAAGATAGAATTTTAGAATGTCAATGTGCAAAACATAATTTTGCTTATCCATAACATTTAATATTAACTTGTTTGTTTTCTCATCTTTTGGTGAATGATTAAAATGATACGCTTTGTAAGTTTCTTTCTGATAATCACTCAACATGTCTGCTGATACACTCATAATTTCATGTGCTAATGGATAATCAATGTGCTTGTCGTGGCATTCTTTCGGATATTCTAAATCAACATCTAAGATATAACCTTTACTACTGTAATTACTATTGTAATATTTAATGTCTTCTTCTGTAAAATTATCTTTCACAAATTTAATATTTTTGTATGGTAGTTTTTTACACATTGCTAATCCATAAAGGTTATTAGCATCTAAATATGTAATGTATGATGATGGTTTTGTTTCATCATAATCATCGTTCATATACTTATTGTTCGCTACTGCTTTTCTCATTGAAACTTGGCACATACCGCCTCGTAATCCTTGCTCTACCATTATATAAACTTCTTCATCGTGTAGAAGTTCTAACTCAATTCCTGTTTTCAATAACATCGCGTCCCAAGCAAAGTTAGGCAAAGTGTAATAATGTGCTGGGTCTAATTCATAATCAGTTAGACATTGTTTTCTGAAATTTTCATATACATCGGTTAAAAATAATACATCGGTTTCTAAATATAAATCGTGATATTCACCAAGGTTTTTAATGTTAAAGTGTTTCCAAATTAATTTTGCTCTTTCGTAGTCTGCGTCGCTTATATCTTCTTCACTTAATCTACTGTAAAAATGTTTCTTTTCTGGTAGTTCAGTGTCATTAAATTTATTGAAGTCATTACAATAATCATAAGGATAAACTCCCTTTTCTGTCAGTAAAAATAAATCTTTTTCGTTTTTAATGTATTTGCCTTTGAAACTATATTTAAAATGTTCCTGCCAGTTGTCCCTCAATTTACTATCTTCATATTTTGTTAATTTAACCAGTTTTTCTAACGACGATGATAAGAAACTGAAACTGTCCTTAAATTCAAGTCTGTTCAATGAAAAGGTAACAAACTTTTCACTGTTCTGTGCTATTACTGATATTTGTTCTTTCTTTGTGTTTAACTTTTCAAGATTTGATATTACGAGATGAGCATCATAGTTTTTAAGATTACGAAAAAATACTGGTATATGATATTTTTTAAAGCAATAGTCTATATTACATTTCATATGCGCCGCTCCTCTGTATAATCCTGTGAAGTGGCAATGGTCAGCAACTTTCTTTTTCGCTTCTACTCTATTGTCAAAAGCGCGGTTGCATAAGAAACACTTTTTAGCTTCTAAATGTTTAATTTCATCTAAATCTGTCATATCAATATCTTTTGGATGTTTTCATTTTTTCCATCACATCGTCTCTAATATTATTCAGAGTATCACAAATTTATCCATGCAATCTTCACCTCTGTATAAATACGGTGTCATTTCTCCAATATATGCATTTACAAGGTTAAGCATATAACCACTTGGTTTATGGTTCTGATAAGTCCCTTTTATGCCATCTGATGTTTCTGTTGTTAAACATTCAAAATCACCGTAAATAACGAATGGGGCTTTAAGTTTCTTGAAATGCTTTTCAAACTTCATTGATGTTCCTTCTTTTGGCATTTTTGTTTGTTGAATGTCATTTGCCATACAACCTTTTGATATGTGAGCATTTAAAAGCTTTTCTGATTGAACACCGTGCTGACAGTAAATACAATGAAATATCTTTGTTTTGTGATTGTTGGTTTGACTACCCATTAATCTATTATAATCTTTTATTAAAACATAATGTTCATTATCATCTTTTTCAATTCGTAATAGATTGATATGACAAGATGGTCTTTCAATCTTCGTTATTCTGTCTGCTCTGATGGTTTGGTTCTCATCTTCAACATAAACATTAACTGATATAGAATTTTGGTTAATTGTTTCAAATGTGTCGTCATCGTTGGATGCTGGACAATTTACACCAGCCCATTTAATTAGACTTTCAGTAGTCAATAATTTCTTGTAGTGTCTCATATGTTGTGGATGGTCTTTCTTGAAGACTTCATAAAATTTACATAAAACGCAGTATTTGAAACATAACTCATCTTCGTTCTGAATGTTGATACACGCCTTTTTCTTTGAAATCCATGCTGGTAGTTCCATATATTTACCTGCTCTGTTCGGATTGTATTTGTCGTAGTGGATGGTGATTTTAACAATCTTCTTAATCTTTAATCCTGACCTTTTCAACTGTGAGTTTTCAACTTGTAATTCAATATCTTTCGGCATATTTTCCAATGCCTTTTTCAAGTCTCCTACATTCAAAATGTTGTATCTCCTGCTCCTGATTTTGTGAATGACATCCTCTTCTTCTTCGGGGTGTTCAAAAGCAATATTACATCAATCAGTAGCTTCATTGATTTTGCTTGTTGTAAAAACTCTGTTAGTTTCTTTTCTTGCCACAAGAGATATGTTAATCCTTTGTATCCTTGAAATGGGATGTTGTATATTGTATATGTGTTTGCATAGCCATTCAATGCCGAAAATGTGTCTGATGTTTTGGCACCTATCTTTAACCTGTATTGTTTGATTGTATTAATTCCTCTCAATGCCTTTGCTGACTTCTGTAAAAGGTGGTGTCTTTTGAACTCTTGTGTTTTTGATACTTGATTAAGTTTGTTTTGTAAAGATGTTGAGATGGGTTTTTCTTTGTTGTAATAATATTCCTTGTTGTTTATAACGAGTTTTTTTAAAGGCTTATTGTTCTTCCCTGTTTTTATGTTTGCTTCATTATTGGATATTAGATAATTGATAACGTAACCTGCTTCAAAATCCCCTGCCATTTCTCTAACAATATATAAGGCATTTTTTCTCTTTAAGTCTTTTTGGGTTGGGGTTTTGTTGGTGGGTCTGGTTTTTGTGGGTTTGGGTTCAACGTTGAAATGTGGGTTTGGGTATGAGTTTGAAACTGAAACTGATGAAATTGATGTGATTGTTGATTTTGGGGGAGTTGTGAAATGGTGGATTTTGCCCTTGTTTTGTTGGTTGGTGGAAAGTGGAAATGTCGGATTTTATGGAAAGATGCCCTTAAATTTGGGGTTGGTCTCAAACATCACAACATCATAGGGTATGATGACAACATCATAGGGTATGATAAAAAACATCATAGGGTATGATAAAAAAAACATCATAGGGTATGATAAAAAACATCATAGGGTATGATAAAAACATCATAGGGTATGATAAAAACATCATAGGGTATGATAAAAACATCATAGGGTATGATAAAAACATCATTTGCCTCCACAAATCAAAGTGGAAGAAGGTAAGGACGAAGCACGGGCGGAGCCGACGGAAACCCAGAAAGCCTTAAAATGGTCTGAAACCTGAACCTTGAAAATGTTAAATTGTTAGACTGTTATTAAATGAAAAATTGCAAAACAAATGAGAAATGTTTTAAGGGAATGACCCTTTATAACATTAGGAATAAATGACCGAAGAAATGAAACAATGCTCTAAATGTAAAATGAAAAGGACACTTGATAATTTTGAGAACGAAAACAAAACTGTAATGTTTGTTTAGAAGCAAGACGAAGATATAGACAAAAGCAGAATGATACGATAAGTCAATATAATAGAGAATCTTTCCAAGAACATAAAACTGAGTTGTTAATCAAATCAAAAGAAAAGCGGGAAGAATAATATGTAGATTGCTTTTATTGTAATGATATAGTAAAAAAATATGATATAGGCAGACACGTTAAAAGTTTAAAGCATATTTCAAATATGGAAAGACTACATAATAAAACTGACACATAATAATAATTTGTTTATTCATATTATGTTCTTATAATATGATTAAAACACTTGTATCCCCCAGAAAGCCGTAAAATGGTCTGAAACCTGAACCTTGAAAATGTTAAATTGTTAGACTGTTATTAAATGAAAAAATGTAAAAACATTTTTGAGAAATTTTAGAAAAAACCCCACAATCCCCCTTGGTGTTTTGAACAAAATGATAGGCTTGTTGAAAATGAACCCTGAACCCTGAAACCCTACATTGAAAATTCCCTACCCCAGGGGCCCCCTATTACTAATTTTTCCCCAACCCCCCCGCGACTTTTTAGATGTTCTACAGAGATTTAATGGCACCCCTACTTGAATCATCACTTCTTCGAACATCATGGGGGGGCCTGCCCCAACCCCCCCGCGACTTTCTAGACTTTCTGCAGTTCAAACAGCATGGGGGGCCCTCCTATTTGAATGATGAGTTTGTTTGACCCCGTCCACAATTGTTGGTGATGCTGGGGATGTTGGTTGGACATGCGGGGGATGTTGAAAATAATGCTGGGGATGTTGACGGGCTAGTGTAAAATACGTCAATTTCGCGAGAAAATGCTGTACAATACGGCATCTTATTGGCCAAGACGAAAAACGAGAAAAACAAAAACAAAAAACAAATCCTGAAGCAAAACAAGAAAAATCCAAAAATAAATCCGCACCCAAATGGAAACAAGGACTAACACCTGCTTCGATGTCCTGGTGGTGACTGATTTTGACTCACACCCAGATGCTTTGCAGGGTCCAAGGACATATGAGTACTGGCCAATATTTACCAGCTACTCCGGCTTCTGGACACCGCGAAAAATCTTCTTCCCAGGGGCCTTTAGGTCAAGTCTGAACGGACTCAGACTTCGAGTCGAACAAATTCTCTTACAATGCCAACACCATCACCAGTGCCAATAAAATAACAATGATCTGCAAAACCAGAGACATACTTGATACATGTTGCATTGTAAATTGATGTTGTTTAACTCCTAGTTCAAATAAATGATCACCAATATGATTATTACAATAATAATATATCACTGATATCACCTTTCTTTCTTAAGTTTTGGCTTAAGCAAAACCATTTCCCCCGAGCTGTTGGACCCCGGAACCGGGCTTGAACCAAGGGAGATCTTTTCAAGAGGATGTCTTCGGGCTCCCTGTGCACTTCGGGGGCAGATTTCCTCCGGGAGAACGAGGAGTTTGGCACATCGAGATATGCCGCTTCCGAGGCCTTCGCAGGAGGCAGTCGGCGCCTTTAGCTTCGCTGGCCATTGGGTTTTGGGACCCGGAGCGAGGCCCTTATCCCTGAAGATGGGTGCAAACAGAGCCTGGAGGGCTTGGTTGACACTGGCCACAGCGGCGAACTTTTGCCATTTGTTTGTGTGGTTAGACCTCACTTAGATTCCCTTGTTCAGCTTGCTGAATAGCTCAGATGTGTTCTGGCTTGGGAATCAAGCAGGTCTCGGAGAAGCCAACTGACCTCTAGACTTCCCGAAGGTCAAAAATAGCCTTGCCATTTTTCCCCAGCCAATTCGTCAACGCAACAAAAAGCGGTTTGTTGAACGCCTCAGGTTCCATCTGAACGCGTGTGGACCCTCACACATCCTCCCGAAATCCGAAATCCCATCGCTCAGGTCAACATGGCTTGAAGCCTCTGGAGGAGCTGTGAGCTCCCACCTGCAGGTTGCCTAGCGGTGGCTTGAAGGTTTTGCAACCTGATATGTACATAAGTATACAGAAGCACATATATATATATATACATGATGTAAATATGTATATATATATATATATATGTGTATATATATATATATATTATAATACATTTGTATGCATATATACATCTATTTTTCTACACATTGTATACATATATATATATATACACATGTAGACATAGGGTGCCCCCCCAAAGTGTAAGGGGCCCCTCAGAAAACATCATAAGCTAATATGAGGAAAGGTTGGCAAGAAGCATTCTCGGCTTGAGAAAGGCGGGCAAGAATTGCCGAGACACACCTAAGAAAATCCATGCTTGGGTGTTCAAGCCACTTGGTCAGCAGGTTATGACTATAACCATGAATATTTAAGCGGACTAAGAACAGCACTTCCATATATATATATATACATGGTTATGACCTACTTATTAAGTTTTTTGAACATCCAAGAAGGGACCCTCTTTTTGTGGGTTACACATGATTATCCGCCTTTCTTCAAAATATGGTCCCGGGACTTTCCACAGGGTTTCTGTGGACATTTCACCTGGTGATGTGGGTCTGCACCAAGTCACCCGTGGGCTGATAAGTGCTTGTGCCCAAAGCGCGACTCCCGTGAAAACATCCGAAGGCTTGTATAATTGCTCCCCCAGACCCTTCCCCGCTTCAATTGAGGAACACGGCTTCTTTGGCTTGGTTTCCACTAACCCCAGAAAAATCAGCCACAGACGACGGCAAGTGTTTTCATTGTCGACGTCTCCGGCCCGGTGAAAAGTCGAGCGCCCGATTTCCAGTGATGAATGGATGGTGCCTGGTTTCACAGGGGGTGTAATATGTATGTGTATATATATATATATTGTATACAGATATGTATATAGAACTCAACCATTCTAGGTTTTGGCCGCTCATTTGTGTTCCAGACATACAAAAACCCAATATGACGAGTTTCCTCTTTTTCCTGAAGTGGGTCCTTTCGCGTGAGGACTCTCTGGTGACGAGGCGCGTTCTTTTTCACCTTCTGCACTCAGATCTTGCCACTTCCAAATACAATATTGCAAATGCTGAACATCGCGGGGAATAAAAAGAGCGCCAAATTCTTGTCGTCAGACGGGGGTTTACCAAAAACAGGGTGTGGCTTCCCTTTGCATGCGGGAAAAAACAACACCAAAAAACACACACAAAAACCGCGCCAGGCAAGCGCGAGGGCCGAAAGTGGTGACTCGGAGGTGGGGCGATTTCGAGGTCAAGGGCAGGTCGGGGATAGGCAGGGGGCTGTGGTTGCATGCGACACACACAGGGTGACACCGCCTGCATCAGGGCCCATGGGATTTGTTCCTATGCCGGTTAAGCGAAAGGAGGAGGGGATGCGCAACATGGTCCTTGAGCCTGTTGTCCATGGCACAAGTTTGACTTAGGTTGACTCTGGTCAGGTGAAGAGGTTTGGAAAACCCACCGATGGCGTTCCGAGCCTTTTTCCTCAAAGGATAGAGCAAAGTTCAGATTTCAAATCCGCTCGTGGATTGGCGGCACTTGAGCCCAATGGAATTGGAAATCCACTTGCGGAAGCTGGGAAGTTGAGCTCGAACGCCAGGGGGCCGAGCCCGTACTACAGCAACGAGGATCCGTGTGAGTGAGCGTCTCTCTTTTTCGAGGCTCAGTACATTTTGTTGCCTGCTGGCATTGAAGGGAACGCCCATTTGACAAGCTTTCGTCACCGGTGGACGGATCTTGGGCACTGCTCCCTTGACTCGCAGAGTCTCCGCTCAATTGGTTGGGAGTCGGTTTGCAGAATTGGGTCTGTCTTTCGCAGGGAGGTTTCTTACGTTGATTTAGACGGAAACCAAGAGGAGAACCACCAGTTTGGGGGACCCTTAACACCACCCAAAAGGATTCTTGTTGCAATTCATGTTCCTGCTTGCACCTTTTCCTCCTTTCCCGACTTTTAAAGTCAGCTTTGGAGCTCCAGACGAGCTTTCACCGACACTTTCTTGGTGTGCCTTGCATTTTGCCCGGTGTTTTCCGGTGTTTTCCGGTGTTTTCCGGTGCTTTCCGGTGTTTTCCGGTGTTTTCCGGTGCTTTCCGGTGTTTTCTGGTGTTTTCTGGTGGATGCCGCGTCTTGTCGTCGCCATTTCACCCGGCTTCCCGGCTCCCACGCGGTCTTTGGTCGGGCCATTTCCCGCGCTCGACTCGACTCGACTCGAGGACCGCGAGCGCCTGGCGCGGGACAGGAAGGAGAAGCGGGACTTCGCGCGGGGCCACACCAAGGCCTCGGGTCCAAAGGGTCTTCGGGTCCTTTTTGGTGGGAGTCCCGATGTTTTTCCCCTTTTTGGTGTTTTTTTAAGCATCACCTTCTTGGTCCAAAGGTGAGTATCCCTTGGGGGTGATGTTTTAAGGGGAAATATAGGGAGCTCTGTTTTTGGTGGGGGACCCATTTTGTTCAAGAGGCCGGAAACGGGTCTTGGAGACTCTAAAGGCGATATGGGTGTGGGTCAAAATGAAACCAGGAAATGGACCGCAGGTCTTAGCCCATGTTTTGTTTATTGGGGCAACCCATTTGGGTATCTTTTGTTGACAGCCATTTGGTTGAACAATAGAGGACGATTCCTGGTTTACCTGGTGGCTCAATCAGTTAGGGACACCCATCAATGTTCCCGAAAAGGACACCCATGGTCTTTGGAGGTTCTTTGGGTTTCTTGGGGCAAGGTGAGCCCTGCCCCAGTTCCATCGCTTGAAGATCCAAGGGTGCTCTTTTCGAGGTGATGAAGAGCTCACTTTCGAATATCATGTCGACTTGTCGAACAGGTTGGTGACCTTTTTCTGGCCAACCCACGTGAAACCAAGGACTCTATGTGCGTAACAAAAGAGCGATGCTGCGGTGCTGAGGGGCCCCCCCCAACCCCTCCAAACCCCCCAACCTCCACCCCCCCCCAAACCCTTCCGAAAGCAGAGGTGGACCAGAGCCACGTGCCCTCCGCGGACCTCGAGAAGCTGCCGCCCCTGGAGGAGACCTCGGGATGGTCCATCGGTGGTGCGAGAAACGGGTCGACCGGTTGATGCAAAGGGCACCCGAAGAGATACATAGCTGCAGAATAATAATGGTTAATAACAATAATGATGATGATGATGATGATGATGATGATGATGATGATGATGATGATGATGATGATGATGATGATGATGATGATGATGATGATGATGATGATCATCTTCAAGTATATATATATATATACACATATGTGTGGAGGTTGATGAATTGGCATTCGAATGAGCATGGGTAACTTGTCTCATTTGGTGGGAAAGATAGTCTTTTTAGAGGCTTTTGCCCATGTAAAGGACCTTGTGATCACCCCCCCCCCATGTACACGTACATACTTACATATATATATATATATGTATGTAGTTATATATATATATATATATATATACATGTATTATGAGAACTTCGTGGGTTTTCTTGGAAGCTTTCCACAGCCAGACCGGGTTTTCCACATGTTGGCTTTTGCAAACTGGGTGTTTACTCTTTTTTTTGTTCCTCGGGGGGGCTGACACAACTTGACTGGATATGTTTTGTTCAACCTCTGCCCAGGCACTGCGGGACGAGAAGCATGTAGTCCTTTGGGCGGCTATTCCTGGATGGGCCAAAGCCAAGGGACAATCCCCCAAGGCCTGATCAATGATAATTAGCCGCCACAGCCCCCATACCGTGGATGGACGAAATCCTTCACCACCAACGAAGCCACGGAAACCATTGTTTGCTGGTATTTACAAGGGCAGGGTTTCTCAGGTGGTGCCGAAATGAACTTTGCCATCCACAGGTCAATGAACATGGCGCCTTTTCTGGCAGGAGATCTACAGCAGGGAATACTCCGGGGACGCTGATGCGGATCCGATTGGCGGTCGCAAAAGGCGCGCCAAGCCGGGCGAATTCGCCTTCGGCCCGGTCGAAATGACGAGCTTGGGCAGGTTGTTTCATCTCCCTATTCCCGACATCCGCCTTGAAGAAGCCAAATGCCCAAGGGTGTAACGGTCCAACCATTTGGTGTTTTTGCCTGCCTTTTTTTTTGCAGCGCAGAGCTTTTTTGAGGGTTTTGTCAGGGTGTCTTCAAGAAGGCTTATTTGTGCCAGGCCCCTTTGTTTCAACCGCTATTTTTGTTTATGCCAGCCCTGCGTTTGGGCACCTTGGCTTGAAGATCAACATCCTTTCTCGAGGGCAAGTCTGCAGGGGGGCTCTGTTTGGGTCCCAAGCGCCGCTCACAAAATGGCCGCTGATGTGATGTCACTCCAGTTGGTGTTTGGAGATGTATTGGGGCAACCGGATACGTCAGCTTTGGTCAGATTCCGTCTGTTGCATCATCGGCCTGCGGCATTTTCTTCTTTCTTCGGAAAGATCCGGCGGAATCAGATCATTTGTCGTTCGAGGACTAGGGGGTCTCACTCCTCAATTCGCATGTCCATGGTGGTCGCCGCGTATTTTGACCGTGATCCGAGGTACCTCTACCTGGTCATGTTCAAGCAGCCCGCGATGCCTGAGCCTCGGGCTCCGCTTAAGGCCCACAGAAGCGGAAGGCCCACAGTGGATCAAAAAGGTCAGCACGACATGGGATGGATTTCATCGCTACAAAGGTGATATTTCAACCACATGGGAAAGAAGGGAAAAGTGTCCCATGGTCAAAACTGGGGGCCATCTTTCCATTCGCCAGCTCTTGGGCCGAGCTGTTTTGGCGTGAACTGAGGACGACCGCAGTGGCCATGAAGCAAGTCATCGCGGGGTACTGGTACTTTCTGTCGCCGCGCTCCCATGCGAAGCGTCGATATTTTCTCAAGCCGAAAGGGCGGACAGTTGGGTACGAATGGCTTGCCTTCGAGTTTGTTTGTTTGGATTTTTCCACAATGCCAATACGGTCTTTGTGAACGGAAGGCTTGTGAACATGCGCCGTGTCGGGACGCAGAGTTGCGCGAGAGGGCCCGAAGGGTTTGATGGCTGCAAGACAATAAAGCCCAAAAACAGGGTCGCTAAGAAAATCGTTTTCCTTCCTAAAGGGGAAGTGTTTGTTCGGGACCTTGCAGTTGCCCAAAATCAGACCCCGAGCAGAACACGTTTCCTGTTTTTTGTTGGAGCCATTTGCGGACAACTGGGCAAAATAAAAACCTCGCGACAGTGCTTCATGGTTTGCGACCAGAGCCACTTGCTCAAAACCAGGGGATTGCTGAAAGTTAGCAAGGGACCATCCCCTTGCCATAAATAGCTGTGGATATCCGCCTTAGGTCTTGAAGCATGGTTCTGGGCTTGGACCATTTTTGTACTGATCGGTTTTGAGCAAGTGACTCTAGAGACTGAGGGAGGACGGGACGGGGTGGGTTTTTGGTGCTTTTCCTTCAGGAAGCAGATGTCCTGCAAGGACATCCAGATCAGGCCCAGGACGGGACCCAGCCTTCCACTCCTTAGATCAAGGGTGTCCGCAGGAAACGACGAAGGAAGATGTGGCTGTGGGTCAAAAATAGGGCAACCCCAAAATGGGTTGCGCTGTCAAATGGAAACGTAGACTAAAACCTGCAGTTTCTGGGTGACTTCATTTTGACCCATACCCAAGTAACGTGAAAGGGGGCGACCATGGTTTGGACCAGCAAATGCCGCGTTTGTTCACCCGAACAAATGGTTTCTGGCTTCCTCTCGCAACAAAAGAGCTTATCGTTTCCAAAAAGGAATCCTGGGATTCCCATTCAAAGTCAGAGTTGAAGCCTCGCTTTTGCAGGAAGGCCGAAAACGGGAATACCGTCACAGAGCTGGAGTATGAGATGAAAGAGTACGGCGAGGCTCGTTTTTGGATCCCGCAAGTGGCTCTTACCCGCTCCCAGCTCCAGTTTTTGGGGTTTGCGAAGATGTTGATCCCAGAGGTCCATTGAGCAAACAGGAAGTCCGGGTTCGAGCAAACAGCGCTGGGCAATGCTTGTAGCGTGGAACTGTTGTAACTCGTCTTGAGGATCCCAAGCAGAAACGGGTCATCCTGTTAAGACCTCTTCGGAACATGTGGCCGTGGGTCAAAACCGTTTTGGTACCAATTTGGTTGGTAGGTGAATTCACCACCCATTTTAGAACCTATTTTAGTGGGGATTGGGATGTTCTCCTGGGGGTACGGGGTTTTGATCCATGGCCATGTATTTCCCTAGGCCGTGGTTCCGGATGTCTCGATCCGAATGTGCCTCGCCAGATTCCGAGAGAGACGGGCAAGAAGGAGAAGTACGGCAAGGACTCCGCGTCGCAGCCGCCGAGTCCGGGTTTGTGCTTTGTTTCAAAGGCGCAACTTTTGGATTAGGGCGACCAAACTTGGTGGCTCCCATCCGCTTAGCTTTCTAGCCTTTTAGTGTTTAGTGGTAGTTTCCATTTGACTCACTAAAAGTTAAACTTTTAGTGGGGGATCTGAGGGCAGCCCAGCAAAAGGAACCATTAGAAGCCCGTCTTCGGAGGCTTCTGCTTCTTGGCTGCGTCCTCTCTTTGGGAAGGGTAGATGGGAAGACTTGGCAGTGGGTCAAAAATTGGTACGGGTCCCAAATGCAATTCTGGTAGTGGAATGAACGATTTAACCTGCGGTCCGATTCCTGGTGGGCATAGGTGTCCTTTTTAGGTTAGTTTGATGAAAATAGATGGGTCCCACTGGTTTAGGTGGGGTTTCTTCCATTTGCCAGGGCCGTCCATTTTTCCAAAAGGTGCTGGTGGGTTTGATTTTGACCGTTTGACCCACTTGCGAGGCCGTCATGATGGAGTTCAAGTTCAAGGCTCCCGCGCTGGCCCCAAGACCTTCGTCTCTCTGGAGGTCGAAAACTCGAAGACTCCCGGAGACAAAGGGGTTTGCAACCTGGCTCTTTCAACATACCCGCCTTTTCTTCTGAGTTTTCATGGGCACCTCCCAAGACAAGTTGTCTTTTGTCCTTTCTGCAGGGGTTGACATATCATCCCCCCAAAGAAAGGACAGCCCTCCCAAACCCGTCCCCTGGAGTATTGCCCATGGTTCCCCCTTCCCTAGGTGCTGCATCACATCTCATCGCCGCATCGAAGCATCATCGAGCTCGGGCGTTCGACCTTTAGGTTTCAGCCACGCAGTACATCCAGAAAAAGCTCTACAACGACAACAATGTCCTGAGGCACGAGAAGGGCGAAGTGCTTTCGCTCTCCCCCCGAAAGGCTTCCGTGGTATACACGGGTATGGGTCAACAAGGAACCAGCAGGGGACCGCAAGTTTTGGTCCGTGTTTCCACTTAGCAGGGTTCCATTTTGGGTACGCATTTTTGACCCACAACCACATCTTGATGCGTACCTCTTTTGCTCAGACAGAAACCCCCCCCCCCATTTTGGCGGTTGCAGGCGAGGGGGCCTTTAGCTCGGGTTGGACGGAAGGCTCACATTTGCAGAGACAATTTGAAGCAAGTCGACAGAATATATCCAGGCTCCAAGCCGCTGTCAACTTGGCAAACCCCGGTCTTTGGTATGAAGCGCCCCAGCAAAAAGGACGTTTCCTATTCCAATCAGTCGATAGTCCTTTTTAGGACCGAGCGCCCCATTCAGTTGGGAAAAGGTGACCCGACCGGCGGACTCCATGAATGCCAGCCATTCTCCAGCCGTGGCTGTGAAGATTTCTGAGCCTCTGGCTACCCTTCGGTTTCCGTTTAAGCTCATCGCATCCTTTTTGTTATGGACACACACACACACACACTCGCCCTCGTGACACATGGCTTGCCGGGGACTTCGAAGAGGCCTTGGAACGGGTTTCGGTCCCGAGCCACGTAGTTGCGACGTTCGGAGAGCTAGTGGCCTCGTTGTCCTCCCAAGGCCTCCTTTTCCGATATGGGTGTGGGTCAAAAATAGGTACCCAGAATGCAACCCTGGTGAATGGAAGCATGGACTAAAACCTGCGGTCCCCTGGTGGTTAATTTTGACCCACACCCATATCTGAGCCTTTAGAGTCTCCAAGACCCGTTTCCGGACTCTTGAACAAAATTGGGCCCCACCTACACCTGCCTGCCTGCACCCCAGCCGATCAAAAGTCTTTGTGCAGCTCTAACCGGGTCCATGAAAGTGACATCCTCAAGGAAAACACCTTCTCAAATGGTCAATTTTGGATGCCACCCCCAAAGCTTGGAGAGGAGGCTAAGCTGGTTTAGCAGCGGGGTACGTGCTAACAGCTCGGCTTCTCATGTTTTAGGTAGTGGGGAGGACTCACCGACCCGACCCCACCGCCTAACCAGCACAGGCAGGAGGTGGTTTCCGCTTCCGGCGAGGTTCATGGCCCTCTCGCTGACCCGAAGCTTCGCCCACGCCTGGGAGCTCGGCGGTCGGTGCGGAGGGTTCGGTTCTTCTTGCGAGCGATTGGTCGATTTCTTGCGTGTGTGGCTGGGGATGGTGGAAATCAGTCAAGGATTGGTCCATGTTTTGTTGTTGCATGTGTGGGGCTGGAAGAATCGGGCTTGACAGCCCGGGCTTTTCTTTGGTCGCATGTGCTGGGCTGGGTGAAAGTAGCCAAACAAGCGGGCTGGACAGCCAAAGGTCCCGGGCTTGTCCTCCTGGTCTGATGGGGATTATACAGTCAGGATGTTTTGTTTCTTTTGGGGTGCTTCCATGAAAAACACTTCCAATAGTTTTTTTTTTTTTTTTCAATTCAATCCATTGTTGGCAGGTGGTACCAAGGCAGTTTCCCGAATGTGGCAAAGTAGGCATAGGGGTGCATTGGCTGAGGCAGCTGGGTTTGCTTTCTGCCTTTCGGTCAAAGTTCTGGTTGTCGTTGGTCTTGCAATATCCACAGCAAAGACCATGACCCCTCCCCAACGGTCCAACGTCCTTCAGGGATTTCCAACGCAACTCGCTTCTGGGGTTCAGGAGGCTTGGTCGGATTGCACATTTCTCTGACATCGTCAAACCCAAAGCTGCCAACTCACCCGTATGCCTCCCACGTCCACAACTTAGCAGTCCCAACCCCTATTCAGAATAGAACGGACCAGCCTCCGTATGCAGGATTCCCATCCCAAAGCGTCCTTTCCGCAACAAGCCGCGGGCGAGCCGCGAGACGCCTCTGACCGCAGCTCACGCCTGGCCGGCTTGCGCCCGGCGAGCCCGGTTCTGAGGTCGGCGAGGACAACGAGCTGCTCCTCTGAGGCGAGGATGTGATCACTGAAACCAGCGGGAAGGGGGAGATTTCTCCCAAAAAAACAGTCGGGTCCGTTTGAGGCTCGTGTCATTTTTTTGCCGGGTTGAAAAGGGGGTGGATTTGGACAACCTGGTGCAAGGCTCTTTTTTGAAGCTCGGAGCTGTTTATAGGCCCTACATGGGCTCTAACAAACGGGTTGTCGCTCTTGCACAGGGCATGACTCAATCATGTGTGTTTTCGAAAGGGACTCATTTGCTCCAACCCATTTATGTTCACCTTTTCCAAAATGCCGGGCTCCGGTTGCGCAGGCTGAGACGCGCGCCCAGGAACTTCTCACTTTTTTCGCGGCCGCGAGTTCGCTTCCGGTGGAGTTCTCTGCTGGCTTGGAGCCAACACATGGGCTATGCAAAGGCAAACAAATGGAGTACAAGCAACATATGGTTGAATTAATTTACTCTAATCTTATCTAAACTGATCTAGTCTAAGACTAGTCTTAATCTTATCCAATCGAATCTAATCTAGTCTAACCTACTCCAAATGTCTATCTATCAATCAACAAAAACAGATCAACGCAACTCAAGTATTATTCAGTCGTTTTCCAGCCATGTCGATCTTCATCGATCTATATCTATCTGAATATTCATGCTGCAATCTAGCCGTATCTATGTCTAGCTTGATCAACACAGATAACTCCGTATGCTATATGCATGTACAAATTCATGTGCATATATAGGAAGGATGGAAGGAAGGAAGAATGGATGGATGGCTGGCTGGCTGGTGTATGGGTGGGTTGCGGGGTGGGTTGTAGGTAGGCGAGTATGTACCAGTGGGTTTTTGGGTTGGTGGGCAGGGTGGGTAGGTAGGTAGGTAGGTGGGTGGGTGGGTGGCTAGGTAGGTGTGTAGGTAGGTAGGTAGGTAGGTAGGCAGGCAGGCAGGTAGGCAGGTAGGCAGGTAGGTAGGTAGGTAGGTACGTGGGTAGGTAGTAGGTAGGTGGATATGCAGGTAGATAGACACATGTGTAAATTTGTGCATATATCTATCTATCTATCTATACATATATATATATATATATATATGGTCACCCTTTCCCAAGATCCGCATGTTACCTCTTGCAAGCAAAAACACTGGAAACACACAGGTACAATGCTTGTGGTGTTTGACCACCAGGATAGGCATCTTGAAGCAGATGCTTGCAGACGGTTTGTGTGGACGGCCTTCTGGACAATTAGTTAGCAGGGTACAGATGGAGCTTATTATGGAAGCAGCATGCAGAAAGTGCTGCATTCATGGCATTTGTGCCTCCCCAATGTGCTGAATGGCTTGCTCAGTCATTCGACAATGCAAAACTAGATGGAAGCTGAATCTTGGAGGAGGCTAGCGAGCACACAGATGGCCTGAAGATTCTCTACCTTGACACGCTGATGCTTTGCACTGTCCCTAAAAACTAGGCTTTGGAGGCTGGAAGTGCTGTATTGTCCCAAAAAGGAAACCTAAACTCTCATGCCAGAATTAGTCTTGGGCACCCAAGACAAGCTTGAGAGCGCTTTCTAGGGACAGTAGCAATTGGACGAACATTTAGTGACAATGCCTTTTGTGTACTGTCCCTGAAATTTGTGCTTTGGAAGACAAAAGTGCTGCACTGTCCAAAAAAACTTCAATATCCCATTGCAGGACACAAGCCTCATTTTTTTCACTTTCAGCCTCCAAAGCCTAGATTTTAGGGACAGGACAGCACTTTTCAGAAAGGGCTGTACTGTCCCTAAAATTTGTGGTCTGAAGCCATTCTTTTTGGGCAGCATATTTTTCAGCATCAACACGCAGAAAGTGCTGCGCCGTCCCTAAATTTGGTCTGGCAGGCTAGAGTTTAGGGACAGTGCAGAGCATCAGCACGCTACAAAGTGCTGAGCCTGTGCTTTGGAAGCAAAAAGTGTACGGTCCCTAAACAGTGCTTCAGCCCGTGGTTTAGATGTTCAAGACTAGTTCTGGCATGATTTTTTTGGTTTTCTTTTTCGGGACAGTACAGCACTTTCAGCCTCCTCCAAGATTCAGCTTCCATCTAGATTGGCATAGTCGAATGACTGAGCAAGCGATTCAGCACGTTTCGATTCCATTTCATTTCCTCGCGTCCATCCATGTCTTTGTCGATGTTTTGACTACGCAAATGCTACG
>CAUJNA010003410.1:85000-112500 GCA_963377175.1 Effrenium voratum
TGAGTGAGTGAGTGAGTGAGTGAGTGAGTGAGACGGAGACGAGCGGGAGAAGGAGAAGGAGACGCGGCGCGCGGACGACAAGCGGAAAAAGTAAGAACCCCACACAAAGATGTGGGGAACAAACACACGCAGGGGCAGGCGGCGGCAGCAGCAACAACAACAACAACAGCAGCAGCAGCGGCGGCGGCGGCGGCAGCAGCAGCAACAACAACAGCAGCAGCAGGGGCGGCGGCGGCAGCAGCAGCAACAACAACAACAGCAGCAGCGGCGGCGGCGGCAACAACAACAGCAGCAGCAGCAGGGGCGGCGGCGAACAACAGCAGCAGCAGCGGCGGCGGCGGCAGCAGCAGCAGCAGCAATTAAAGGACCGGATAACCCCACATGCTATGTTTTTCCCAAGGATGTGAGTTCAAATGTCCACACACATGTACCGTGCGCCCCTTGTATGGATGCGATTACAGAGCACCCAGATGCACAGAATGCAGCGCCTGCCACGACTTCGGCAACGGCATCGCCAAAGTGCTGCGCCTGCCACGATTTCGCAACGGCATCGCCAAAGTGCTGCGCCTGCCACGATTTCGCACACCCCCCGCCGCGCGCGCGACAACATCCTGTCCCTCTAGACAGCTGCCGAATGCGACCCCTGCCACACAAACACACACCCAGATGCACAGAATGCTGCGCCTGCCACGACTTCGGCAACGGCATCGCCAAAGTGCTGCGCCTGCCACGATTTCGCAACGGCATCGCCAAAGTGCTGCGCCTGCCACGATTTCGCACGCCCCCCGCCGCGCGCGCGACAACATCCTGTCCCTCTAGACAGCTGCCGTGAGTCAGCGAGTGTGAGTGAGTGAGTGAGCGAGTGAGTGAGTGAGTGAGTGAATGAGAGTGAGTGAATGAGAGTGAGTGTGAGTGAGTGAGTGTGAGTGAGCGTGAGTGAGTGAGTGAGTGAGTTGAGTGAGTGTGAGTGAGTGAGTGAGTGAGTGTGAGTGAGTGTGAGTGAGTGAGTGTGAGTGAGTGTGAGTGAGTGAGTGTGAGTGAGTGTGAGTGACTGAGTGTGAGTGAGTGAGTGTGAGTGAGTGAGTGTGAGTTGAGTGAGTGTAAGTGAGTGAGAGTGAGTGAGTGAGTGAGTGAGTGAGTGAGTGAGTGAGTGAGTGAGTGAGACGGAGACGAGCGGGAGAAGGAGGAGACGCGGCGCGCGGACGACGAGCGGAAAAAGTAAGAACCCCACACAAAGATGTGGGGAACAACAGCAGCAGGGGCGGCGGCGGCAGCAGCAACAACAACAACAACAGCAGCAGCAGCGGCGGCGGCGGCGGCAGCAGCAGCAACAACAACAGCAGCAGCAGGGGCGGCGGCGGCAGCAGCAGCAACAACAACAACAGCAGCAGCGGCGGCGGCGGCAACAACAACAGCAGCAGCAGCAGGGGCGGCGGCGGCAGCAGCAACAACAACAACTGCAGCAGCGGCGGCGGCGGCAGCAGCAGCAACAACAACAGCAGCAGCAGGGGCGGCGGCGGCGGCAGCAGCAGCAGCAGCAACAACAACACCTTCAACCCGAGCTCCCAAGCAAGAAACATAAAGCCATGAATTCCTTTTTCAAGAAGCATCCGCCGCCGAACCCCTAAACCGAACCCAGTGGTCCGACATTGTCATGTACGCCCTGGAGGCGTAAAACTCCAAGCGGTTATACGGGTGTGTCTTCTTTTTTGAGGGTGCCCATTGTGGGGTTTTAAGGCGAAAGTTTGCAATTCTCACAATCAAACTCCGAAGGTTCGCCAGGCAGAGTTTGAACAGCAAATGGGCGCCGCCGCCTTTTCCGTGTTTTTTTTTGGTTCTGAGTAGGCGACTGAGGTGCGCAATGCCACACCTTCAAGGCTGAAGGCGCGGATCGCTCATCGAAGAGAGCAAGTTGCACTCTTCAAAGGTTTCAGCGAGGGGGCAACATGGCCATTTTGCCTGGGGCAGTACCAACGCTTGCTTCTGAGATTAGAAGAACAGACGAGACCCAAAGGGCGTCCTCTTGCGTGTTTTGGGCACATGACGTTTTTTTGAGAGTGTGCTCCTTTTGTCCACTCAATCGACACCAAGGCCAGCCCAAACGAATCCTTCTCCTTTGCCCATATCTTTGTTGCCTCCCTTGCGGGAAGCCGTCCTCATCGTTTTCGAACACCACTGCCCCGAGAAAAGAGTCGCCCGCCTCGCCCGCCTCGCCCGCCTCGCCCGCGTCGCCAGGGCGGGGCAGCGTCCGAGGGCCCAACTTGTTCGGCGTACTGGACAGCCTCTCGGGCACGAAGGCCGCGCGTCGAGTCACGAGCGCGCCGAGCTCGTCGAGCTCGTCGGTCGTGAATTGCTCGGGTCTCGAAGTTTCGCGAGAGGTGGCAGTTTTCACATTTTTTTTTGGGGGGAACTTACGAGTCTTTGCTTCAGAGGAAAAACGGTGTCAGTTTGTTTTATTTTTGTTGGGGGGAAATAGAGGGTTTTGGCTTCAGAGGGAAACAAGTCGTCCATGTCGGACAGGTTTTGGGTGGTGGGAAGGGGCTCCCAGTTCCTGTGAGCTTGCAAGCGGCTTCAACTCCGGAAAAGTAGTTCCCTGAAGGCATTGCAACTGTTGCCGATCCGTGGGTGTCACGGTTTAACCCCTAGGAGTCTAGGAGGAGCAACTGATACGCGTTCGACGGTCTCAGGCTCAGACCCATGGAATACCCCCGCCAGGTGAAGCAGTGGGGCGGTAGCTACCAGCGCTTGGAGGACCGATGGACCGAGTCTCCGGCGGAACCAGCCGAAGAATTGGTCCTTGGGTCAAAAATCGGAATTCCCGAAATGAAACCCTGTTGAATGGAAACAAGGACTAAAACCTGCGGTCCCCTGGTGGTGAAATTTTGACCCATACCCATCTGGGACTCTTTTGTTTGGGGTCGTGACCACTTGGGTGACTTTGATCATGGTAAAACGCGGCCAGTTTGTAGAGGTGCCTTGCTTGGTGCTTTTTGGAGCGATATTTGGGTGTGGCTCAAAATTTAAGAGCCAGGGGAGATTTTCTACTTTTTCATGTACCAGGGCTCCAAAACTCACTCGGCAGGAGTTCAAGGTGACCTGGACACGGGAGACGCTGTTGCTCTGGCTGCAGCGCCCCGCGGAGGTCGTGCCTGGGCCCGAGATGGCTTTGAACACGGCCTTGCCGTGGCTCCGAGCCTTTTGGTAAAAGAGAAGCCAAAAGGACACCAATTTCATTTTTTTGGGGGACCCTTGAACCAACCATTTTGGTGATTGCGTTTGAGAACCCCTCCCCAGTGGTGTATTTTCTCGTGACCGCGGACCTTTGGGGGGAGGGGACCAAGGCAGACGCAGTGCGTTATGGTCAAAGCACAGTTGGGTGGGAAACACAAGTCCTTTACACGTTTTCAAGTCGGCGTTGATTGTTGCTATGATTGTTCTCGCGGTTTCGTTTGTGGCTTCGCCTTTGCAAATGAAACTGCGACGCGTCCCGAAGTTTGTTTTTTTTTCCCGACCTAGAGCTCACGATTGACATTTCGTCGATTCGTTTCGCAAAATCCGTGTCTCAATTTCAAGTTGGGAACTCCGTTTCATTTGCATGAGTACTTCCCCCGAGTTCTGGGTGGACTTGTGGCCGGATTTCCTCTTCATGGTTGTTGCCGTAGCTGGTTTCTGCAACACTTCATTCTCCAAACATGCTTACTGGTTAGCAAGATATGTTCGGTTCCATCGGGGGTTCTCAAAATGAAGGTCTTCTCCAAACCCAGTCTGTCATGGCTTCCATGATTGAAGGTAGCCTCTCATCCATTTTCTCATATGGACGGTTTTTAGAAAAGAACACCACCCATCAACACAACCCCAACAAAACCCCAAAAGGGCACCAACAAAACCCCAACAAACCCCCTTTAAAACCCCATCAACACAACCCCCCTCAATGGTTTCCCTTCAAGACACCATCAAACAGGGTCCCTAGAAAAAAACAGGTGCCCCTCTCACGATCTTTTGCGCGAGGCCACAGAGACCGGGCGATCGGCGGGGTGCCCCAAAAAGAAGGCCGATCGAATGCCACGGGTGCGTTGAAAGGGTTTTGGATTGGACCAAGACAAAAGGGTTTGGTTGAACGGTTTTTTTTGACACACACACACATGACCTTTATGGGGATGTCTTTCTTTTGAGGGAGCCCTTTTTGAGGGTTGGTTTAAATCGAAAAAGGACCCCAAATGCAGATTGGGCACTGTTTTTGAGAACCCGACAGCATCATTTGGGTTGCGGTTCCTTTTTGTGGCGCGTAGGTTCTGCTGGGTTGAAACCCTGGTTCTGTTAGCTTAGGTCTTGCATGACCTTTCGCGGGATCGACCACGAGGAGGCACATTCTTGGCTCCTTTGGACGTCCTTTTGAGTGAACATGTTACGGGTTCTTAAAATTTCTCGTACGGGTGGTTTTCATGAAACCACTATGTATTCCGACCGCGTACCGTTCATGATGATGTTCATGCGGCTCATGCGGCACGGCGTAGCACAGTACCGCTCTTGGAGCTTGCAACCTGCCCACTTCCATGTTGCAAGGAGAACCTTGGTGTTTGAGGCGGAAATAAGGATTCTCAACTAGCAGCGACCTTTGTGTAGAGAAACAAAACCGCCTAGCTGTTTATGCGGCAATGGGTTTTCGCACTGAAGGAGACATAGAAAATCAATGGGTAAGCAATCAGTGATGCGGGAGTTCGCTCGGGATCAATTTTGGTTACTTCATGCCGTGCCAGTCAAAAGACGTCATGCAGGCGACCACGAAGGGTTCCACGTCATGCAGGTCTTTTCTCGATTTGGACACCCGAGCCCTTGTTGTCAAACTCAGGTTCCTATTTTTTGACACAGACGACAGTTCTCCAAAGGCAGCCCTGGTTCTAAGTTTGCGTTGGTTAAACAATGGAACCTGCTGAGTAGGAAATGATCAAGGCTGTTGGGAAAGAAAACCTAGAAATTCCCTTAAAGGAAGCCGCAAGGGATGATTTTTAGGGGTCACTCCATTTCTCCATCCTTGCTGAGAACCAGCAAGTGATGTAGGAAAAGCATTGGTTGGTTGGCCTTCTCCGGCACGACCAACTAAAAACCTCCATGTTTGTGGCGGTTGGACTCCCTCACATGGCTGTTTATTTTTTCACGGGGAAGACCCCTTGACATTGGAATTTCGGCTGACTGGTCTTGCAGAGGGAGCCACCTCAAAAGTGGTTGGTGGACATGCCCTACCCTCCCCCAGGCAAACCTGTTAAGCGATTCAGAGGAGAGAGCGCCAGATCCGTTTCGCAGGATTGCAAGGATCTCGTGGCCTTTCTCAGCGCCTGAGAAAAAGGGTGTCTGGGCTCGGGGGGTGATGCTGGTTCATTTGCCAAAAGGCGACATATATACATATATATACATATATATATATATATGTAAATATATGTATATATATATGTATATATATATATATATATATATATCTGTAAAATATATATACATGCACACGTACATATACATAGATGTATAATATGTACATACATAATACTTGATCCCGGGTTCCAACGCGACCAAGCAAGCGCATCTGCACCAGCTGCCAAAAATAAACCAGGCATTCCTTGAACCGAGGAGCCAACGCCCAGCCAACCTTTTTTTCCATAGCAACTCCCTCAAATAACATAACTCTGAAACGCTCACCTTAAACCAGCCTGAACCCCCCTGAACACCCCATAAGAAATCTATAACCAGACACAAACCAAGCCGAAACCAATCTGAAAACCAAGTCTGTACCCTATATTGCAAACCTTAGCGCAAGTCTAGGCCCTTTATTCCAAACCCAACCGTAGTCCATCCGCAGCCGTAATACATTCTGTTGCATTCCATTGCATTGCGTTGCATTGCATTGCATTGCGTTGCATTGCATTGAACTGCACTGCATTGTATTACATTGCATTGCATTGCATTGCATTACTTGCACGCAGTGCGTGCATGCATACACACATAGATACATAGATGAATATATGCATACGTACGTACGTACATACATAGATACGTACGTGTGTACGTACGTACGCACGCACGTACATTCAAACATACATACATAGACACATAGTTGAATAAATATATACATACATTAGATACAACCACAGATACATAGATACATACATAGATACATACATAGATACATACACAGATACATACATAGATACATACATAGATAAATACATAGATACATACATAGATAAATAGACACCTATATGCACAGAAACTTTGATACATAGATACATCGGTACATAGACATAGAATCATATATACATAGACACATACATACATACATATATATATATATATATTCATAGACCCATAGATGCATACCAGCATACATGCATTCATGCACACACGCACACATGACCACATGCGCACAGGCATACATGCACAGGCATACATGCACAGGCATACATGCACAGGCATACATGCACACATTCATACATACATGCACACATTCATACATACATGCACACATTCATACATACATGCACACATTCATACATACATGCACACATTCATACATACATGCATGTCTGCGCTTGCACATGTCATACAGATGTTTTGATCTTCGGCGAATGTCAACAACAAGCAACATGCTCTTGGCCAGCTAGCAAAGTGTTCCCACTGCTTCGTCGGCTCGAAGTTCGCGAAGGACCGGAGAGATCCAAACTCAGACATCGCTCCGGGCACAAGACAGACGCAAGTTGCGCGCAGACTCGTAGCGACCTCTTGTCACACCTTGCCCTGGTGCCTGCGCATTTCAGAGGCAGGCCGCGGAGATTGTCCGAAGTGCGCGTGTGACCTCTTCGGTTCATGTGGGGTCCTTTGCGTGGCGGCTTCCATCCATCTTGCCCGGAGTCGGAAATAGACATGGTGCTAGGGGTTTTTGGCCACTTGTGCCCAAATGCATTCCCCAATTTGCAGCTGTCATTTGGAAAGAAGCCAGTCCCTTTGGCGTTCGTGGAGCCATTGTCCGCTGGAAGGGTTGGTTCCACTCGACAGGGCGGGCTAAGTCCATCACATTGTCAGAGTGGCCGCAACTCGGGGGCTCAACAGTTGGCAAAGCTCAGGGGGATGACCCACATGGAGCTCGTAGCCTTCAAAAGGGACGCTGGACACGGACCAGCGTGAAGCCGAAGCCTGGAACCTGCATGAAAGCTGCATCCGATTTCCAGCTGGACATCCAAAGGAAGCCTGTCAGGTCATCTCTCCAACAAAACGCCCAGTGTGAAGACTGAATCGATGTGGCTGTGGGTCAAACGTAGGTATCTCAAATGGAACCCCAAGGACTAAAACCTGCGTTTTTTTTTTTTTGTGGTTTGATTTTGACGCATACCCACGTGATGCCTTTGTCCATGGCCTTGTGCAGGCCATGAGTCTGGATGAGAGACAAGCGAACATGGCCATGGGCCTCGTGTCGGCGCGGGACTAAAGGGAATGTTCGCGTCTCCGGGTTGTTGGGAAAGCCCCAAGGGCAGTTTTGAGGATGTCTTATATTGGTTTTCGCTCCCCTTCTGGATGTCCGCGATCAGGGGAAGTGGCACAGAAAGGGTCCAAGATGTATTCTTCTGGATCAATGTGTTTGGGCCCCCCAAAAAGTGGGACGTTTTCCTTTTAGCTTCCAAGTTGGGCAACCAAATGAGCCGCGTCGTCAAAACCCGGGGTTTGTTTTTCGCTGTCAGAAAGAAGAATGCCCCCTGCTGGAATCCACATTTTCCTGATGGTAGGTGGTGCATGCATGTCTAATTCAACCTTGCCCCCGGAATTCATGTTTGCTTGAACTTCCCTTTGAATCAGGTTTCCAGGGTTGACACTGATAACAAACATTCAGTTCGCCTTGGATGACTTGTACATTTGGCTCAAGATAAAAGGAGGGTCGCGCGAGTGAAGCTTTCTGTGCCGCCATTGCACTTTTGGTTACACTCTTCACTTCATTTGTCTTGATTCGTATTTCGTCTGGTTATCAGCCGTAGCTTTTGAGCTGCGACCGATAGCTACGGCGGGTGAGGGCGTCGAGCATCCGGGAGTGGCACCGGAACTGTGGAACCTCTTCGGTTGGCATCGAGCCGGACGAAGAGGCAAGTCACAGAAACTTGGTGTACTACGTGACGGATTGGCCGAGGGGGTTTTATCAAACGAACCTCCATTTGTGCTGGATAGCACCTGGGACAGGCTTGCGCGTGCAAAAGTCAACTGGGAACAGCTACAGCTCTACGAACAGGCCTTTTGGAACGAGCAACAGCGTCTGACTGAGGAGCCCCAGAATCATCGGGTGTCTTTTCGGGTTGTGAAGGTAGCGGATCGATCTGCTCCTCTTAGGCTTGTGCAGCGCGAGTCGCTCCGAGCCGAAGAGCCTGCATCGTCATCTGCGGAGCCTGTGCAGCACAGATTGCTCCAGGCGACCAGCAAAGCTGCGTCGAGGCCAGAGAGCACTTCACGTACGCCGAGGCGCGCTGAGCCTTCCGGGCATCACTTCGCTGCGGTGATTTGTGATTTGACTCTTGCCACAGGAGTATTCAAGTGTGTGAACAGCAATTGGGAAGATCAAGGATTGTCCTTTGTCTACGAGCCGCGCTACGGCATTGACTTTCGGGACAGTTGCGTGGTTGCAATCGACTATCACCAGGTTCTTGACAGAGCCCGTTGCGGACGCACAGAGTGGGATTACGAAGGTATTTGCCACGACAACCTCGAAGCGATTAGACAGCTGAAAGCCGCTTTCTTTCGCGAAGGTATCCACGTTGTGACAATCTGCCTATCCTACCTCCATAGCCAAGAACGCCGAGACGCATTGGTTGCTGCGTTCAATCGCACTCCGGATATCTCATCAGTTTTTGACTTCATCGTTACAACTTCTGAAAGGGCCAGTTTCAATCCCAGGACCCAGAAAGGTGGGAAGGTGCTAGTCCTTCAGGATCTGCTGTCAGTTGGATTCCGCTCGGCATTCATCGTTGACGACAGTGACGAGGTCATCAACAGTATCATCGATCGCCAGGTACAGGACAAGATCTCGGGCATTCACATCAAGCTTCGCAGAAAGCCACCGGCCAACAATTTGTTCAGGCCAGTCGGATTTCTTGAGGGTTGTGTGGCCCATTGGCCGGAGTGCGCCGCAAGGTGCAAGCAGGCATTGCGTCAGTAGCTTTTCCTGTCCGACCAATTTCAAGAAGCAATGGAGCCGTCAGAAATAGTTCCAGCTGCTCAGGGATCTGTACAGATGTTTTCACCCCCGCAGGTCGCAGACTCCAGTAATAGTAATGAAGACACTAGCATGTCCACGGCATCATCCCAACCGATGGGTAGTAGGATCAACATGCAAAGTGCTCAGTTGCAACAGCATCATCATTTCTCACCAAATGTTGAAATGCACGCTCAAGCTCATCACACCCAAGTGTACCAGCCGACCATGGTTGTTCAATCATTGGATCAACAACTGGTCGAAAGAGCTGAAGCGCATTTGAGAGAGAATGATAGGAGGTTGGTTGTCACTGAAGCCCAAGCTCAATGCTTAATGGCCGAGGCTAGGGATAGGGTAAATCAATTGGAAAGCCAATCCTTCAATCAAGTTCATGCCCTTCAGGAATCACTTGAAAGGACCAAGCATGAATCGGGGGACCAATTGAGACAAGCCCAGGAGCGAGTCCTTTATTTGGAATCACAAGCCAACGCACAGGTTCAGGCACTCCAAGATGCCTTGACGAGGACCCAGCATGGCACAAGTGACCAGATTAGGGAACACCAACTTAGGGAGGCCGAAGCAACGCAGAGGGCGCAACAGTTGGCAGACCGATTGCTAGCAATGGAGCAAAGGTTGAATTCTCTTGAAGCCGAAAATCAATCCTTAAAAAGGGAATTGGCATGCATCCATAATGGCGCGGATAATCAGCCACTGCAGGCGAGTGGGCATCCTGCTGTGATGCCTCCGGGCACCAGCCAGCCAGTGCAGGAGGGCTCCGTGATGCCGCAGGGCACCGGAAACCCCCAACCGATAGCGCATGGAAATGGTTCACATCAGGCAAGCCCCGTGATGCCTCAGGGCACCGGAATCAGTGCACACGATGCTTCATCATGGGACTTATCAGGTGCTGTGAGAAACATGTTTGGGGATTCTTCTCCAGTTGCACCGAATCCGGGATTAAGTGCATTAGAAAGGCGTTTGGATCAACTCACATCAGCCGTTGAGCTATTTGCATCTCAGACTGCCGCCGCTCAACCTGTGCCGCAAATTCATCAGGCAGGAACAGGGCAGGTCCCTCAGATTTTCAACATAGGATCTGTGGGAGGGCAGTCGGGGGTGGATCGCAAAATGGTTCACAGCATGGTTCTAATCCTGGGTCGCCAGATCACTCGGATAGCTCATCAAGCAAATCCAACAAGGGTGGAGGCGGCGGGAGACCAGGAGGTTCGCCAGGAGGCTCGCAAAGACCTCCTCAGGGCCCCTCAATTCCCTCTCAAGGAAATCAGGGAATGGCCCAAATTGACGGGGCAATCGATGCCTACTCAAGGGAAAAGAAACTCATGCGTGTGAAGGCATATGATGAGATGAAGTTGCCTCAGCTGCCCAAAACGGCGGCAGACGCTCGCCTATTCAGGAACTCGGTTTTCAACCTTGTGTGTAGGCTTGCAAAGGGTGACGAATCCTTAGTCCATAGCTGGATCGCCGAAAGCACTAATCCCAAAGCCGATCTCGAGTCGAGCCTTCCGTTTCCAATTCTTGATCGAGTGTTGGGTTCAAAGCTGCTTGAGCTGTCGAAGAACACCAAGTTTGCCATGCTTTTCCAATCCATTCAGGAGCAAGAGCAACGGGTCTTCAAGCAGCCAAAGGGGCGGAAGTTGTTGTGGGTCATCTTTGAGAGGTTTAAGATGGAAAAGGATAGGGGAATTGCCTTGACTCAAACCCATCTCTTAGGCCTCAAGATGAGCGGCACCGACATTAAGGCACTCGAAGATTTCCGTCAGAGATTCGACTTCGTGTACCAGGCCTTGGAAGTTTCCGAGAGACCGAGTGACCAAGCTAGTAGGAGCACCCTTTTCGAGCAATTGAAAGGACATCCAAAAATGGCTTTGGTGATCGACCGTTTCAGGAACGCCAGTCCAAACAGCAGTAAAAGGACATGGCCTTGGCTTTACGCGAAGCTCGGGGAAATCATCGAGATTCATCAGCTAGATGAAAATGTCGTGTCGATCGATCAGGTGTACACGCAATCCGCAACTAAGTCCCAAGCAGCGCCAGCCAAGACAAAGGAAGGGAAAGACAAGAACGACAAGAAGAAGGCAGAGAAGAAGGGGGAAGCCCAAAAGGAGCAACCTTCATCCAGCCAGAAGCCCAAAGACTCCAAAGATCCGAAGCCTAAAGAAGCGAATGCAGCACCCGCAAAGGGGAAAGGCAAGGGCGAGAGTAAGGGTGGCAAGGGTAAGAAGGGGGACACAACTCCGAAGGGCACTCCTAGGCTAACGGATGAAGAAAAGAAGAAGCAGCCTTGCATGTACTTTGGGTATAATGCTTGCACCAAAGGTGATAAGTGCTTCTATCTGCATGATTCCAACAATCTCTATAAGGGACCCAAGCCAAAAGGGCTTCAGACGTCATCGCCAGCAGGTGCAGCCTCCGTCAACGCAGCGGCAGCAAAGGTTTTCGCAGCCGCGTATGCCTTGAAAGGAACTGTTGCTGAAGCTAAGAAGGCAGCCAAGAAGTGCAAGAAAACCGCATTCTGCACTCCCGTGTTGTCGCAATGCATGAAAGCCGTGGCAACCATGATTGCGTGCCTTAGCCAGCCAGTGCAGCAAGAGTTTCTGCTGGACACAGGTGCCGGTAGGAACTTAATCTCAAGCAAGAGTTTGCCGCAATCCTTCAGGGAGCATGTGCACGAGGCAAATGAGCCGATCGAATTCTGCACCGGCGGTGGCATCAGGCCTAGTGCTGAAGTGGTGGATCTCTCAGGGGAATTGTCAGGAACAAACACGTTCTACATGTTGAAGGATTGCCCTCATGCCTTGTCGGTAGGCCTTCAAGTGGAACAGCATGGCAGGCCATTTGTGTGGTTTCCAGGCCAACTCCCATACCTAATCAAAGCAGATCGGGTGAGTGATGTCGTACATCACGTTCCGGAGTCAGCCAGGATTTATGCCGATCGTGTGGAGCAGAACGTTCCAATCCTATCCGAAAGCGTGGCTGTCGCAGCACCAGATGCCGTGTCAGGAATGCCAGCAACAGGAGGAGAGCCTTCGTCCTCATCAAAAGGGGACACAAGTAGGCCGTCAGTGAGACCTCATGAATTGCTTGCACCGGACGCCAAAGCATTTGAAGAAGCTCCGCCCACGCCTGGCCACCCTTCAGACCTACCGAGGTCAAAAAGGGGCGTGAAGCTCGATGACTCTTTGCCTCATTTTGGGGTTGAAGAGGAACTTCTTGCAGCAAGAGAGCCAGAAAAGGAACCTGGGGACGAGCCGCTAACCTCTGAAGATGAGGAGTGGACCCCCTCATTGCGTGAAAAGCTTCAGCAAGAAGCTAACTCCGAAAAGCATCAGTTGACGCACTTTCCTAAGAACAGGTACTGTGAGATTTGCAGGAGGGCTAAGATGACCGCAAAGGTTCACCGCAAAAGGGGTCTGGAAATAGATCCGGAGGAAACACCTCCTTTGCATTTTGGCCACAAACTCAGAGCAGATCATATGATCACGGGCTTGTCAAAAGGGTCAGATGGGGAAAGCTGTTGTTTGGTAGTCTTAGATGACTATTCAGGTGCGTTTGCCGCGTATCCGCAAACCAAGCGGGACACCGATAGCAACATCAGGTGTCTTCAGCACTTTGGAGGAACCAGAGCTCATGGTAAGGCACTGTGTCAGGTCAAAACCGACTGTGCAGAAGAGCTCAAGGGTGCCGTAGAGTACCTTGGATGGCTTCCAGATCCTAGTGTTCCAAATGATCAGATCCACAATCCAGTCACGGAAAGGAAGATCAGGAGCATTAAGGAAGCCGCTAGAGCTGTTCAGTTGAAGTCTGGTTTGCCTCACCAGTTTTGGCCAAGAAGTGTTGAGTACGTGTGCACCGCATTAGCCGTGTCTACAAATGCGGCAATCCATCCAAATGATTCGGATGATGTCAAGAATCTCAAAGCCACTCAGAATGCATATGAAGCCGCGAGCGGCGGTGACGCCTTCACAGGTTTGAAGCTGCCGTTTGGTTGCCTCGTGTTTTACAAGCCGCCCAAGCATCGAGAGCTTCCGGACTTCGAGCCGAGGACATACCCCGGCATATTCGTTGGCTGGAGGATCGACGCAGGGTGCAAATTTAGGGGCATACACCTCGTCCTAGACTTTGAGTCGCTTCGCAAAAACACTCAAGGTTGTGGTAAGCCAATCCAAGTTTACGAAACAGAATTGGTCGAACCTTCAAATGGACATTGGGTTTTCCCTCTTTTTGAGGCAGAGCAACAAAGGCTTCAGCTGTTCAGTGCGAAATCAACCCCACCATCCATTTCAACCAGGAAGGCTTTGCCATTTGACGATGAAGTCCCAGATCCTGTCCCTAGGAGAAAACGAACCTATGTGACGTTGGAGAGGGCCATCAAATTTGGTAGAACCCCGGGTTGCAAAGGGTGTGAAAGGATCTCGGAAGGAGTACCGCACTCCGATGCATGTCACGACAGATTCCGTGTTCTCCTCGAGGATGAGAGGCTGGCACAGGAGGCCAAGGCTAAGGCCCGGGAAGAGGCAGCAGCAAGGGGGATACCGATGCCTCCGACTCCTGCTTCGCGGGGTACACCGGTACCTCGTACTCCTGGATCTGGCCCAGCACCTTCGACACCAGTTCCGCCCACTCCAGCAGCAGTCATCACGCTAACCCAAAGGACCAGTGAAGCAGCCGATGCTCCTGGTACCACCGCCGTCGACTCTTGTCACAACTGTTCTTTTCAAGACTCTAAAAACAAAGGGCCAAGATCAGACGTCAAGGGGGCAAAGTCTTTGGTTGAGGGCAACTCCGAAACCAAGGATTATTGGGAGTTTGATGAAGCAAGGCACGCATGGGTACTAGTGCATTTAAGACCTAGGAAAAGGCTATTTGCACCAGTGGGTAAGGATTGTCCTTTCGACTCCAACGAGGTTGAGCCGGAACGCATCACCGAGTGGAGATGTAAGGGGAAGGTTTCCGTGCATAGGGACAACTGGCAAGAGACTCCGTATCAAAGGATTTCATCCAAAAGTTGGTTTGGTAAGACGTGGTTCTTTCCGAAAGGACGTGTGTCGCCAGATCAAGCGCAATTGTGTGCAGCCGCAGCCAACCCTTCAGACGGTAATCTCAGAGCTATGCAAAGGTTCATCGAGCAAGCCGGTGACAGCCAAGCACGAACTAGGAAGGCCAGAGAAATCCTTGAACTCACTAAGGACTTGGTCAAGCCTGCACGTGAAGACCGCAAAGGTCGATCGGCGAATCCGACACTCTTTGAGTTTTGTTGCGATGAGAACTCAACGTTGGGTCAGATCAACGAAGAAAGAGGAATCAACCATTTCCGACTCACAACAAAGAACTCTGACATGTCAAGCCAGTGGGAAAATGACAGTCTTTTGAAGGTCATAGAACAATTTCCCGGGTGTGATTTGTGGGGATCGATTCCTTGCGGTGCCTGGTCGCAATGGCAGAATGTAAATCTCCATCAATACGGAAAACCGTTTGCTAAGAAACTCAAGAAAATGCGCAAGCATTCTAGAAAAATTCTAGCAAACTACATTCGTTGTGCAGACAAAGTCCTCAGTCAAGGGGGCCACGTTGCCTTCGAGTGGCCGAAGACATGTGCCGGATGGGACTTGCCAGAGCTGATCAGGTTTGTCAAGAAGCATGACTTGTTTGTGGCGGAACCTCAAGGTTGCGCATTTGGACTCTGTGACCAAGAAGGTAAATGTCACCTCAAGACGTGGAGAGTTGTAACCTCTTCATGGAGGTTGGCTAAAAACCTAGACAGTGCCAAGTGCCAACATCCGCGTGACTATAAGCATTCACCTCTTGCAGGCAGTAAGACACCTAGAAGTGCCTTTTACCCGATGCCTATGGCAAGGTGCATTTCTCAGTCCTTATATCCCTGGATTGACGCACCGCCTGCAATGCCTGTGCAAGTGTCAGCTGGGCCAAACTCCGTGCAAGAGTTCCTGTGTGGCGACCACGCCCCAGAGGACGAGGCAGGTCATCAGGAGCTGCCAGGAGTAGAACATGTGTTTGCTGGCATCCACAAGTTGTTGGAGAGAAAAGAATGGGGTAACTTTCCTGGAGCGCAAGACGCCATTGACAATGAAGTGAATGGGCTAGTAGCTAACGGAACCTGGACTTTCGATGAGGTAATCTCAAAAGAGGACCTTTTGGCAAGATGTAAAAGGAACAAGGAGCATATCAACATTGCTTCCCTAATGACCATCTTGTCGATAAAGCATTGGGAAACCCCAGAACTCCGTAAACTCAAAGCCAGGATAGTTTTCCGAGGGGATCACATCCTCACGGAAGACAACAATCTTGCGGTGCTCCAAGAAGCAAAAGTCACTCCGACCGGAATGACCGGTGTCAACATCAATCTAGCATACGGCGCCATCAAGGGTCACGAAACTCGTCAATCAGACGTAGTAAAAGCCTACACCCAAGCGTACCTTGGGACAAAGGTGCCCACATGGGTGATCTTGCCTTGGGAATTGACTCCTCCTGAATACCGGCACTTCAAACAGCCGTGTGTGAGGTTGGTCAGGAGCCTTTATGGCCATCCCGAATCAGGATACCATTGGGATCAAAGGCTAAGGGAAGTGATGAAACTTTTGGAAGGTCAACATGTTGATGAATTTCCATCTTCATTTTGGTTTCCACAAAGGAAGCTTCTTGTAACTTGCTACGTCGACGACATTCTGTGCTCAGGGCCGTCGTCAGAACAAAACAAGTTTTGGCAGGAGATCGAAAAGCATTTGGAGATCGAACCTCCAACTCAAGTTGAACGTGTGCTGGGCAGACAGCATAAATTCGATCGGACCAACGGATCGACCAAGGTTTCGCTCGAAATGTTCGATTTCATCGAGAACGCATGTGCAGTGTATGAGGACTTGGCTCAATGTAAGTTGAGCACAGCTAAAAGTCCTTTCTGCCCAGAAGGTAGCCTTACAACCGCTGACTTTGAAAGTAAAGGGGTTTTGGCAACTTCTGCATGCAAAATCTTGATGAAAATCCTCTGGTGCGCTAGGCTAAGCCGACCCGACCTAATGAAAGGGATAGGGGATTTGACACGTAGGATTACCACTTGGAGTCGAGCAGATGATAAACGGCTCCATAGGCTCATGTGCTACCTGTATGGGTCAAAAGGGTACACTTTATAAGGACATATAGGCGACCCGCCAGAACTGCTCAAGCTGTGCTTGTACACAGATGCGGACCACTGTAGTGGCATCGAACATACAAAAAGCACGAGTGGCATGTTCTTGTCCATTGAGGGCCCTAACACCTTGTGGCCAATCGCGTGGGGCAGTAAACGCCAAACCGCGACTGCCAGGAGCACAACAGCAGCAGAGATGATCTCACTAGGATCAGGCCTTTTCGGCGAAGCACTGCCAGCACAAGGCTTCCTGGAATTGATCTTGGACCGTCAGGTCACACTAGAGTGCTTTCAGGACAACTCAGCTGTAATCCAGATCGTGGCTGCAGGTTATAGCCCCAAATTGCGACACCTCACGAAGACGGAGAAGATCGAACTAGGTTCAGCTTATGAGGTCTTCGAAGATCCAAGTTGCAGACTCCTGTACATAGCAACGGACAAGCAGAGAGCAGATGTGTTTACGAAACCATTGCCGGTGTGCAAGTGGGACCATGCACTAGACCTACTTAACATGGCATCCTTAAGCTCAACTTGCAAAGTGCCATCTCGTGAAGCGGAAACGCTCCGAGACCCGTAGGCGTAGGCCAGATAGTTAAATAACTAAACTGGAGTCTGCGTAGGACACTTTCCGAGTGTGAGAAGGGGGAGAAGAATGCCCCCTGCTGGAATCCACATTTTCCTGATGGTAGGTGGTGCATGCATGTCTAATTCAACCTTGCCCCCGGAATTCATGTTTGCTTGAACTTCCCTTTGAATCAGGTTTCCAGGGTTGACACTGATAACAAACATTCAGTTCGCCTTGGATGACTTGTACATTTGGCTCAAGATAAAAGGAGGGTCGCGCGAGTGAAGCTTTCTGTGCCGCCATTGCACTTTTGGTTACACTCTTCACTTCATTTGTCTTGATTCGTATTTCGTCTCAGAACCGCAGGATCTTGTCTATGCGCGCTTTGCGGCTTGGGGCATGGTTGTGGACAGTTGGGTCAAAAGGGCCACTTTCTGTGGCCAAGATCCCCAGAAGTGAGAAAGTGTGGCAGCTTGGTATCGCAGCAAGGGGTTTATACCGTAGGTGTTTCTGTTTTGTCGCTTCTCTTGGCGAACCATCATCGTCTGCTTTTCCGTGTACCATGTGGGCCTGCCGTTTTTTGACGGCACCCCTTTTTGGTTGGTTTACAGGGAAACCGCGAATCCAACAGAAACGTCCCCCAAGGTTGCGAAAAATCGTCTTGCAGCCAAGAGTCAGGTGGCTGGGGGATTTGAACCCTTGGCTTGTGTAGAGGGAAAATGGGAAAACCCTCCAAAACACCACCAAACCACCAATCCAGAACCATCCCTCTACCAGAACGATGGCTTCAAATCCAAATCGAGGCTGAAACAACTTCCCCGGTCTCGTGGTCCAGACTTATGGTTGCCATACAGAAAATAGGCACGCTTCGCCGCATCAAATCCACTTGGAGGTGCAATGCAAACCAATTGGCCATGGGTCACAATCCCGTACCTGCAGTGAACATCTCAATCCCCACTTAGGTTCTAAAATAGGTGGTGAATTCACCTACCAACCCAAATGGAATCCCAAAACGGTTTTGACAACCACAGCTGAGGAGTAGGGTGAAGAGATTTTGGCGCTTCAGGAGCTGAGTGGTGGGGTCCTGTCCACCACGAAGGACATGGCGGGCATGGTGTCTGAGTACATCCAGCGCGGCCCGGAAGGGGTGGGCCCGCCCCTCAGCCGGTGGAAAAAACCGGCGGCAAGCTGGACGTGGCTGACGGTGAGCTATACGTTGGTCAAGGTTTTTTCGGTCTTTTCCGGGGTTTTTAGGAGGAAATGGAGACCAAAAATGGGTCTGATTTTTATTGGGTGACCCTTTGGTGGACATCATTTCGGTGGGGATCATGTCCCCAACCACTTTTGAGGCGGTTCTCTAATAACATTCACAGCCAAATCAGGCCATGTTTTCGAGATGCATTGGGTTTTGCTGTAACTCGAATCCTCAAAGTGTTTCTCTCCAAGATGTGTACAGGAAAGCGACCCCCAAGGTAGTTTTGAGAACCCCTCCAAATGTTCACTTGAAGGGACTTGTTTTCTTTGTTTCCGGGGTTCCCAAAGAAAGACAAGGAAGAGAAACGACAAAAAGAAACAAGAAAAAGGACAAACATCAAAACAGCTCGAGGGAGTCTGTAGGTTTATAGGCTCATTTGCGAGTGAGTTTGCAGGCACTGTAGCCAGGTCTCACAAGTTCAGGGCACAGGGATGGCTCCAATCAGGTCATTGTTTGTTCAAAACCCCATTCTGCCTGAGAGCCTTTTGCCTGCCTTGTCCTTAAATTAGGCGCTTTGTTTTTTCTTCTCTTCTTAAGTCGGCAACCCGGTTGCTGGTTGGAGACCGAACAACTGACAACGTCAAAAGACTCTCAAGCGTGCTCTTGGGGGTTAGTAGGGATGGTTGATGTAGGGATTTTCGACGACCATTTCAATAACAGAGCCAGGACGGCCCACAAAAGGACCACAATTGGATTGGTGGGTTCAGCCTTTTCTGTGATCGTGGGAGGAGTGATCAACCCCTGGTTGATGACTAGGGGGGGGGGTTATACATACTCTTCCCTCTTGTGCGGGGGGTCCCATTTTTGTTTTCTGGCAGGAACACTCAGGTTTTGGTACACCAAGCGCTAGTGTTGATGATCCTGGCGAATAATACCCAGTTTGTTTCATTTTCGGAGAAGGTTTTCCGCATTTTTTCCTGCACGCTCTACTTGCTTGTCTACGTACACGTCGCAGGAAAAAACAACAACACACCCCGAAGGCTTCCTGTGGCCCTGCACCCTTCGTCTGGGATTCCCTTGGGTTATGAGATGCGTGGCTTGCTCCCTGCAAAGCTCGCAAGTTCACACATCCAGAAATTCAAATCAACTCTAAGGCACAGCTAGCAGAAAGGGACCCGGGACACAACAAAAAATGAGAAACCAACAAGGCACACATCAGCAATCATGGTTTGGCAGGCTTTTCGTTTCTTGGGATCTTGTGTGAGCTCTCTCATGAGTTCTCGTGCGTTTTTCTTGGGTTTGAGAAGTGCGAGTTGTCCCAATCATTCAGGTTTTGTGTCGCTGCGTGGGTCTCCCCATGAACTGTTTGTACCTGCCGAAGGCTGGCTATGCTTCGTGGGGGGCGCTGCAAGCGTCGGTGGGAGCCTCGGCGGCGTTTTTTTCCCTCCGTTTCCTGGAGCCCAACAAAAATTTCCCAAGGAGACGGCCACTTACAAACTGCCCCGTTGAGTGGGCAACATTCGCGCCTGTGTCACTATTCCACCCGAAGAATTGGGGTTCCTTTTGGTTTGCCCCTTCAAGCAACTCCAAGAAAGGGTACCAAGCAACACTCAGAGACCATGTTTACAACTTAATTTGAAAGCCCCGTTTTTGTCAAGGCGGTCAGATGCGCCGGAGAGCGGTTGTGTTGCAAAATGAGCTGCCACGGGCGTTCGAAACAGGATTTGAACCCCGAAGGAGCCCCTTTACAATTTTGCCACCATGCCGTTTTTGTTGTGGGCTGAGTTGGTGGTGACGTCATTTACATGGGGGTTTACGTCCGACCATTTTGAGCGGGTCCCTGTGACAAAAGTCATAAGGCTGTCCCTCAAGGCTCGGGTCGCAAAGGGGTTGGTCACTTTAAATGGGAATGTGACCCTAAACCCACCTTAAACTAACCCTAAACAAGCCCTAAGCAAACCTTAAACCGACCCTTACCCTAAACTTACCCCAAACAAGCACTACACCCTAAACCAACTCTAACCAACCGTAACCACGCCCTAAACCAGCTCTAGATCCACTCTAGCCAACCCAAAGCAAACCCTAGACCAAACGTACAATCCCTTCCCCCCCCTAGACCACCCAGCCCAGCTCTAAACAATCCCTAAACCACCCTAAACCACCCTAAACCACCCTAAACCATCCTTAGTCCACCAAAACCCGACCACAGCCTAGACCAGCCAAACCCACACAAATCCAGCACCAAACCCAGCCTAAACTAACCTAAACACACCCCAGGAGAACACTATGCCAACCCTAAACCCACCCTAAACTAGCACTAAACCATCCCTACACCCAACCTGTCCTGGCGCAGCCCAAGCATCGCCCCACGCCCACCTTTGCAAAGCCAAAATCAATCGAAGCTGCCCCTAAACCAACCCGAAACCTATCCTAAAGAACCCCCAAACCTCAAACTTGCCCTAAAGCCCTAAACCCACCCTGAACCAAGACTAGGCCGGCAGCCCATGCCGAGGATGAACACGATGCTGGGGTTGTTAGAACAATGCCTGGGATGTTGGCAGTTCTGGTGCAAAATACATGCATTGTGTGAGAAGACTGCATTTTGGCCTCGGGAGTGAAAACAGCAAAAGACATGAACAAATAAACTTGAAGTAAATCTCGTCCTGCTGGGCATACAGACCTGCTTTGAAAGCAGGAAGGGCCAATTCTGGCAGCACATAAAACTTTTGCTCAAAAATCCCGAATAATCATGGACGGGGTCGTTTGTTCTATTCTGCCATCGCGTGTTTTCAACTTGATGTGCATTATTATGTTGTGTAACAACACGTAACAAGCCCATAGAAAACGAAGAAAGCAAGAACCGACTGACACAATCCAACTCCTGTGTCCTGGTTTGTTGTTTCCTTCGAGTGTTTTGCATGTGCTGTTGAACAAATGCAGGGCATGTTTAAAACGAAACGGGCAATGCCGCATCCGAATTCCATTGCACGGCGACCATTCCGTCACTTTGTCATTCTTTTGTGCTTTTGGGAGACATGTTTTTTCTTCTTTCTTTTTTTTTTGCGGTTTTCAACCAGAGGGGCCATTCTGTTTGGTTCTATTTGCGTTATTTGCGTTCGAATTCCCTTTGCCTTTTGACACGTGCACGCCCTTTCGGTGAGCTTGGTCGCGGCAAACGGCGCAATGGCGCCAGTTCTGGGACTGCTTGGCTTCCTGGACATCGCGGGCATCGTCCTGAATCCGCTGCAGTGCCCGCGTCAACCGCCCCTCCCTTTCGTTGCAAACGCCCTTTGTGCTTTTGTGCCTGAAAAACCTAGACACATGCAGCATCGCAGTGTTCTCTGTTTCGGAGACTTTGACAACGAACCTGAGTCCCAGGCAACGAGGAATTCACACGAGGAAATGGGAGTTTGGTTTGTCGGGTGGGTTTTTCATTGTTGTGGAACAAATCGCCCTTCCTGAAAAAGAGTTTGGCATGGATTCCCATCGCCATCGCCACTTTCTCACTTGACACGGGACTCCCTTCCAGGGCATTGCTCCAATCATGCCGACCAGCTGGGTGGTCAAGCAAAATACCCATGAAGCCTTGCCCATCGGTCCGTGCCCATTCAGGTTCCATGGACCGCGGGAGGGTGTGTAAGTCTTTGGGACATTCCCAAGCATGGGGAAGCTTGAAACGCCTCGAGGATCGACCTGTTTTGGGGCTTGCTTAAAAGGCAAGCCAAAAGGAAGACAGCCTTTTGTTTGGCGCTTTCAAACAAAACACCAACCAGACGACAGCCATTTGCAACCTGCCCAGCGCACAAATCCGTCGATCCACCGGTCTTTCCGTCTCGAAAAAAAGAGGTACCTGGTGAACGCGTACCAGACTGGCTTCGGGCTGGTGGTCTGCGTGCTCGAGGCCTCCCGTGAACTCCGGAGACTCACTTGCCCAAGGGAGAAGGACCGGAGTCTGACCTGTTTGGTGCATTTCTTTTGGTCATGACCCAACAAATCGATCACCTTTTGGTCTGGGTCCCCAAAAGGCAGCTGAGCTTACGCAGGGAGCCGCGGCACGGCGCTGGGGGTATCCAAGTCTTGCCATAAAAAAAATAGTGAGCGGAGCTAAGGAGCTACTAAGAGGTCCGGGTAGGGACATGGTAGTTTGGCTGTTGGCTGCACATCTGATGGCACCATGTCGTTGCTTAGTGACAGTCCTCTTCTTGAGGACCTGTCCCTTCATTCCATTTGATAAAAGGAACATCTCCCAATCCATTATAGCGAGGGCACATGTACTTCTTTTTGGCAGGGTAGGAAGAGTATTGTTTCCACTGTTTCCACTGGTTGCTCTTTGATTCGAATCATGTACCAATGAGGTACAGAGCCAAGAAGTGAGCTTGCAGATAAATCGCTCTACCTCTACAGCACTTTTGAACATCGAACAAGCATCAGAGTTGGCAGAGTTCTGTCCGGTGTCGCTTGGGTACCGAAGAGTTGACTCCATGTTTCCTTTTCTACTTGTACAGTTGAGCGACTAAAACCATCTGGCTGGACTCGCAGCCTGAGAGGGAGAGGGGAGCTCTGGGCATTGGGTACCTACCACCTCTTCTCGACATGGAGCCGCATGTATCGAGGATGTCCCCATGCGAAAAAAAAAAAAATCTCCTGCGTGCTTTTGTTCTTTCTGTCTGGTGGTCACTGTTAGTGACGGCCCAACCTATACCATGCTTTTCCAAAGACCACGCCCAAAAGCAGAGCCAAAAAACATAGCAAGCCAGCACCATTTGCATCACCTAAACATGAATACATAGGTTGCGAGGCGCAGTCTATCTTACTTTGCAAGCTCTGAAATAGCAGTTAAACACATGATAAGGGTGGGGAAGTTTAAGCAACCGTGCATCTACCTATGGGGAATCCAAGAGAAGCACCCAATTGCAATTTCGGGACTGACCATCCTGGAGCCCAACATGTCTCAAAGCCAAGGAAAAAGTGCCCAGCGCCAGCTCTGTTGATGAATCTCCATGATGCCCCATTGGAAGAGGTCCAGAATTCAGGCGTTATCATGAAATATGCGAGTGTCTGCGAGCGGATGTCGAGATATGCAGAAGCCTTTGTATAACTTCGACACAGATTCTGTGTTCGAGACGCAAGATAGGCGCCACCTAGACGTTCAACTAGGTCAGCGGATTTGGAGTTTCCCTTCCTCCGCTCCTTCCCCTCCCCTCCCTCCTTCCCTGCCTCCCTTCCTCCCGTTCCCGTTTCCAGGCCCCTCCAGAGTGGATGCGCAGCAACGCGAGGCTACAAAAGGCGGGAGCGGCGTGGGGGGGGGGGAACGAGGGGGGGGTTCAACTCAAGTCAAACTGCATCCCATGATTGCTGAAACGGCGCTAGGAAGGCTGGTAAATGTGGGTAAACCCGCCGACAAAAGGTGGCAGATGCACGTGAGTGAAAACAACGGATCTTGTATGATGCACTTTACATAAGTCCCAGAAAACCTATGTGGCCTCTTCTCACGTTCAGGTTTCTGCCGGGTGTTCATCCAGGAGCTTTGGTCAGAGCAGATGTTCAGGGGGTGCAGGATGTTGCGTTTTGGGTTGATTGGGATGCAGCGATAGTAAGGAGAGAACCTTTTGCTGTCCCATCCGAAAGGGGGGGGGGCGGGTCCTTGTTCTTCTGCCGCAGATCCGAGCGATTGCCTGTAGGCTCAGCGTTTCATCCACGACTTCGCCAAGTTTCTGACCACCTTCGGCGGGCCCAGCTTCCCAGGGCCTGGATGTCCATGGGCGGTCCAACGGTGGGGATTTCACCAGGATTTCAAGGTGCGCCATTGCCTGCGGCCCACAAAAGGTGTGACCATAGCTGATGGACATCTTTTTTGCTCTCGTTCGGAGAACGAGAGTCCCGCTTTTTTTGGGGGGGGCTTAGTAGCGGGCTCCAGTTTTCATTTGGCGCTGAGGCGGGCCCATGCCCTAAATGATTTTATCATTTGCACCTCTACATGGCTTCGGGGTGTCTGTATTCCTTTTTTGCAGGCCCGCCGTATGGCTCCATGAGTGTATAAAACGACCTCCACCAGGATACCAGGGTGCCCTTTCTTCCAAAGACACTCAGCTGGAAAACTCAAAATCCAAACCTGGCTTTGCGTTTTTGGGAGCGCTTTTTGTCTTGGTTTTGCTCTCTCTCTCTCTCTCTCTCTCTCTCTCTCTCTCTCTCTCTCTCTCTCTCTGGAAGTTGCAAGTGAGTCAGTGAGCCAGTAAGTCCGTGAGTCAATGACAGTCAGCGAGACGAGTCCAAGTGGAGTCCAATTGGTTCCTGCTGACGAGCGAGTCGGCAACTGAGGCGAGGACTGTTCTATGTCTTCCAGGCGGAATGGTTGTGCCTCCTGCAAATGTGCGTGTCGTTTTTTGGGCGGTAAAGTACGAATTTTCTTTTTTTGACAAAAAACACCAAAAGGACACCAACCATTTTAGGGGTCCAACTCAAAAACAAAAAGCATAAACAACACCCAATTGTTGGCCGACCCTAGGCCGGCTGAATCCGCGTCTATTGTTAGCTTGGGTTGTGGAGGACATTGCGTGACCCACAAAGATTTCCCACAAAAGACTCACCGGGCTCACCCAACTTCCCGTGTCACAAGCAAACTTGGCAGTGGCTCAAATATTGAACGCTTTCCCACGTTTGTTGGGAATGCTGACGTTCCAAGTTGCCACGGGAGGCTTGTCCTGCCCAAAGGCCAATGAGTCTGTCTCAAAAGACTCGGAATTGGACCACCCCCAGAATAGATTAATTCCTTTTGGTTGCCCTTCAGGCTCACCAAACAAGTCTTTTGGTTGCCTTTAGTTGCTCTCATGGTTTTGTGCTTTCTGGGTTCCTTTTTGTTGGGAAAAGGGGTACATGGGTACCCCAAAAATGACAGACAGACAGGCAGGCAGGCAGGCAGGCAGGCAGGCAGACAGACGGACCGACAGACAGACAGACAGGACACAGATTTTGCCAGGGTTCCTTGGACCTTACCTTGGACACCTACTCGCTCACCTTTCTAGTTGGCTGCTACATGTGCTGCTGGGAGCCAAGGATTCAATCACGCAGGGCTCTTCTTTGAATCCCACTCCGTGAGGCAAAAAATGCCCTTGACCGAGGGGGTGGCCTTTGTTGCGGCTGTGGTCTGATGCTAACTTTGACAAATGGAAATTGTTGTGAGAGGGGCGGGGGAGGCAAAAATGCTCCTGACCGAGGGGGGCTTGTGGTTTGAGGCTGACCCGAACCGACGGAGTGTTTTCGTTTTTTGGTGAGCGGGGGGTGGGGGGCTCCAAGTTTTTTTTTGTTTTCCCAGGTTTGGCGGGAAAACATGCAAACCCTTCCGCCGGGGGGGGGGGGGGCGCCAACGTGGTTTCAGATCCAAATCCATGATGCAGTTGGACTCCAAGGCATGGGCGCCGTGAACATCGCGATGCAGTACGGCCTGATACCCGAGCAGGCCGGCGAGCGGCGAGCCCGAGCCATCCAACGAGGCGTTCTTGATTCGGTTTTGGAATCAAGAGACGGGCTCCCATTTGAAGCTACGGGTCCAAGTTTGGGAGCAGAACCTCCCGCTTGAGGTACCCGGTGTGCCTTTGAATACAGATTTCCAGAGACCGATCCGGCTTCAGGGCGGCTTTCGGGGACCAATTGAATTGGTTCTGGCTTCTTTGCATGCGAGAAAAACGACGACGATTTGGTGACCCATTCAGCCAACCTGGCGCGAGTCTGCTTCAGCCGAATCTCCCATGGGAAGAGTGTTTCTTTGCGAGGAATCTCTTGATCCTCTTTTCCAGGGTGTGTGACTTGTTGCAGGCGGGCTTCTGCGAGCCAAACGGATTAGCAAGGAGCTCAAGAGCAACCCAGAGCCGGAAGGGAAGGAAACGGATTGACAGGTTGGCAAGCTCTCCCAAAGCACCAATAGAGCAAGCACCGGCACTACACAATTGGGGCCTTTTGAATTTCTGGTCGGCGTCAAGTTCGATTGCCTGCAGTGCCGGAGAGATCCTGCGCCAGACGTTGCCCTGCTCTTAGCTTGGGGATGTCGCAAGGGTAGCTGGTGGTAAGGGAGCCGATGCGGAGCTGGGAGTATCTCAAGTTGCTGGTAAAGAGGAAACAATTCAGGAGGAACGAAGGAGCTACCGATGGGAGTTCTGGAAGGATATTGCCGTGTTAATCTTTTGGTCGCCCCTTATGTGATGTGATGACCTCGGGGACCAACGGGGCTTTGCAAGCTGCCCCGAAAGTTCCTTGTGGAACAGCTTGATTGGCTCTCACTTCAAAGAAGCAATTACGTGCGATTGGGGCACGTAGCACGTGCCCCGTCACTGGCAAAGGGGCACGTGAGGAACAAGCAATGGTTGTCCTTGCAACAAGCCCGCTGAGAAGCCAGGCAAGCAATTTTCAAAGGCAAAGGGGCAACAGGTAGGCGTGGTTGTGTGTGTGTGTGTGTAAGTCGGACGCCCTCCACACGTGGAGGATACAAGTATTGGTCCGCGCCCCTTGACTCACTGACCTGTGGCATTTCCAAGTGTTCAACTCTTGAATTGAAGACTCCTGTAGCAGGCCAGAGTGACACCTCGTTGCCAAACAGGGATTCAGGGCGGCCTGATTTGACTTGCTTGTTCTCAGAGTTTCAATGGGAACAGTTGGAATCTGTGAGCCATTCTGGGTGAATGTGGACAAATGTGGGTTCGTTGTCGTTTCCCCCAATTGGGAACCCTTTAGTTTCGAGGGCACGCTGTCTGTGGAAACCCCAAAACCGCTCCTTTTGATCAGGGTCTCTGTTCGGAAAACCCAGCTCAAACGCAAAGGGGTCTGTGCCGAAATGAGGGACCCCCCCGAAGTGGCTTTCCTTTGGGCTTTCCGTCTCAAAAAATCGAACGCCTCAGAAAAGTGCTCAGGCCAGGGATTACATCCACATCACCTGAAGCGAGAGACGCGTTTCGCGACGGGCGTGGAAAGGCCGGATGCTTTGCTGAACCAGCACCACCACCACCACCACCACCACCACCACCAGCACAACCCAGCACCACCACCAGCACCACCACCAGCACCACCAGCACCACCAGCACCACCAGCACCACCAGCACCACCAGCACCAGCACCAGCACCACCACCACCAGCACCACCACCACCACCACCACCACCACCACCACCACCACCACCACCACCAGCAGCAGCAGCAGCAGCAGCAGCAGCAGCAGCAGCAGCAGCAGCAGCAGCAGCACCAGCACCAGCACCACCAGCACCACCAGCACCAGCGCCAGCACCAGCACCACCAGCACCAGCACCACCACCACCAGCACCACCACCACCACCACCACCACCACCACCACCACCAGCACCACCACCACCACCACCA
>CAUJNA010003410.1:125000-137500 GCA_963377175.1 Effrenium voratum
TAGTTTGTCGTTTGTCGTTTGTCGTTTGTCGTTTGTCGTTTGTCGTTTGTCGTTTGTCGTTTGTCGTTTGTTGTTTGTCGTTCGGCGTTTGTCGTTTGTATTGTCGTTTGTTGTTTGTTGTTTGTCGTTTGTCGTTTGTCGTTTGTATTTTGTCGTTTGTCGTTTGTCGTTTGTGGTTTGTCGTTTGTGGTTTGTCGTTTGTGGTTTGTCGTTTGTCGTTTGTCGTTTGTCGTTTGCCGTTTGCCGTTTGTCGTTTGTCGTTTGTCGTTTGTCGTTTGTCGTTTGTCGTTTGTCGTTTGTCGTCTGTCGTCTGTCGTCTGTCGTCTGTCGTGTGTCGTCTGTCGTCTGTCGTCTGTCGTTTGTCGTTTGTCGTTTGTCGTTTGTCGTTTGTCGTTTGTCGTTTGTCGTTTGTCGTTTGTCGTTTGTCGTTTCGCGTTTGTCGTTTGTCGTTTGTCGTTTGTCGTTTGCCGTTTGCCGTTTGCCGTTTGCCGTTTGCCGTTTGCCGTTTGCCGTTTGCGGTTTGCGGTGTGCGGTTTGCGGTTTGCGGTTTGCGGTTTGCGGTTTGCGGTTTGCGGTTTGCGGTTTGCCGTTGGCCGTTGGCCGTTGGCCGTTTGCCGTTTGCCGTTTGCCGTTTGCCGTTTGCCGTTTGCCGTTTGCCGTTTGCCGTTTGCCGTTTGCCGTTTGCCGTTTGCCGTTTGTCGTTTGTCGTTTGTCGTTTGTCGTTTGTCGTTTGTCGTTTGTCGTTGGTCGTTGGTCGTTGGTCGTTGGTCGTTGGTCGTTGGTTGCTTGTTGTTTGTTGTTTGTTGTTTGTTGTTTGTCGTTTATTGTTTGTTGTTTTTTGTTTGTTGTTTGTCGTTTGTTGTTTGTTGTTTGTAGTTTGTATTTTGTCGTTTGTCGTTTGTTGTTTGTTGTTTGTTGTTTGTCGTTGGTCGTTGGTCGTTGGTCGTTGGTCGTTGGTCGTTGGTTGTTTGTCGTTGGTCGTTGGTCGTTGGTCGTTGGTCGTTGGTCGTTGGTCGTTGGTTGTTTGTCGTTGGTCGTTGGTTGTTTGTCGTTGGTCGTTGGTTGTTTGTCGTTTGTCGTTGGTCGTTGGTCGTTGGTCGTTGGTCGTTGGTCGTTGGTCGTTTGTCGTTGGTCGTTGGTCGTTGGTCGTTGGTCGTTGGTTGTTTGTCGTTGGTCGTTGGTTGTTTGTCGTTGGTCGTTGGTTGTTTGTCGTTGGTCGTTGGTCGTTGGTCGTTGGTCGTTTGTCGTTGGTCGTTGGTTGTTTGTCGTTGGTCGTTGGTTGTTTGTCGTTGGTCGTTGGTTGTTGGTCGTTGGTCGTTGGTCGTTGGTCGTTGGTCGTTGGTTGTTTGTCGTTGGTCGTTTGTCGTTGGTCGTTGGTCGTTGGTTGTTGGTCGTTGGTCGTTGGTCGTTGGTCGTTGGTTGTTTGTCGTTGGTCGTTGGTTGTTTGTCGTGTGTCGTTGGTTGTTTGTCGTTTGTCGTTGGTCGTTGGTCGTTGGTCGTTGTTCGTTCGTCGTTGGTGTTTGTCGTTGGTCGTTGGTTGTTTGTCGTTGGTCGTTGGTGGTTGGTCGTTGGTCGTTGGTCGTTGGTCGTTGGTCGTTGGTCGTTGGTCGTTGGTTGTTTGTCGTTGGTCGTTGGTTGTTTGTCGTTGGTCGTTGGTTGTGTGTCGTTTGTCGTTTGTCGTTGGTCGTTGGTCGTTGGTCGTTGGTCGTTGGTCGTTGGTCGTTGGTCGTTGGTCGTTGGTTGTTTGTCGTTGGTCGTTGGTTGTTTGTCGTTTGTCGTTGGTCGTTGGTCGTTGGTCGTTGGTCGTTGGTCGTTGGTTGTTTGTCGTTGGTCGTTGGTTGTTTGTCGTTGGTCGTTTGTTGTTTGTCGTTGGTCGTTGGTCGTTGGTCGTTGGTCGTTGGTCGTTGGTCGTTGGTCGTTGGTCGTTGGTCGTTGGTCGTTGGTTGTTTGTCCTTGGTCGTTGGTTGTTTGTCGTTGGTCGTTGGTTGTTTGTCGTTGGTCGTTGGTTGTTTGTCGTTGGTCGTTGGTCGTTGGTCGTTGGTCGTTGGTCGTTGGTCGTTGGTCGTTTGTAGTTGGTCGTTGGTCGTTGGTCGTTGGTCGTTGGTCGTTGGTCGTTTGTCGTTGGTCGTTGGTCGTTGGTCGTTGGTCGTCTGTCGTTGGTCGTTGGTCGTTTGTCGTTGGTCGTTGGTCGTTGGTCGTTGGTCGTTGGTCGTTGGTCGTTTGTCGTTGGTCGTTGGTCGTTTGTCGTTGGTCGTTGGTCGTTGGTCGTTGGTCGTTGGTCGTTGGTCGTTTGTCGTTGGTCGTTGGTCGTTGGTCGTTGGTCGTTGGTCGTTTGTCGTTGGTCGTTGGTGGTTTGTCTTTGGTCGTTGGTCGTTGGTCGTTGGTCGTTGGTCGTTGGTCGTTGGTCGTTGGTCGTTGGTCGTTGGTCGTTGGTTGTTTGTCGTTGGTCGTTGGTTGTTGGTTGTTTGTCGTTTGTCGTTTGTCGTTGGTCGTTGGTCGTTGGTCGTTGGTCGTTGGTCGTTTGTCGTTTGTCGTTGTGTTTTTTGGAAGGGGGTTGGGGGTTGCGGGAGGTTCTCTCTGAGGGCGGGCTTGCGAGGTGGGCCAGGCCCGAGAGCCGGCCAGCATCGCGTGGTGCCGCAGCAGGGCCAAGGTGCAAGGCGCAGCCTCGTTGCAGGCGAGGGGGCCAACCCGTTTTTTTTCTCTTTTTTTCCCTGTTTTTACCTTCTTCTTTTTTTTGGCAGGCTTTCAGGGTTGGTGTTTGGGTTGATGATTGGGTATGTTTTTCTTAGAGGCTACCCATGTGGGGATTGCTTTGAAAGGAAATCAAAAGGAACCCGCACGTCTTTCTGAGTGTTCTGTATAAAGCTTGTTGGTGGTCAGTAGGGGATGACCTTGCGGGTGTTGGGAATGAGCTGATTGAAAGGACACCATAGGGATTCTTATAGGGGTCATTCCAGGTCTTTCCCTGCCTGTCGAACCAGCGAGTCTCTTTCTCTACTGTGGATGGACGAGACGAAATCCTGCACCACTTTGAAAGCAAGGGAAGCCATTGTTTGTTGGTATTTACAGGGGAATCATTCATTCCAGGGTTTCTTAGGTGGTGCGAAATGGATTTTGTCCATCCACAGTATCTCTATGTTCGTGTTAGTGTTTCTCACTTGTCTCATGGAGAGATCAGCTTCTCTTCAGGACAATCTGCTCTTTGATTCAACCACCTTTCAGCGTGCCAAGGAATTTTGAGCTTACTTCGAAGCTGAGCAACGCAAGTCCATCTCCACCTCTGAGAGGCCAATCTTTGATTCAACCACCTCTCAGTGACAAACCACCTTTGAAGCCAGCATTCCGAGTTTTGTGGCTTAATTTAGTTTGTTTTGAAGCTGAGGTTCGAACAGTCAAAGTAAAGCCTTCCCCCAAATGCTAAACGCCCCTTCCCCCCCTGCAACACTAAACAGGTTTTGGGGGACTGTTTAGCATTAGGGAGAAGGGATTCAAGGTTTTTATTCCGAATGGCCTCAGTTTCACTTCGATGTTTGGTTTTCGAAAATTCGAAAGAGGCCACAGCTGCAGCCGCCGCGACGCGGAGCTTCGCGCCGCAGGGGCCGTCGTGGCTTGGCGGAAGGGCGTGTCTTCTTGTGAGGAACCCCCACTTTTGGGGTTGGTTCAACGGGAAACCAAAAGGAAACCAACTGCTTGTTGGGGGTTCACCATTTTGAGGCAAACCCAAGCCAACCAGGGATTAATCCTAGGTTCCCCAAAGGTTTGCAATAGTGGGGCCATTTTGCACTGGCTGGTTTTCTCTTGTATCCCTACCCATCCAACGGAGGGTTGTCGAGACAAATCCAGACCACGCCCAGCCGCCGAGCATGTGTGAACTTGTGTTGTACCCAAAACGTAGAGAATCTTCCACCTATGTATTGTTGGTACTGTCCCCGTACACCTCTAGTTGCCTGCCCCCTGATGAAACACCTCCCCAACATGGGTGTCCTGGTGTCAGAGAAGTGCGCATGCTTGTTCCTCCCCACTGGAGCCTCAGGAACCTGTCGTGAAGGCTTGGCACTTCGGAACATCTGGATGAAGCGCTGCTGCGCTTACCTGCGCCGCAGGCCGGAGCGTGGGAGGGAAGGACAGGTTGGGAGGGCAGAATGGGCAAGAAGGGTCCAAAATCAGAGTCTCTACCATGGTTTTGCTGCAACAACCAGCAAACAGGTGTACCCTCAACAGAAGGATCCACTCGCACGGGCTGCATATGGGTCCGAAACGAATCCACCAGGAACTGTACCGCAGGTTTTCGTCTTTCCATGCACCAGGCTTGGCAACCATTTTGAGCTTACCCAAAATGTTTGACCACCACAGCCATGCTCAACAAGAAGACCCCCCGAGCCATCTGGCTGGGCGCCAATGCAGGGCTTCTTGGATACTTGTTTTCGCCAGGCGCAGAAACGGCTGGTAAAAGATAGGAGGAAGGCCATCTCTTCACCACACACTTGTCTCTCCCGATTTTACCTCGGAAAACCGCGTCTCCTTGTTTTTTTTTGGGCTGAATGGGGTACAAGCACCCCTGAATCCAGGGCTCCTTGTTCTTTTTTTCTCCCCAGGCGCAGCAGCTCATGGCCGAGCTCGATGCCCAGAGCGCCGCCAACGCCGCACGGAGCTCCGCGGCGCCGGGCGCCTATGGCTCGACGCCCACGGAGGCAGTCGCTGGCTTCGTGGCGCCTCGGTGTTGCTGTGGTGGGTCTGTCCTTGCTTTTTGGGACCCAAGAATCTCACCCCCAAAAAAGGAAAGAAAGAGAAGAATCAATTGTGTAGTTTGAAGGGAATGTCTCTGTCTAGCTACTATGTACCTGCCCATGAACCTATTATTTTGTCTTACTCATCCATGCATCTATTTGTTTGTCTATCTCTCTCTCTCTCTCTATCTATCTATCTATCTATCATTCTTTCTGCCTGTCTGTCTATCTATCGACATTCCTATGTTTGCTCTTTGATTGTGACAATCTTTATGCTTGCCCAAAAACAACCGATTGTACGACACGGGCTGTGCCAAACGCATCAAAACGACCACCCCGGAAACGCAATTCACAAGGGCACGGCGCTGCAAACGCGCTATCTTCCCAAACACTGCGCCTGCGCAGCAAACGCCGTGCGATGTCGTAAAAGCCGCGTTTCACGCACGGGCGCTCTGAAAACAATGTGTTTGCAAGTCATACAGCACGGCTGCTTTTGCCACCTGCGGGCTTAGCAAACGCTTGACCGCCCGCGAGCACACCGACGCATCTGACGAACACACTCTGGCTGATCTGCAGACTTGTCTAAGACGGGAACCCTTCTGCTACGCATTCGAGAAAGGACATGTAATTACATTGTCATGATATTTGGGTCTGTTTTTCTTAGAGGGTACCCTTTTGGGGGTTGGCTTAGTTGAAAATCAAAAGGAAACCGCACATCTTTTTGAGGGTCCCGTAAAACGTGCTGGTGCTCAGTAGGGAATGACCTGCCTGGTGTTGATGGGGATTCCCTTAAAGGAACCCGCCAGGGATTCTTTATGGGGGGTCATTCAATTAAACCAGCCCCACAATGATTTCCCGTATTTTGTTGGCACCCACTTCGACCCCAGATATCTGGATCTCCCTCCATCCAAATTGAAAGAAACGCAAATGGGAACAAACCTAGGCATTCCCTCTAGGACACCAGCTCGGGGATGTGTTTTTCTTTTTCTTCTTTTTTTCTCTGGGACAACTCATTTCTCACATCACCAAAATTGATAGAACCGCAATTGGGAACACACCTAGAGATTTCCTTCTAAGCCAGCTCGTTAGCTCATTTCTCATTTGCATCTCGCGCGCTTCGGCAAAGAAAGGCCCTCAACCCGCGCCTCGATCGCCGAGGTGCCTCGCGTGGAAGAGTCTGCGCCGCAGGGCCCGTCCAACGCCGCGCGGCCGCCCGGCGCGCCCGGCACCCACCGCCAGCCGGCGCTGGACGCCGCTGGCGCCGCGGCGGTGAAGGCGGCGCCCACGCCCCAAGGACCGGCGGTCCACATCGAAGTCGTCGAAGGCGTGGCTTGAGATACCCGCAAGTGGCGGAGTTTCGGTTTGGTTTCCCTTTAGAGCCGCTCCAAAAAGGATGTGCTCAAGAGAAAAGACACACAAAATTGGTGCACAGTGGAGCAACCATGTCGAAATGCGCGGGGCCATGCGTCAAGATGCGGATTTGCACATTGCAGGACTGGCAAACGTCGCTTGAGCCCCTGCCACAGCCAGTGAGCGCAAGGCGGATCTTGTCGGATCTGCATCGAGTGATCTGATTGACAGCTGACAAGTTGTTCGAAGCTTGCCACCTGTTGCTTACAAGTCCGCGACCGCCGAGGGTTCGCAATCAACTTGACCAAATTGCTTCGCGGGAGGGGTGAGGATACGGGCGGGGTTCGAAACCGCAGGCGCTGGTCTCTGATTTCACCGCGTCCTCGGTGCCCAGATCCTCCCCGAACCTACGGGAGCCAGCCAGCACGGCACGGGCCCCTGCGACCGCCCAGACCGTCCACGCGCCGCTGGCGCCACTCGGCGGTTGCGAGGGTTTGAGGGTTTGAGGGTCATGTTTCGCTGGGGATGTTTCCTGAGTTTCGGGCCGTTGCGCGAAAAAGGGACGCACGGGTTTTGTCTTCGCTGCGGATTTCATGAGTTTCGGGCCTTTGCGAACACAAAGCGCGCATTTGTTTTCTGTTTTTTCTTTCTCCCCGGCACGTTTTGGATCGAAGTGAGGAGCGCTGCAGAGACTTCCGCCGCGTCCCAGTTGACCGGGGAGCTTCAACTTTGCGGTGACGGCCCGTCAGAGGCGTGTCTTGGAATGTGCCTAAAGTCTCGGGAGTCAACATAAAACCGAGATGGCTGTGGGTCAAAACCATTTTGGGATCCCATTTTGGTTGGTAGGTGAATTTACCACCCAATTTTGAACATATTTTAGTGGGGATTGGGATGTTCACTGGGGGTACGATTTGGGTTTTGACCCATGGCCATGCGTTTGTAAAGAATGCAATTTCTGTTTTGGGATCCAAGACTGGAGACATGGTTGATTCCACAAGCCACTCTGGACTCGTGATTCTCGCAGGCCTGTCCGGCGGAGATGGTTGTTGCCTTGGCAGCAGCGCTGCGGGACTTGGGCGGGTGGCTGGACGGAGACAGGAGCTATCGTGAACACTCAGTTGTGCAGTGGCACCGATGCTGTTTCTCTTTCTTTTTTTTGCGTGGCTGCCCCACTAAAAATGGAAACTTCCCCAAAAAGGGTTCCCGATTTTGTTGTTCCAGGGTCACTGAACAGTTGAGAAACGTGCTCACTTCGTGTTCGAGAAAGCTTGCTTGTGCCCGTGTCCTTGTGGCATTCAGGCCAAGTCAGACATGTGCTCCTGTGAAGACACATTTGAGACTTTCGGCGCATGAGGATTGCAACAAATGGGAGAGGTGGAAGTAAGCTTTGAGCCAGCACACAAGGAACCAAGCAAGTCCAAGCCCAACGGTCGCTTAGTCCTACTAGCCACGAGCTAGTGAGTTCCTGTTGAACGAGATCTGAGGCATTTGGAGGTCAGAGAGCCTTTGGAGCGGACAGCAGCGCGGCTGGATGCTTGCAGGACCGATCCCTGGACTTTTTTTTTTTTTTTTTATAACAGTGAAAGATTCGCTTTGCAACCAACAGGTTAAAAGGAAGACTATTCTTAAGCAAATGAAAGTAACGGGGTTTCGTAAAAGCAAGCCGGACCCGAAGGACTAGCCTTGGCCCAGTGCCCGCTCAAGCTGACATTCTTGATGATGGAGTGCCGCAAGTGTGCCTGCCTTGACCAAGATTCGCAGAGGCAACGCTTTTCCAAAGGAAATCGATCCAGGCTCGCCACGCAACCTGGGCTGTGTATCGTTTACAAGCCCAGCGGCTGGGTGCCGACCTCGGGAAGTCGTCTTTCAACTTGGCCGCGCTGCCAGGCGGACGTCAGGGCTAGAACCAACATGATGCCTGAGGTGGTGAACGTGAACAGTGACACTGCTGCTGGCCTAGGCATGGGGCAGCAAGTGGATGGTGCAGTCTCTTCCACTCGGCCAAGACACACCCTTTTGTGTGTGTGTTTTTTCTACGGTTGGTCGCCCCCAAATGGCTTTCCTCTTGGTTTCCTTCAAAACCAAACAACGATATGGGTGCCCCACACTGCCAGCAACACTGCGCTTTCACCCCGCTGGCAAGGCGGCGAAGATACGTGGGAAGGCGACCAGGCTCTCCCGGGTAGCAGCAGCATGAACTGCGCAGTGCAAGTGGCGCTGGTTAGCTAACCATTGCCAAGTGAGTCGAAAAAAAAAAAAAAACCCAAAAAAAAAACCGTTGTATGTGTCAATGTAAGGCATGATCCCAGGTCTTTTGGACCTATCAAATTAGCTGCACCGCCGCTTGTAATTTGAATGGCAGGAGTGTGTTGCAGGAGCGGCCGCGCAAGTCAATCATGGGGCCGCGCAAGTAAAGCGCAAGTGAAGCGCAAGTGACGCAGTGATTCATCATCATCATCATCATCATCATCATCATCATCATCATCATCATCATCATCATCATCATCATCATCATCATCATCATCATCATCCGCATGGTCGAAAGAATCCGGAAGATTGCTAAATTTTCGCGCAAGTCGCGCGCAAGTCGCGCGCAAGTCGCGCGCAAGTCGCGCGCAAGTCGTATGCCTTGGATCAGGAGTGGCCCATTTCTGTAGTTTGCATTTTCTTTGTTTCTGCAGATCCCAGCAATGAGTTGCAGCAGCCAGCAGCAGCAGCCAGCAGCAGCAGCCGCAGCAGCAGCAGCCAGCAGCAGCCGCAGCAGCCAGCAGCAGCAGCAGCAGCAGCCAGCAGAGCCCGCAGCCAGCAGCAGCAGCAGCAGCCAGCAGCAGCAGCAGCAGCAGCAGCCAGCAGCAGCAGCCGCAGCAGCAGCCAGCAGCAGCCAGCAGCAGCAGCAGCAGCCAGCAGCAGCAGCCAGCAACAATTTGCAGCGGTGTACACACCTGAGACCTCATACACTTAAGGGGCATGTTTTGGGGGACCTCACTCTTATGAAGACCGCCGCTTGGATTTGCAATGAACACATCCTGGGATAAGAGTTTTAATACGTTTTTTTTTTAAGTGAAGGAGAGTCCGGCAGACATGCAGAGTCCTCCAACTTTGCCTTTCTTTACTTGACCTTCACAAAATTCGGTTCCCACCCCCGCCCCAGACCCCCCTTCACCCCCCCCCTCCTCCCTTCCCCCCCCCCATCTCCAACCCCGTCCCCTCCGCCCCTCAAGCCATCTCCCATCCCCAAGACGCCAGGCCGCGCCCAAGCTCACTTCGTGGCTGTCGTCCTTGGCGCCCTGGCGCCGGCCTCGGCGTCGAAATTCCGCTTTCTTCGCCGCTGGAGCCCGAGACGTCGTTTCTGGGCGCCAAGACGAGCCGGCATGCGACCCAGCCATCCGGTTCCTGAAGTATTTGTTTTGGCGGTGTGTAGTTGGGCAGAGTTTCACGTGGCTTCTTTTTCTTAAAAAAGAAAACAAATAAATTTATAAATATATATATATATATATATATATGGTTTTTGGAGTCTCTTTCTTTGGTTGGTTGCGGCGGTTGGGGGCTCTCATTCGCCCACCCGTGAGCTTCCGTTCCGCCGGTGGCACCACTGCCGCAGGTCGCCCATCTCCGGGGAGGCCTCCGCTCAGCACGGCATCCTGCACCGCCTGGACGGGGCGAGTGGATTCGATGCACGTCGGGGGGGGGGGGGTTGACAGGAAGCCGAAAGGAAGCGCCCCCCCCGGTATTTTTGGGGTTTTGGCACCCTACCAAAAAGGCGCTTCGACGGGGATGCCCTACTTTGCCCTAGAAAATAGGCCGGTTCACCTTCTAATTGTTCTTTTTCTCTTTTTGTTTGTTGGGTTTCCGGCAAAAAGGCGAGCCACCCACATGGTGCTATGCAAGGCAGCGTGATACAAAGGCGTGCAGAGCTTCGCCCTCGGAGGACCTGGAGACCTCCGGCCCGCTGCTTTGCGCCACGAGCTACGGGGGCTACATCGCGGCCTGGGCCTCAAGTCCTTGGGAGGCCTCAAAGGCGAAGTGGGTCAATGGATCAAGAGGTCCGTGACACCCTCCCAACCAACAGGGAAGCGCAGAAACAACTTTTTTTTTTAAAAGAGGAAAGTCGCCTTTCTGCAGGGGTCTGTGCACTTCCATGTTAGTTGGTGGGAGGGTGCATGGGATGACCACTAGGCAAAACCCCCTAAAAAAGATGATATTTCGAAAAGTGACCCGTGGTTGTTGGGGGGCCCAACTGAAGGCCCTGAGCGAGCTGCTTGTGGAAAACTTTGTGTTTTCAGACCCTTGCTTCAGAAGAAACAGGCTCAGGTCCCATCCACCTTGCATTGGCGTTCAGCTCATTCCGACAAAATGGGCGTGCAAGATCTCAGGCCTTGCTGCAGTTCGCTTTGCGCCGGGTGTCGAAGGCCTTCCGCGCAACGCGTCCCAAGCGGCGCACGAGACTTGCGGTCCCAGTCGAACATCCCGAACTCGCAGCCGCGCAGGAATATGTGTGCCTCTGCAAGGGCTGGTTTCCAAGAGAGGCGGGCGACGGCAGTGCTGGGCAGAGCGGGATGTTCATTGCAGATGCGCAGGCGCAGTGCCTGGATACTCCGCTGCTCTATGGCGTGCACCAAGCGCTCTCTCCAGGCGAAGCATAGCCTTCGCGAAACGAAGAATTCGATGCCGTTACCGTCGAACGGTTACGGTCAAGCGCCGTGTGATTTCCTTGTGTAAGGCGAATCTACTCCCGGCTTGAGGAAGGCGGAGACGCAGGCTGTCAAGAGAGAGTTGCGAAGTTCGCGCCAGCTTCTACATGTGTGCACATGTGGGTAATTACATAGGCACGTCAACGCGCACCTGCATGTGCGGGTGCGGATGCGAGTGGGGAGTGAGTGTGCGTGTGAATGTGCGTATGTGTTTGTTTGTTTTGTTTGCTTTGTTTGTTTGTTTGTTTTTGCCATTTGTTTGTTTGTTTGTTTGTTTGTTTGGTTGGTTGGTTTGTTTGGTTTGTTTTTTTTGTTTGTTTGTTTGTTGGTTTGTTTTTGCTTTTGTTTGTTTGTTTGTTTGTTTTTTTTTTTTTTTTGTTTGTTTGTTTGTTGGTTTGTTTTTGCTTTTGTTTGTTTGTTTGTTTGTTTGTTTGTTTGTTTGTTTGTTGGTTTGTTTTTGCTTTTTTTGTTTGTTTGTTTGTTTGTTTGTTTGTTTGTTTCTGTTGTTGGTTTGTTGGCCAATTCGCGTGAATCCTCCAGGTTGATTACAGAACATGCGCTGACTTGCAGGGGTCTTTGCTCCTTTGCAGTTGCGTGTTTTGTAGTAGTTACGGCGCTGCCAAGCCGGGGTTGACGTTGCTCACACCTGTCGCATATGATGCGAAGGGATGCAGGTTCCACGATTGTCACAGGAACAAGCGAAAGGTATCATGCTAAATTCATATTTGAAAGAGCCTCAGATTGGCCAACCTTGCACACGGCTCTGTAAAAGATACATTTTGCCCATTCGAAATATGGCATTTTCAACCAAAATAAAGGGACACCACCATTGACAAGGCAATGTTCAGGTGTATAATGTAAGGATGTTGCAAGTGTTTGCTTCCGCCAGGTGATTTCCGTGGGTCACTTTCTGGATCCATCCAATGGCCCCGTCAGCCTGGTTGAGGTGAGCCTCCACACTGGAAGGCATGGTTCGACGTTTTGCGCTTTGCGCTTGGCATTTTTCTAGGGGTTCATTCCAACCATGGCAAACCACCCCAAATGAAACCATGGGAAACCACGTGTTTTCTTTTGGTATTTACAGGGGGTATTTACATGGGTTGATTCCTTGTCCATTCTTTTCAACCATCGGTCTTTTTTTCAAAAACCGATCGCTGTTTCCCCAGGGTTTTGGGTGTATTTTTTCAGAAATAAGGATGCCTGGAAAGAATGGATATGGATGGTACCCCCAGAATTTTTCGCGTCGCGAGAAATGCGAAGGAGGCACCAGATCCGAGCACATCTCCGCTACGAGGGGCATCCCCTGGTTGGCCGGAGCGCGCAGCCAGAGAGCAGACGTCAGAGACAGCACTCCCTTAGCCCAAGTCGGGGTTGCCCGTTTCAAGCGCACAAGTTGCTGAAAAGGCTGTGGGTCAAAAATAGGGGAACCCCAAAATGGGTTGCCCTGGGAAATGGAAACAAGGACTAAAACCTGCGGTCCCCTGGTGGATTAATTTTGACCCACACCCAAAACAGGAGACGAGTTCCCCCAAAAAATTGGAGGGTTCCTTTTTGGTAGCCTGGCAAGCGCGGCGCAGAGATGCGCGCAAAGATCGCGATCCAGTTGCATGCGAGAGGTGCGCTGAGTTCTGTCAAGGTGACCGGGCCTATGGCAGCGGCGCAGAAGTTTGGTGCGACACCTTGTTCTTGCACTCCCACTCCATCAGTGCCGTCCTCAGACATGGCTACTTCC
>CAUJNA010003410.1:142500-145000 GCA_963377175.1 Effrenium voratum
TGGAGCGCGCTCTAAGTCAAGCGCGCAAAGAGACTTGGAGCGCCGTTCACATGTTTGGCGCTTGGCAGGTTCCCAACAAGGTTCGCTGCCAAATGCGGAAGCCGGAAGATGGATGGTTGCATTTTGGCTTCTCTTTAAAGCCATCCCCGAAAAGGGTAGCTTCAAAGAAACATCCGCCCCAAATAACACGTAACATAAATGAGTAAAAGAAACAGTATACATACAAATAAACAAACATAGTCACACAGAACTAGTGGCGGTTGCAAAGCAGCAGATGATGTTGCAGGGAAACCGCAAGAAGATGGAACATCATTTGGTTGATTTCCAGAATTGAAAGAACACAGTGTGCATTCTCTAAGCTCATGCTCATAAGCAGTAGCAATCAGATCCCTGGACACCCCGAAAGTTGAACATGGCGAGTGCACGGTGTCGCATCCAAGCCATTTATTGGACATCAAATTGGGCTTCGGGAAAAACACCCATCGATGGCGGTTTTGGTTTTGACAATCACCTTTTGAGACTTCTCAAAATGCTTGCAGTTTTACCTGCCTGCATGGTCCTGACGCAGCGCACCACGGTCAAGCTGCATTTGCATTGATAGGAACCACTTAGCATGGCCCCAGGCAAAGCAAAGCTGCAGACTCACAATCAGTTTCTGCAACAACTGCCAACCACAATCTGCTTGGCAATGAATTGTCGGTGACAAGCCATGGACAACTCCGAGCCATTCGTGGGCCGCAAATGCTGGCCAATTGCCGATGCTTGGTCGCACGCACCAACGGAGGTTCGGCTTCACAGGTCGGCTTGGGGCTTGCTTGCCTCATTGAAAATGCAGATTCTGAAGGTGTTTCGGTCCCTCATGGAGCGCTTGTGCCTCTTCTGCTTTGTGCAGCAAGCCATGCTCGTCTGAGGGTGAGGTGTGAGTGTGACATTTTGCAACTTTGGGGTGCTCCCGCAAAGGGGCCCTAAGAATGGCAAGTGTTTTTTTTTTTCTCGGGGACCACGTGTTCCCGTTGAAGCTGGGTGGCAACACATGTGGTGACCTTCCACTACAGTCGAGGTAATGTTCACAATTCGTTTTTCTTGGTACTGGGTTTGGGCATAGTGTTGACAGTGCTTTCTCTTGCGGACAATTTTGGGGCTTTCTTTTGGTGCTGTTTTTTCAATTTGCTCTACCGTTTTTTTGGGGTGCTGTTTTTTCCCCCCGTTTTTTCCCAGAGTGGAACTCCCGTTTTCTTCTGCGCTTGGCCCGTTGTTCTATCCGAGGTGGCGACTGCCTTGGCCTGCGCGGCGTTGCGTTTCGGCTTCGGCTCGTGGGGCTCGGAGACGGCCACTCGGCAAACGACGTGTCCAACGGCGGGTGGGCCTTGCCTCAGGGCCGAAAGCGGCGATCGTTTCAGTGGGAAACAAGACAGTACCTTAGGACTTTGCGGCTTGCCAAGTGCGCCGAGGGCGCGGTGGGGGGGGGGGGTGAACACCAAGTCCAAAATCCGACAGCGCCTCCAAAGGGGGGAAATACCGTAAGTTGCAGCTTGTGAAGGGGAAGCCCAGTGACCCTTGTCAGATACGCCCAGTTTTCTTGGCTTCTTGGCATTGGTGATGCATCGACGAAAGCCCGTCCCGGCTGGAAAGCCTGTCCCGGCTGGAGCCGAGCCTGTGCCCAACAACCCGCAGTACTCGCCCAAATGTGTACGTCTGCCAAAACGATGCAAAGCGGTGCAGGCCCCAATGTCTAAGACAACAATCAGACTCTGCTAGTGGAGCTGTCCCCCCAATGTGAACCTCGGATGAATCCGGGAGACCCTGTCAGTGTAAGGCGCCCCCTAAAACAGATCGCCTTCCGAAGCAACCGGGAACGTACTGTCTGGATGCATCTGGAGTCCACATAGGGAGCCGTTGGGTTCACTTGTTGGTGAGATAGGTAGGGAATGACCATTGGAGTGCTGGGAATGAACCGTTTGAGGCTGCCCTCAATGGAAATCATCAGTTGCATGGTTTTTCTCGGGGTCATTCCATTTCTCCGCTTTGGTTAAACGAGCTGTTGGCTTTCCGTTTCCCCCGCGTCAAAGCCTCGCCGAGGTCCGGAGGCTGGCCGAGGCCCCCGCGCCCGCGGCGCCCGCGAGGGCGGCGGCGGCGACGGCCTTCGTGAGCTTGGGCCGCGGCACGGTGTGCCGCGCCGGCGCCAAGGAGCCGCGGCCCAAAAGGCGACCCAAAAGCGCCGGAGGGGTGTGGGTCAAGAATAGGGTAACCCCAAAATGGGTTGCCCTGGGAAGTGAACACAAAAACTAAGACTTGCGGCCTCAGCTGGTGGTTGAAAATTTTCACCCAGACCCAGATGCTCATGGTTGAGGTGGTCATTTGGGGCTTCCCTTTCAAGACACCACCGAAGGAAGGCCAGCATTTTGAATGGTTGGCAGGTGCCCAAGAAAAAGACACACGCAGACACACACACACACACACACACCGGATATCAAAAATAGACATCTTTTTGCATGGTAAA
>CAUJNA010003410.1:150000-180000 GCA_963377175.1 Effrenium voratum
TGCAATCAACGAAAATGCTGCACCACCCTCACGCATCACTGTTCAACATTGAATTAGGGGCGAGGGGTTCGTCCCCTATGACCTTTATGCGGTTCACACCCTGGAGCGGTGCAGGGTTTCTTCCGTCAACCGCAGGAGCTGGTGTCGGGCTTTGCGAGTCGGATATGAGTTCGGGCTTGTCTAATTTTCATGAATCACTTTGGGTAGACTAGAATTTCCACCCATTCTGGTTTCAAATTGGCCTGTGGAGGTTTCGGATCGATTCCTTTGCGAGAGTTTGAATAATCTGGCACGGGGGATGGCTTCTGGACCTCGCTTTTTGGTGTTCGCCTGGATTTGAATGGGATCGGTCGGCGCAGTCTGCTGAAAAAAAACCCGGGATCGAAGCCATGAAATACATCCTGGCACCCCGTATGTTTTTTTTCTCTTTTTTTTTTTCCTCTCCGGGTCAAACTCCTGTAATTATTTGGCCGTATTTGCCCGTATGGCCATGATTTTTCGGTCATTTGCGTGAATCACCCGTATGAAACCCATATGTTTTCGACATGTGGTTGAAACAAATCCGCAAGAATCCGTTTTTTTTTCCTTTTTTTTCCCCCAGTCAAAAGCGTATGACCTAAAAACAGCCATATGGGTTCCCAGGATTGGTTGGGTTCATGGAATCACCATTGTTTTCCGTTCAAGAGTTTCACCCAAATTGGTCAGCCTTTCTTTTGACGGGTAGCCTGGATGAAGCACCCTGAACGGATTTTCCGGCCCCGCGGAATCCGTGGATTTGACGGGAATCTATCGGGAACCCCGGACCGGAATCGGGGTCCAAGTCTGAATTTGCAGGCGGTTGAGGCCTTTTTCCAACCATTTTTCCAACTCTTTTTTTGGGGGAGTCCCCCGCTCCCCCGCTTCGGGAGACTCTCCTCGGCCACTTCCGGTTAGGCAGCCCGGACTTCGAGTGCATCGTGAAGTCGCCGAGCTGTTCAGAGCTCAAGGTGCCTTTGCCTTGCATTTGCCCAGCAAATGCCCCTCTTTGCGGCGCGTTGAGCTTTATTGCAAGAGCGAAAACAGCTGAAATTGGTGGCACCGAGGAAGCTAGTTGACTCCTTCTGGATGATCTCTTCCTTCTTTCTCGCATGGGGAACTCCCTGTCTGGTATGAAACAGGGACCCCCTAAGACCGAGTCGCATGATAAAGGGTCAATGCCGCTTCCATCCTCTTCATTCGTTCTTTCCTTAGTGGCAATGTTCTGGACATGGCGCCTGGGGAAGAACTGGAACAGTGCAGCTAGCAATGCTTCACAACCAGTCAGACATGTTCAAGTTTACATGGTTTGATATTTGCTTTTTGGCATGTCCCCGATCCTCGTTCGCAGTGGTCATGTGTCCTTTGTTTGAATTGGCCCCCCTTTCCTTTTCCTTTTTTTCGGGTCCAACTGGTTAGGGAATGCCCCCTAATCTATTTGGTGGTTTCCTTCAGGGAATCCCCTTCAGGTTCATTCCCAACACGCGGACTCGTTGCATTCCCTACCTACGGCTCCAGCACGCATATCTCTTATATTTGATCACCCTTTTTTGGGCCGTGAGCTTCCTTTCGTGATCTTTTGAGCGAAGACTTGCGAAACTCCGCTTCCCGCTCATTGGTGGTTTGGTGGTTAGGGGGTGGTTTCCTACTTGTGGTTTCCTTTAGGGGAATCCCCAAAACCGCTTCATTCCCAACGCCTGGTCTTGGTCATTCCCTACCAAGGTATTTACAATTGATTTCCGGTTAAAGTTAAAGCCCTATTTTTACAAAACCCTCAAACAATGGGCGGCTTCCTTTACTGGGGTGCCCAACCACAAAATCTCAACTGGTCCGACGGTTCACAGGTGCCGAATGTTCGCGAGTGTTCGCTTCCAGGCGCACAAGGCGCTTCACGATGCTGCAGCCTCTCGGCAATGCATCGAAGCTCCGGGCTGCGTTGGGCGTCCTTGAGGGTGCGTTTGTTTAGAGGGTAATTACCCTTTTGGCGGCTGTTATAGAGGAAAAACACCAAGGACACCATGCATAAAATCAGGGTTCATTTATAGACAAACCAGGGTACCCTTCTTGGTTGTAAGAGAGGAGCTTTCCAGGGCCAGCGCACGATTTCTTGATTCATTTAGAGACAACCCATGATTTGCGATTTGCGCGATTTCAGGGGTTTTGTTCAGAGACAAACCGACCATGTTGTGATTTGTTCTTCGATTCGCAGGCTAGCGAGCTCTCCTTCTTCCTGGAAGACTACTGCGAGTATGGGCCCACCGACGAGGCCTTCGACGTTTGCTCCAGATCCTACGACGCTCGGCGCCGCAGCGGGGATGCAACGACGACTTGGCCTAGCTCGCTTTGGACGAAGTTTCGACCAAGCCGTGGGTTGGTTTATGGGAAGAACTGGTTGAAATCCCTGGATTCCGCAGGATTGTCCCAGAAAAGAAGCTATGTTTGAAGGGCAATTTGTTGGAGTCTCTATTGGGATGTCCTGAGGATCGAGTCGGATCGAGCTATAGAAGTCGAAGTTCTTAATGTTTAGAGCCAGCCAGAACTTTGGATGAGTCTACAGCATGTTATGCATGGTGTTTCTCCCACTTTCGGAGCCTCGAAATGGCGGTCGTGTTTGGGGCAAGCGCCCCAGGTTTCTCTTTCCTGGCCCACCATGTGCTTTCCATTTGTCTCCATCTCGTCTTGGTCGATCGTTTCATACTGTGGACAAAATTCTGCACTACCTGAGAAACCCTGGAATGATGATGCCCTTGTAAATACCGACAAACAATGGTTGTCCTTTCTTCTTTGGTGGTGCAGGATTTCGTCTATCCACAGTACGCCCAGGCAGAAAATGTGCTGGCGACGAACCGCCAACTCTGTGTGGAAGTCATCAAGAGATGTGACGCTGCCACCTGCGCGTAGAACCACCAACTCGCGCCTCTGGCGCCCCAAAATCGGGCAGAGTTGGAGTCGGGAGAAAGAAATCGAGGGGCGCGCGGGTCCTTGTGGCTTAAACTGGAGAGTCGCGAGGTTGAGCCTTGGTGCCAAAGAAGGAAGCCATAGCGCAACGGGCAAAGAGGAGATTTTTCGCGTTTTCCTCTTGCGCACTGTTTCCGGGCGCACTGGAGTTCAGTCTTTCCACACGGTCGTGTTTCAATGGGGCAACATAAAGCTGGAACCGAGAAGGATTTTTTAAATGCAAGCCCTGGTCCAGACAGAGGGGTGTGCCAATCTGAAGCCGCACCCATGTGGGCGTGTGTTTTTTGAGGGTAGCCCGTTCTTGGTGGTTTTAAAAGAAATCCACAAGACAAAAACAATGCTCTGAAAGGGACAACCCAACCATATTTGAATGTTTGACCCCTGTTTTGCTTTTGACCCCGTTGACATCGCCTTGGAGAACTGTTTCCAAGAACAGGTGGGTCGAAGAACAGGGGGAAGCAGAGGCGTACGCATATCCGTTATTGGACCTTCCAGATATTGTTTCAATACTTGAAGTAAAGTGGAAGGGGGAAGCCGTTGGTTTTGTCCCAGCCCAGCCAGCAAAGTCCGTTTATTGCCCGCCTTTTGGTTTTCCTGCAACCCAGGAGGCTAGAATTTGTTCGGAGGATCCCTTTATGTCACCCCCCCTGCTTTGAGCCCGAGCTCCTAGGTTTGGCGGGCTGGGTCGTGGGAAAAAACATCTTCCGCCCCTCTGCTTGATGTTGATCGCAGTGCAACTTGTTTTAGAGTGGGCTCTTCACTTTTGGGGGAGTACACATGAATCGACTCATGGATTTGAGCATGACTTGCTGACTGGCAAGGCTTGGAATTGCCCCCAAACAAATCGGTTGCAAGGAGTTGTTCTGCTTTTTTACGGGGCTCTTGACAAGACAGGCAACCCTTGGTGGGTGGCTTGGATTTGTGGTCCGGGGGCTTGAGCCCCAGCTTCTTGTAGAGCCAAGGAGAAGACCCATCGCAGTCTCACCACGGCCAAGGTCCAACTTTTGATTCCATGCGTCACACTCGCTCAAGGCTTTAAGTGCTCAAGGCCGTTTGAGACGCGGCGCATCCCAACCTGCAAGATGTGTTTCCCGCGTCCGGCGAGATCTATGCTGTCTCCAAACGACAAGACACCCAGAAATTCTTGTCCTCTGGCTCAACAGGGTAAACCCAGCTTTGAGCACCTGGTTCTCAACAAAAATGCCGTTAGCAAACACACCAAAAGCATGTAGCCTTCAAACATGTACCCCACAATACCCCACAACCAGCATGAAAGAAGAGCAGCACCTCCAAACACGGCCGTGTGAGTACATGGTGCACTCCGCTGGGAGCAGATGGACGATCCCGAGGCCCGCATCGTGTTCGGTTGGATGGAAAACCAACGGCTTGTTTATACATGCCTACATGCACACGCACAAGTGCACACTATTTCCACCTATCTATCAATATATACACGTATACACACACAAATGCCTAATTTGGAGAGATCCACATCTATAAAACAATATACATTACAGCAATTACATACACATATATATATAATAAATAAATAAACAAATAAATAAATAATACATAAATAAATAAATAAATAAATAAATAAATAAATAAATATATAAATAACTACACGAATTACTCAATAAACAAATAAATAAACAGATAAATGCATAATTAAGAGAAAAATCAATTAATAAATAAATACATACTCAAATGAATAGATACATAAATAGATAAATCACTAAATACACAAATATACAAACAAGTACATAAATCTATCTATAAATATATACACATGTGTCATATCTATGTACATAGACCAGGCAAATCTTTTCTGCGCGTAGGCCTTGCGCCGGGAGCTCCAGCGCCTGGATGCCGAGCTTGCGGAGGCGCATGGCTCCGTCGGCTTAACGTTTGGAGTCACCGAAGGTGAAGGGAAGCCCCCCCCCTCCGGTTTTGGGCTTTGTGTGGAAGGGAAACCCCCAAGAGTCTCGGAGAACTTTTGCCCAGCAGATGGGGGTGTTGTTTCGGAGAACTTGTATGTTTTTTGTGTCCTGAAGCAGATGGGGGTGTCGTTTTTTTTTTGGGACACCGCCCAAAAGGAAACAGATGGGAGGTTCGCCTTGTTTTTGGAGGAGCCCAACTCCTTTTTGGAGTTGGTGCCTGTTCTTCTTTTTGCTTTTTTGTCGGCAGGAATTTCGGAGCTAAGATCACCCGTTTGCCTGGGATCTGGGATAAATCAACTGCAGAACTTGGTTCATGTCTTTTGACCATGGTGAATGTGGGTGTGTCTTCTTTTGAGGTTTGGCGAGGAAACCAACAGGAACACTGCAAGCCATTTTGGAGGTCTCTTAAGAAAAGACACAGCCATATGTCTCAAAATAGGGGTACCCCAAAAACGGTCCCAGCAACAAGTTGGACACCATGACCGTGACCAAGGCATGTTCACCCCCCGACTCCCGACTCGGCCACGATGTTTTTCCCACTGTCGCCCTGAAGGTGGATGGACAGGATTCGACCCGAAAAGTGATCCCGAATTGTAATCAGTGGATCAATCCTGGGTGTTCAAGAACCTTGGGGGTATGCTCATCTGGGGCAAAAAAATGGGGTGTGCTCCTGATGGAGCATCGGGAGTGCAGGTGTCTAGACGGTGCCACACTTTTTGACAGCTTGACACAGTGCGATGGAGGTGGGTCCCCTCTCGGAAACATCTTTGGGGTTGACATTTGCTTCTCGCAGAAACAAAGAATACACGTGGACCCTCAAATCCTCAAACATGGGAATGCACCAACATCATTTTGGGGCCGAACCTCATGTCAGGCAACGCCCAAGACCGATGCCTCATGACTATGTTGGTAGGTTTCACTACCTGGCTTCATCGAAGTTATGGTAAGGACTGTGTAAACCTTTGCAGCCATGCATCTGGTAGAAGCGAGCACCACTTGGTCAAAGGCGCTGCGAATTTGTGGCTCACGGAGTCAGGCGACTCACACCTTGCAGCTGCAGCGAGCAGCTTTCGCCAATCAGGCCAGTCGTTTTGTTGCAAGGCGCATGCAGCCTGGTTGCTTGTGTTGGGGGTTAAGGCTCCTTTTGGGAAGGTTGAAGCATTGCAGCTTCATGGCCACTTGAAAATGGCTTCCCTACATTTGGTGCTTGCCAACTTCCAAGCAAAAGTGTTGGTCTAGGGTTGGACTTGTGCAACTGCTGCACTTGACAGCCTCCCCCAAATCCAACTCCCAAGACCCCCCCCCACGTATGGTGGACACTTGGGGTCTATGTTGCAACCTCCTTCTTTTGGGGTATTGGATTTTTTTAGGTTTCTTGGTTGCAAAAAATCGACTCTGGGCCCCACCCCCCCCACCTCCCCACCCCCCCGCCCCCCCGCCCATTCATCCCTGGCCCCTCCCCAACCGCCAACCTTCAAAGATACAGCTTCAGCTTGAGGTGGCGGAGCACGATGAGAAGCGCAGCCTCAGGGCCAAGAAGGCGGCGGATGGTTTTTTTGCGCTTGATGGGTCATAACCTATGCATTTCTCCAGGATGTACACCCATGTACCTACCACCGATTTTTGACGTTCACCATGGGTTTCCTGGGTTTTGACCCACAGCCTTAAATGAAACAATTAAGCCATGGGAATGAGGCCAAAGCAGGTTTCTTGGCATTTACGGGCCGGGGAATCCAATCATTCCGTTGGGTTTCTGAACGGTGGTGCCAAAAATGAGACAGTAGCTCGACTCACTTCAGCTCCGTTTCGGAATTTGGCTGGGGAAACAGAAGTCAGACTCTTGCAGACGTGAGTCGTGCTTTCCAACACATCCAGAATTGTCTGGGAAGCGACTCTTGGCGATCGGAAGCGAGTCGGACAATTCTGGGCCTGACAACTACGCACGAAGAGGTACCATTTCAGTTGGAAGCTGTCACTCTGTTCTGCTGTGTCTCCTACAAGACAGTGCAACCAGAGGACAAACCACCTAGGACCTCAGCCAGCTGGCTTGTCCAGCAGGCTGTGACAAGAAGCCCTGGCCTTGCTGCGCTCGTGGCAAATCTGGTGAAGCCTTGTGGCAGATTTGGTGAAAGCTTGCGGCAAGCCTGGCGAAAGCTTGTGTAAGTGGTAAAAGCAGCTTGCCTGTCACTCTTTCTTGCGGTGCAAGTGTTCCCTACATATTTCGGGCCTCTCCCTACCTCTCAGCATCACCCCTCCACATTGCCAGCATCTCCTTCCACACCCTCAGCATCATCAAGCCACGCATTCGACACCCTCAGCATCGTATCCCCATTGTCAGCATCTCCTTCCACACCCTCAGCATCATCAAGGCGCGCATCCGACACCCTCAGCATTGTCCCTCCACCTTGTCAGCATCTCCTTCCACACCCTCAGATCACAAAGGCACGCATCCGACACCCTCAGCAGCGCACCCCCACATTGTCAGCATCTCCTTCCGCCATCAAGCCACGCATCCGACACCCTAGCATCGCACCCACATTGTCAGCATCTGCTTCCACTCTTGTCAGCATCTCCTTCCACACCCTCAGCATCATCAAGGCGCGCATCCGACACCCTCAGCATTGCCCCTCCACATTGTCAGCATCTCCTTCCACACCCTCAGATCACAAAGGCACGCATCCGACACCCTCAGCAGCGCACCCCCACATTGTCAGCATCTGCTTCCGCCATCAAGCCACGCATCCGACACCCTAGCATCGCACCCACATTGTCAGCATCTCCTTCCACTCTTGTCAGCATCTCCTTCCACACCCTCAGCATCATCAAGGCGCGCATCCGACACCCTCAGCATTGCCCCTCCACATTGTCAGCATCTCCTTCCACACCCTCAGCATCACTAAGGCGCACAGCCGACACCCTCAGCATCGCACCCCCCACATTGTCAGCATCTCCTTCCACCATCAAGCCACGCATCCGACACCCTCAGCATCGCACCCTCACATTGTCAGCATCTCCTTGCACACCCTCAGCGCGCAGAGCCGACACCCTCAGCATCGCACCCCACATTGTCAGCATTTCCTTCCACACCCTCAGCATCATCAAGGCATGCATCCGACACCCTCAGCATCGCACCCCCACATCGTCAGCATCTCTTGTCACACCCTCAGCATCACTAAGGCGCACAGCCGACACCCTCAGCATCGCACCTCCACATTGTCAGCATCTCCTTCCGCAGCATCTCCTTCCACACCCTCAGCATCATCAAGGCACGCATCCGACACCCTTAGCATCGCGCCTCCACATTGTCAGCATCTCCTTCCACACCCTCAGCATCATCAAGGCACGCATTCGACATTCTCAGCATCGCACCCGCACATTGTCAGCATCTCCTTCCACACTCTCAGCATCATCAAGGCACGCCTCAGCATCGCACCCCCACATTGTCAGCATCTCCTTCCACACCATCAGCACAAATGCGCACAGCCGACACCCTCAGCATCGCACCTCCCATTTCCTTCCTCGCCGTCAGCATCACTAAGGCGCGCAGCCGACACCCTCAGCATCGCAACCCCAACATTGTCAGCATCTCGTTCCACACCCTCAGCATCATCAAGGCACGCATTCGACATTCTCAGCATCATTCCACATTCTCAGCATCGACAACCCGTCTCCTTCCACACCATCAGCCATCAGCATTACTATGGCCGACACCCTCAGCATCGCACCCCCACATTGTCAGCCTTCCACACCATCAGCCATCAGCATCACTAAGGCCGACACCCTCGGCATCGCACCCCCACATTGTCAGCATCTCCTTCCACACCCTCAGCATCATGAAGGCATGCATCCGACACCCTCAGCATCGCACCCCCAACATTGTCAGCATCTCCTTCCACACCCTCAGATCACTAAGGCACGCATCCGACACCCTCAGCAGCGCGCCCCCCACATTGTCAGCATCTCCTTCCACCATCAAGCCACGCATCCGACACCCTCAGCATCGCACCCCCACATTGTCAGCATCTCCTTCCACACCCCCAGCATCATCAAGGCATGCATCCGACACCCTCATCCACATTGTCAGCCTCTCCTTCCACACCTTCAGATCACTGAGGCACGCATCCGACACCCTGAGCAGCGCGCCCCCGCATTGCACCTTCCACACCCTCAGCATCACCAACATCATACATCTTCAGAAACGTTGAACCACATATGTCACTGGGCCACACACCAGATGTCCCTGCGTTTGGGGACCTCCTGGTTTTGGGCACATGATGTGGTGACACCGTTTCGTCCTCGTCACTCCGCCCAGCAAAAAGTCACGAAACACGAGCGCAGAGCTCGCTTGCTCTGGCTGGCATTGACCCGGGTTCATGCCAAGCTTTCTTTGCAGCCTTCCAATGTACATTGGCATGGGGAACCTGTCTCCAGGTTCACGGTTGTTTTGTTTACAAGTCCATCATCATCTCTACGCATATCCTATCTATTCTTGATGGGAAAGAGATTCATTCCTGGTCTTCTATTGTTTCCCTTCAATCAGTAGCAAGTTGGGAAGGGGAGAATGGGTGTGTATCCCGTCCTCAGATTCGTCGATATGGACGGGTAATCACTCTCATGGGCCTGTCCAGTTTTCAGCTTGGAAGGAGGTCTAGGAGCTGGTTGGTCGATCTTCAACTTCGACACTCCCATTTGTCATCCTTTTGGTTTTCTTTCAAAGCCAACCAAATGGCGTTGTTCAGTTTCTTAAAGGGGTTCCCCCCTACCAAAGAGACCAAAGAGAAACCGCGTGTTGGAAGACGCCCCCTTCCAGGTCAATTGATGCTGAATTGTGTCTCTTTTTGTCCACTCGGATTTTTTCGGTCACGAACTCCTTTCTTCTTGGCGGGTCATCACTCTGGTCCAGCTTTCAGTTTCGAAGGTCGAGCTGAGGCTCGATCTTCCAAGGCCAGTGCGCTCTGACGCCAGGTCCAGCTGGCGCTACAGGAGCTGGAGGCGGGTCAGGTGGCCGAGTTTTGAGTGAAGGCCTTGGGTTTCCGTCTTCCGGAACTGTTGCTCAAAACCCGGCTGGATGAAAGAAGGCAAGGGACAAATGGTGAACCATAGAAAAGCTGGTGTGGAATTCTGCCGCTTGAATTCGTTTCATTGATTTGAGCACACCATTTGAATGCCAGGGTTTGATTCTGACTCAACTGGGCGCACTGGTCTGGCCCAATTGTGCGAAGTCTTGAATGTTTCCCCTCAGCTGTATCTCGGCAAAGGATGCGGGGCAGAAGTGGCCGAAAGTTCTTTTGAAGGGCACCCCGAGCTTCGTTGTCAAGGGAAACCCAAGTCGACATAGTTGGGGGGAGTTCCCCTATTTTGCGAGCTGGTTTCGACTACCCCGGCAACACGCTATCTTCAGGGGCAACACGTGATTCATGGCTTCTTCTTTTTTTTGCGGGGACTTCTTTTGGATCCCATCGGCTTGGCCACCGGTTTCCGCCGGGTTGTTGGATCAGGCGGAAAGGGGTCACATGGACCAATGCCACAAGGAGCTCGAGGAGGAGACGCAGGCGGAGTAATTTTGGGAGGTCCTGGGCCCTAGAGACGTTTTTTGTTTTTGTTTTGGGGGGTTGCCATTTGGCTGTGGGTCAATACCGTTTTGGGATCCCATTTTGGTTGGTAGGTGCACCACCCATTTTAGAATGTTCACTGGGGGTAGGGAATGTTGACCCATGGCCATTTGAGTGGCACGAGTTCTTCAAAAATCAAAGAAGAACAATGAAACATGTTGGCACACTTGCATGAATTTGGTCAACCAACGTTTCGAGAGGGTGTTGTAGAAGTGGCTGAAGCATCATTTTGGTAGCAGGGGCTAGTTTCTAGACTCCTTTTTCGGGGTACCATTTAGAGGCAAACAGCAAGATCAACTTGTCGTTGAGCAATTCACGGAAGTGAGATAGGGCGACACTGATGGATTTGCCGCAAGTCGACTCCTATATAGAATTAACGACAAAACTTGGCACGGTTTCAGTGCAAACTGGTTCCATTTCAATCTGACTCCCTTGGGAAGTCGTCCAAGGATGCCAACGACTCATGAGAGGTCCCCTCCAATCACCAACTTGTTTTTTTTGTCTTCAAATACCGCGGATGGCCAACAGTTCAATATGCTTTTCTTGAAAAATGGAAGCCTGAAAGACACTCGGGCGATCATGGAAGATCCCGCATCCCTCGCAAGGATGGAACAAGCCGCGAAGGTTTGGGTGATCATTCCTCACAGGAGTTTCATGGTCGAAAGTTGCAACCACAACCCAAAGGCAAACACCAAGGGATTTTTCTCAAGTCCTGTATGGCTACCTTTAGCATGTGGAGACCCATCCTGTAGGCCAAAAGAAGATGCTATACGTACGCCTGAGTTTTCAAAAGATCCCCTCATGGGTCGTTTTCAGGGGTGCCCTTTCGGGGTTTCAAATAGGGAGCCGCCATAGCCCAGGACTTCTTTTTGGACGGCGCTCACTTCGTGGGATTTTTGGGTTGCGGAGCTGTGTTTGGCGGACGGGGTTTCCACGAACATTGGCAATCCATAGTTGAAGTTAGGCATTGCTAAAATGTTGACCCCATATGAATCAACTCCTGTGTATTAGTAGCGTGGTGTGTCCCTGGGTTTAGTGGAGAATCACTGTTGGGGGCAGCTCACCCCATTAATTAAGCAGGGCTTGATCAACATGGGCTCAACATTCTTCCGCTTTTCGGTTCGTTTGTCAGGTTCCGAGCTTCGCGGGCCATGGGCTTTCCCCGTTTTTCAGGTGGCCAAAGAGCTGGAAGCCTTGCGGCGGCCCAAGCGAGATCCGATGGGAAGGGATGGCGGGAAGGTGACGGCCAGGATGGCCGTGTCAGAGGTGTTTTGCCCTCCGTTTGGATGTCGCTTGACGTTTAGACCAAACAAGCATCTGCAAGTTTCGTGGTCGGAAGTGGGTCAAGGTGTACGGAATGCCGCAGGGCTTAGAAAAAGCTTGATTCGCGCTTGCGACCTTGAAGCCCGAATCGACGCCCAAAAGCGAGCAGATGCATCCTTGAACTTCCGGAATGGTGGGGAAGGTCACTTGTTGATCGGTGCCAGTCAGTCAGCAGAGCCCGGTTGAGGCACGCGGATCCATGGGTTTCAACACCCACACAGACACGAGTTGGGTTTCTTCAGGGGTCAACATAGGTTCCATTTTTGTTTTGGGGGGGTGTTTGGGGGTCTCGAAGGGGGGGGTGGCGCAAGGGGCGGCGCAGGGGTTCACCTATGCATAACATGGAGAAGGGTTTTGTGGGTCGCGACCAAAGGAGCTCTATCCCGTCCTTTGAATCGCTCTCCGGGCAACTGGTGACCTCACCTGGGCTACCTTGGGCTGAAGGCCCGTTTTCTTAGTGGGTCAATTGTACCTTGCCCAGAATATCCAACTTGGGATTTGGGACATGGGTGGGGGGGTGGGGGCAGGTGTTATGTTTTATTTAACAAAGACATCAGGTTTGACTTCACCAATTCGCAGGTCACATGCCTCCCTTTCCAATCCGAGGTGTGAGCAGCTGGAGACCTCCTTGGCCCGGGGCTCAGGGAAGTCGTTTTTGTTTTCTCCTTCGCCCGGGGCCGCGCTTGGGGACTTGGGGACCAACAAATCTCTGAACATTGCCGTCATGTTGTCCAAGAACCCGGCTCATAGGGGTTACTCTCCCTCCGGGAAGGCGATTGAACGTTCTATGGCCAGCTCACCCCCACGTCTTCGTTAACCAAATGTCATTAAAGTTCCATGATTATCTGACATGTGTTTGTATTTGTTTGATATCAGTTGTTTCTATTATATAGAGCGTAGACTCACCTTCCCTTCATATCTTTAAACTATTTTCTTTTACTTCTGTACTATCTTCATTTGTTGTCTTGTCATATCTATTTATCCTTGTTCTTAATATTTAGACATTTAGACATCATACTTTTGGCAGCCCCAGCCTTTTCTGGTCTACCAATCCCAGCTGTTCCTGGGAGACACATCCTCGCAATGCCCCGGCTTGGGGGTATCAAAACCCCAAGGGGAAGCTGATGGAGTCAGCCCTTGGTCAAAGTCTTCTTCTGCACAGATCAATCCGTGCTCCGTTGCTCTTTGTTTTATGGGACTCCGTTCGGCACGGTCAAGTTTGTTTGCGCCGGTGCTTGAGGCGGCTTCGGTCAACCGCAGTTTTGATTTTGGCCGAGGATCGCTCTAGAGCAGAGCGGGAGGAGGAAGCTGAGGGGTGGAGAAAGAAAAGCTGGAACTGGGCGTGTAAGTGGGTGCGTCTCCGTGTGTTTTTCGAGGGTACCCTAACCGCGGTTTCTCCAGGGAAATCAGTTTGACACCATTTGTGTCGGGGGGGGGGTTCCCTATTTTGACACATACCAAACTGGCAAACAAAGGCATGTGGCCTGGACAATTCTTGTGCGGTTTGCCGTCTTCGCCTCCCAAACGTCTCTTTGGCACCCTGTTTGGCGAGGGTTGCAAACAGGTCCCAAATTCCAGGATGGACCCTCGTCATCTTGACTGCTGGACCTCTATTTCTTTTGCTTCGAACATGCGTATTCCGAGCATCCCGGCTCAAGTTACCCTTAGAAGGGCGATTCCCCAGGGAGCTCGTTTAAAAGACCATTGAACCCCAGTGAAGCCAGTGAACCCTGAAAAGGGAATCCAGACACCTTTAGGCTTGGTTTTGGGGTCTGGGCAGGGGGTACATGGGACTCGCCTCGGAACATCCTCCAAACTGCCTTTCTCCACACCATTGTCTAGGAAGCCTCCACAGGACATCAACTTGTTTTTGGACGGGCATTTGGAAATCCAGTTGGGTGTGTCTCTCGCACAAGGCGCAGATTTGGAGCTTCCTGCCAAGCGGCGGTGCCCCGTGACGTCAAAATAATCCCCATCTGGGGGTATGGCTCTCAAAATTCAACCACCAGGAATGGGACCGCTGGTTTTTGTCCCCCAGGATTCCATTTACCAGGGCAACCCATTTTGGGGTTACCCTCTGTTTTACCCATTGGGGTTACCCATCTCCGCAGAGGGGGGTGGCCCAACCAAAAAGCCACCCGCTGCGCGGGTCGCCTCTCTTTTTCGGCAGGAGCTGGAGGCCTCGCTGGGCCGGGAGGAAGTTCTCCTGGCGGCGGAGGAGCAGCCCGGGGCCCGAGGTTTCCCTTTGAACCAACCTCACAACACGACGCACCCAACTGTCTCTGGGCACCTTCCGTCTCCTTCATGTTGCGGCATGGTGCACAGACGCCTTACCCTCTGGAACCCCATCCAGCCACCTACCAGACGTTGTACACATCACCCACCGCTACATGGAACCTCCTGAGCCTTTTTTGTGGCTCTGACCTCCACTTCACTGTGGTTGGCAAGTTTTTAGGTTTCTGTTTGTTTTTGGCTTTGTTCAGTCGGGGCCTGCAAGAAACAGTCAGCTTTTTGCTACCATCTCGAGGGTTTTAAGAGGCCAGGAACCTCTCTGGATAGCTCTCAGCCAAAAGGAAGTGCCGCCTCCGGGGAAGGAAATCCTCAATCAAGAAGATTTCATGGACAATGTGGAGGCCAGTTTGGATGGCCATCTTTCGGGTGTGCAAAGTGATGAGCTATAGCTTTTGTCTGGGGTCCGAAGAAACATCCCTTGGATTGAGCGCACAGTGTAGTGCCTCATGTTGCAATTTCCAAGGTAATGCTCTCGAAAGCGTACCTTGTTTCTGTAGCCCAGACCTCAACCCAGGTGGTTGACCTTCCCAAAAGAAACCCCGAGTTGCGATTGCCTTGGAAAAGGAAAGAAATGAGACACGTTGGGAATTGCTTTCCAGACGAGGGAAAGTAGCTAAGGTCCCCTTTGCCGAACCTCAAACGGAACTTCTGGTAGAATATGTGCCTGTGCCAAAATAGTTTGATCTAGACCCAACCAAAATTGTGTTTTCTTGTTCCCCTTGAACACCACCAAAGCGTGTCCTCAAAGAACAAACCCACCTTTCTGAGCAGGCTTGATCCATTTGGGTCTCTTTTTTTGGGGGTACCCATTCTTGTCTTTCTCGGGAAGCCAAAAGGACAACCCGCAATCCATTTCGGACCCCAGAAAAGACAATTTTCCGTCTGATGTCCCCGCCCCCCCCCCCCCCCCCTAAAAAAAAAAAACACAAGAAGAGCAAGAAAGCAAAACAACCCCAAACAAAAACAGCACAACAGCAAAACAACAAAGAAACAACGTAGAACAAGCCAGTCTGCAAAACACGACACACATTTGTTTGTCCAAACCAACAACAACAAAAAAAACGGGAAAAAAACATCCGTCTCCGAGGCGCCTGAAGGAGGCGCTGGCCCAAAGAGCCGCGCTGGCCGGGCGCCGTGATGCCAAGGAAGGCCGCAAGGCCAAGGCCCGGAGCGAGGCGCCTTCCGGGAAGTGGAGGAAGTCTGGGACCAGGTGGCTCGTTTTTTTTTTTTTTGGGGGGGGGGAGGGGGGAGGTTTTTTTTTTTTTTTTTTTTCTTTCTATTTTTTTGCGGGGGGAGGGCCATTCGATGTGTGTCGATTTTTCGGGCGACTAGTTTTCGGAACACCGGGCGTTTTCTGGTTTCTCCTCTCTTTTTTGGGGGGGGTTGGGACCACCAGCACCCTCCAAGGGTCCATTTGTACCAGTGCCCTTGAGCCTTGGGTACCCATTTACCCGGGGGTGGCATGTGGCTCGTTGTTTTTTGGCTTTGGGGTCGCCCAGATAGGCTCCGGGGCGGTCTGGGGAGTTTTTTTTGTTTTTGTTTTGGGGGGGGGGGTCAATTCCGTTTTTTCTTTCAAGGAAACCAGTTTAGAAAACCGATATCCATTGTTGTTTTGTCCAGATTTGTTTGACACATACTTGCCTGTTTGATGGAATGAATCTGAAGGTCAAAACAGCTGGGGTGAAAGAAGGCCAGGGCCCACCTATCATTTTGCCTTCTTGCTGGGCCCCAGAAGCGTGCGGGGTGGAAAAATGGGGCCAAACCAAGAGCAGGCTGAGGGTGGGGGATTCGGGGGAGATGGTGGGCTGGAAGGAATGAGGGAAGGTAGCCTAGAAACTTTGGTGTTACTGTTATCCTTTGGGAGGGAATTCAAAGATCACTGGGGCCCGTACGGCTACATGCGATGGTAAAGGCACCCTTCTAGCCGGGATCGTTTTGGGGAAACTTTTTGGGCATTGAGCCGGCCGCTTTCTTTTCCAATCTTCAAGTCAACCGAAAAGTATTTTTTAGTTTACCCAAGCCAACGAGTCGGATGGGTCATTTTACAAACTGACCCGCGAGAAGACCCGGGAATCCGATTCGGTCGAATCCAGACCCCAGCTCCCATTCGGGTTCTCAGTGTTGTGCGTCTTTTTGGGGTCCCTTGTAGCACATCGTTGGACACCTTAAAAAAACATCTCACTGCGCAAACTCGCATGTGCTTCCTTTCCCGATTCAAAGCAAATTCAAGCAATTCGGTTCATATGGCCACCAGTCGTTTTGCCGCTCAGTTTCATCTATGGCCATTCCACTGGTTGAACCATCCTTTTTGCCGCGTTTCATTTAACTTTTGCTCCCGGCCATTCCAACTGGTTGAGCCCCAGAGCTCCTGGACCCACCCCAGAGCTGGTCACCGAGCTGACGAGGCCGCGTTCCTGCGCCGAGCCGTGGAAGAGCTGGCCCAAGAGTCTGAGCACCAGGCGCAGGCGAGCCGCTGATGCGGACGGCTTCCCTTTGGGGTCCATTGACTGAAGCACGGGTTTTACATGGGATAACTGCCCAAAAAGGGAATTGATCCTATTTGGTACAAAGAACCATGACTCACTCCTGCCTGCGATTGGTCTGCGGCCAAATCATTTTGAGGCAAGTGTGTGAACAACATGTTGAGGGAATTGACGTCTTCGCTTTGGGCCATTCTTGGAATCACGCGTGTTTACATGCTTGTCCACTGCAGGAATGGTGGTTGTCCATTTGGCGAACCAAGGCTCAGTTCTGAAGCCAAAGCCGACCTTTTGTGACCTTTTGGTTTGGACCGTTTTGGGTCCGTTTTTAGTAGAGGTCCCAGAAAGTTGACCTGGTATTTGCCGGTCCTTTGGGCAAGTGGGTAGTGCTCAGAGCTGTCCTTGCTGCAGTCAAGCGTTGTTTGCTGAAAGGTATGTGCATGTGAAGACATATGCACATGCAGAAAAAAACACCTGCGCATACATGTACATTTGTATCGCCAATGAATGCGCATGTGCGCAAGGTGTATAGGTGTATAGGTTGGCCCTGAAATGGTGTCCGTTTGTTGGCCGTCAAAGGATAACAACAAAGGCAACGCGTCAGATTGTTTGGGAACTTGCCTGACACCAGATGCTGATTGCTGATACTTGGTTTCGGTTTGACCCGACAAACTTCACAGCAATGACTAGCGTATCCAAGCACAAACTAGCCAAATGCAAGACTTGTGTGCAGGGGCTCAGCTCAGGGACGTACCAAAATGCTGACAAACCTTGAGGTCTGTCTCTTTGATCAGGGAGGATAGGATGAACAAGCAGGAGTTTCCGGTCAACATTTAGGGGACCCAAAGACCCCTAGCCTTCCCACCTATAATAGCCGGGGCGATTCAGTTTCTGTTTGACCCCTGGCGCGCGCCTTGCTTGCATTCAGGCTGTAGCCGCCCGAGCAGAGAGGCACCTCGAGGAGCCCCGATGGGAGTCTAGGGGGGTTTGTGAGTAGAGTCCCAACAAGTCTGAAGCCGGAGTGGGCTTGAGGGCAGGGCGAGTTGAGATCAAGCCTTTGCAATACTAACGTAAGCACTGGCAATACTAACGTAAGCACTGGCAATACTTAAGACGTGTTGAGAATGTGAGATTGGGTGAATATTCAATCTAGGCAATAATAAATGTGGAATTGCAAAGTATGAGGAATCTGAGATGAAGTCTTGGCAGCACTAAATCTCGAATTGGCAATACCAAACGAGGAACCCAACATCAAGTCTTGGCAATAATTGATTCAGAATCGCCAATGTGTTGGCGAGCACAAGTCCAACCCAGCCCCCCCCCCCTTTCCCGCTAAAGAGGCTCGGGGTGGGGGGGGGAGGTCAGATTAAAGAAGATCACATCATTCGTCTAGTCTCTTGTAGTCTTCTTGCAGTCTTTCCGTAGTCCTCCGGTAGTCTTCCTGCTCGCTAGCCGCGTGGTAGCCTCCTCCTAAAAATCAGCGCCCAGTGTTCCGTCCCGGCCTGCTCAAGTTCTTTGGGAATTGATTCCCTTCCCGAGATCCAACGCAAGGTTTCCAGGGCTCAGGGGCGCTTGAGCCAGAAGTGATTTTCCTTAGGTTGGATAGGGAACCTGGAATTGTTTGTACTCAGCTGATGAAAGGCTTAGAAAAAGCTGGCACAAGAGCATGAAGGGCTTTTTGTGGTGATTATTTGCCACAAGAATATGAACAGTTTTTGGTGTTTATTGCTGGCTCTCTATTCAAACCACTCACCCCTGCCGTACGTCAACACATCATGGGCGCTGGGGGGGAGGGAGGGGAGGGGGAGGGAGCCCAAATAAGCTTCAAACAAGGCCTCATTAAGGGCTTAACAAGGGCTTATTGGGCTCCCTCCCCCTCCCCTCCCTCCCCCCCAGCCCCCATGGAGCATAGGTCGCTTTGCGCCTCGAACAAGTGACGCGAGGACACGGTGTTCCGTGCCTCCGCCATGGCTGCATCGACCAAGGCCCGGGGAACTCGAAAGCGAAGCCGAAAAACCCGGGGCTCCGGAGGCCAAATGACCCAGGCGGGCGTGGGGGTTGACCGTGAAACCGCACAAGCAGCTTTGTCGTTTCTTTTTTTGTTGGGGGGGGGGGGGCGTAGTTTTTGGTTTGTTTTTGTATTTTTGTGGGGGGGGGGGGAGTTTGTTTTTGTTTGGGGGAGGGAGGTGCAGTGTTTCCATTTTTTGTTTTCGGGTGTGGTGGGGGAAGATATTCCCACTCGCAATTTATTGGTGCTGGTTTCCGGGTCGAGTTTGGGGTTGGCGTTTTGGGGCGCTGAAGTGCTAACTTTTTGCCCCGGTCATGATTTATGTACATTTCAACTATTTCGGCCCTCACAGTAAGGGAAGGATAGAAGGCTTAAAACCTGCTTTTCTGCTTGGGGTGGTTGAAAAGGAACATGACCAGCTCTTTTTTTCAACAGGGGGTCCTTTTCTGCCTAGCTTAATGATTGGACGGTGAGGCTCCAGGAAGAAACCACGGACCTCTATGCCTTTTCCTTGAGACAAACAGCCGCAAGAAAGGGCCGAGTCCTGCTCTCCACCAGTGAGAAAAAGCCCATTTTGCTCCAGCCTACACTTAGCTGACAGGGTAGGAAACGACCTATATAAGCTTCCGCGGCTCGTTGTCCCCAATTCCCCACTTTAAAGTTTAAGTATTTCTGAGACCCTACTGACTGCCCTGCCAGGCGCTGTCCAAGGTGCGCCGGCGGAACCGCGGCGCCTGGGCCGCGAGCTTAGACGGCTCAGAGCTTTCGACGAGACGCCCAGAGCCGGCGATCACTCAAGTGCAGCAGACCCTCCACTCCAGTGTTTGGGTATTGATGTCAACCCCTGACCAAAAAAGGGGACGTATGTTTTGGAAAACCTACCACTTGCCGATAGAAAAGTAAAGATATGTGTTTTTCTGCAAAATCCACCTGCCAAACTAGGCTTTGGACAAACACAGAAGTCTGGTGGGGAACACCCATTTCTGGAATCCGCCCATGTCTGTGCACGTTGCCGCATGCAAATGCAACGGTTTCACAACAGGGATCCGTTTGAAAAGGAGGGGAAAGCACTTAGTATCTTGACTATCAACCTGGCGAGAAAGGTTTAAGGCCTCAATACCCTCTAAATCAGGGAGTGCTTTCTACTCCACATACGATATGAGGCCAACCCTGACAAAAAAACAGACTACTATAGTAAAACTGACTAACAAATATACCAACTAAAGCCAGCAGGTTTTTGGGACTCTCCAGGTTACAACCACTCTCAATTTGAGGACCCCTGTGGTCCTCGTAGATGGTGGGGCGACTGTGACAGGGCCACCTCTTTGGGCCAAAGGGGGAGTTAAGGTCATTGTAACCGCAAATAGTTCATCTTTCAGCGGTGCCTTAAACAAGCAGAACAACATGACTGTTTCCAACCGCCCAGCAACAAGTGAAACGTTTCTTGCGGCTCAGTTTGACCTACCCCAGTTCGGCGTGTCCCGTTCCCCCCCCCCAGTTGGAGATGTGAAGATGGTCCATTCTTTCCCGCATGATTCATCCACTATGTGATTGAATAAATAGATTGCACATGTTTTCGTGAATTATATTTATTTCGGAACAAATTTTGGGTCGGGAACTAAAAGGGATCTTTTTTAGGGGACCCTCCAAGAAGCTGCGGGCTCCCCTCGCCGGACATTGCACAAAGCAAGAAGACGCAACACTTTTTGCAAAAAGTCAAACAGTCAATATGTTTTTGAGTTTTCGACTTTTTGACTTTTCACATATTTTGACTTCTCGTTTTGTTTTGCTTCTTTTCGGGTAGTGACCCCCCCCTCCCTCCACCCCTGCTGTGGCTTGACTTTTTGTCTTTTTCGAGTTTTCAAGTTTTTTAACATTTGCCGTGGGATCTGCTTGGGCAAACGCGCGGCCGCCCTTGGCTCAAAGAGCGGGGCCTAGCCCACTGATAAGCTTTCATGCCTTGGAGCCCCACAAAGTCATCTAGCATGACTGTTCAGCTCCAGAGCATCAACGGTTGTTGGGCTTCCCACTGTCGGTATTGCGAGGCGCGAGCGTCTCTGTTTCCATCTCGGGGGATTGCAAGCCGATGCTTGCAAGCAAGGCGGCGCAGAGACAAGATGGAGCAGCTGGCCCGCAAGAGGCGCAAGGCCAGGGCCCAAGCCTCTGAGGCCTATGGCCGCCGAGGGCCAAACGCGCGGGGTCAAGAGGCGCCGCCTTCCTGGACAACGCGCAAAAGCCGGAGGTAAACTTTGAGCAGCAGAAGCGCTTGAGCTGAAGGAAAGCCACGCAGCAGAGCGAGCCCGCCTTGAGGGTGGATGGCATACGACTTCGAAAAGGCGCAGAAGCTCACGGCCAAGGGTGAGCTGGCGGCGCAGGGAAGGGCCAACGCGGCACTCATGTACAAGAACAACCGTTTGCTGGACCAAGCGCGCAAGCTGAAGGAGGAAGTGGCGGCGGCGGAGGGGAGGGAGAAGATAGCTACGGCGGAGAAGCAACAGGCCCCCAGCAAGGTGGAGCGGGCATTGAAAGAAACGAGCCGCAAGACAAAGCCAAAGCCTGAGCGCGTGGAGGAGAAGAAGCCGAAGAAGACGAAGCAGAGCACTGACTGGGCTTTGTACAGCTTCTGTCCGGTGTCCGTGTCGCCGACATCCGGCCAGGTCATTGTCAGGAGCAGGGGTCGGGGAGCAGTAGCAAACAAACTGGAACTACTAGGAACTACTTGGAGCACGCTGCGCTTAAGGCGCCCCTTGACAAGTGGCAATGGCTCCGGCTTTTGACGATATCGACGATAGGTCGTTTTGTACAGACACCGCGCAAAGGTGCTGATACGGCCATCATGGAGGGGCGGCTTGTTTTTTCCTCGGCTCTCGGGTGTGTTGGAAAAACGGTGTTACTTGGGCCCAATAATCCGAAGTCTGCAAGCATCTCACCATTAGCAGCCCGCGTTGTCCAGCGTTGTTGAAGACATACACTTTGCAACAGCAAGAGCCGCTTCCGTAGCTAAGTAGCAAGCGAGAAACAGCTTTGCGTTTGTACCTTTTCTCTGAAACAACTCGTGGAGAGTTCCCTAGCTGTTGTGGGCAAACCCAGGGCGCGTCCCCCAACACAAAGCTGACAGTACCCTGACCAAAGTCTCTCGAAAAAAGGACCCCTTAGCACCCTTTGTCACGTTACGTTGAGGCGGTGGTGGTCCGTTCTGCAAGGGGCTGATCTGCTTCCTGCTTGGTTGGACGTCCAACGCCTGGTGGCCACCAAGCAAGTAGAGGCGATCGCCGCAGAGACGAAGGCGGAGCACGAGACGAAGCCGGAGAACAAGACAGGTGGAGAACAAGAGGGATTTCTGTTGAAAGGCGTGTCCTGCGCTGTCACTGCAGCCAGGAGACTTTGTTGAAAGGCCCTCTAAGAAGGACACGTTTGGCTGCATTTGGTCTGTGGCCAAAAAAGGTGAGCTGTTGAGGCTGCTGAGTTAGCGCCTTGCATCCAGATGGCGGTGGCTGCTGGGCGTTTTTGGTTTTGGTGAGCGCCGGCCCGCCCAGCCTCGAGGGTCTGTCTCTCTAGGGGGAGAGGCGCTTTGTGTTCTGCCAGAGCGCAGGTGTGGAGCTTCAGCAGGAAAGCTGCGTAGCAGAAATGAAGAAGTTCATTGCGAAAGCAGCTGCCAAATATGCGCACAGCGCGGAGCTCTCTGCCAGAGAGTTCTCTGCCAAGCTCGTCGCGCCTGCAGTCGGCAACGCGCCTGCAGACACTCGTGATCGCAAGTGGCTTTTGCCAACAGGCGATAGCACGACTGGCTGCAACATCGTTGCTGACGCAGCAGGCGATTGTTCGGTTTTCCACGATTGGTGGCCTACTGCAACCAACATCTTGACAGAAACAGAGAGTTTTGTAGCAGTTGAGCGCACCACTTCGCGTTCGTTGTTTTTTGCGCGGCTCGAAGCTGCCCCATTTCGCGCCCTACAAACCCAAATCTGACACAAAGTCTGCCGCCTGCTGGGCTGACGCTGAGCAGGCCCTCGCTGTTGACAACACCCGACAATGCTCAAAATCCCAGAGCAGTGAGTCTCCTTTTTCTGCAGCCACGAATTGAAACAGACGTGAGGCCCTGCCCATTGCAAGCTCCGCGGGCCCAGCGGCGCTCGCGCCGCAGCACGTAACTTTTCCAGCGGAGACCCCAAAAAAAGACAAGTAAAAAGAAAAGCCACAAACTTTTCGACTTTCGACTTTCTGGGGGCTTGTCGACCTTTGGTTTTTAAAAAGACTTTTTGACTCTTCGTTTTTGACTTTCCACTGAAAGTGGTTGCTGGTTTCTCTTTAAGGTCACTAAAGCAGCGGGTACCCTAAAGAGCCTAAAGCACAACAGATGGATTCTTTCCTCAGGATGCTGAAGTGGCCTCCCTGCTGGATGCCCTGCAGGAGGCAGTCTGGGGGTCTGTCGTCAGGATTCGTCTCCTTTGGTTTCCTTCTGGTTTCCCGTTCATTTGAATTCTGGTTTCTTTTTGGTTTTTTCTTGGCTTCCTTTTGTTTTCCTGCAAGACAAGCCTACAAGTTGCTGAAAACGGAAAAAGGGGGAGGGTGGGTTTCAACCATGGTGAGTCACTTTTTGCAGTCTGCGTGGGACTGACCGCACTGGCCATTTCTGGGAATCGCCTCTGAAGTGACAGCTTTTAGGAACGGCCCACAATGATACTGTGGATGGACGAAATGCGTTCGCACCACTTTGACACCGTGGGAAACCAGAACGTTTGTCGGTGTTTACAGGGGAATCATCATTCCAGGGTTTCTTAGGCGGTGCAGGATTGCGTCCATCCACAGTGTCACAGCAAAAACACGTTCATAGGTTTTGATTGGAGGCAAACGTTCTTCAAGGTTCCATGGTACCTCTCAACATTTTTAGCAGTCGTGTTGTGGGGCTTCCAACTGTATCAAGGTACTTACCGAAGCTCCTGCTTATTGCTCGGGCTCGGTTGGTATCCCCATAACATCTTGCCGCCACGGATCCAACTCTAGGCGTCTTCATATGGGTGTTTTTTCAGTCTATGTCGGGTCGGCAGGGCTTGACAGGCAACCCAATTGGGCGGTGCCCAAACCACGTTGATTTTTGGTCCCACCAACATAGTTATAAAGGTTTACGGGAGAACTTTCAGGTACCCAGCTAGCTTCTCTTGATCTCGTTCCAGAGAACCAAAACAAGTGGGTTTTATTTGGGACGAAAAACAAACCCATGCGAAAATCACAGCTTCCAAAGAGGTCTTCCAAATCCAATTTGTTCATGAAGCTGAGTTTGTCCCAGTATCCACGCACCAACATTCACACAAAAAATCAGCTGTTTGGGTAGCTGCTTTGGTTGATTGCATCCTGCCCTCAAAGGGCACCAGCCACAGTTCCACCCAGAAGTACTGTGGTTTCTTCCTTCGGCTATCCTACGTCTATGGTTTCCAACCTCACCTTTGAAGATATGGCTTGGTCTTTTTTAGGGGACACCCACCATGGATTTCGGTTTTTCCTCTCGGGTTCCCCTTCACAACCACACAAAAACGACCCTCAAACAAATTGACACACCATACAAGGTCTCCAAACAAAACAAGCTTGTCTACTGACCAGAGTCTCTGGAGAGGTTTGAATCTTGGGGTCGCACGTCCACCAAGGTAGGTTTCAACACCCAGAAAAATTGGTCCCTTTCTTGGGGACACCCTTTGGGGTGTTTTTGTTTTGTTTGTGGCTTTAAAGGAACAAACTCGATGTCAGACCCATACTGTGGATGGACGAAATCCATTTCGCACCACCCATTAGAAACCCCTGGTGTCTGATTCGATTCCCTTTGTAAATACCGTAACACACCAGAGATATCCTTTGGGTGCCTAAGGTCAGAAGACCAAAGCCTTCCCATGGCTTCCAAGAAACGTTGGGGGTTTCAACCATGGCTTCCTGAACCGACATATACCATAAGGGTGCGACATGGTGCGACATAGAACCCCCGTGACCATGGTTGAAACCTATACCAAGCTTATGAACCATGGGAAGCTTGGGAGGTCAAGCCTCAATCATATACCATGAACAAACGTTGGGGCTTTCAACCATCTGGCTTCCTGAAATGATTCCCGGAACAATACCCCGTAAACCAGAGGTTCCCCCAAGTCCCCAAGGTCACCATGGGCTTCACCCGACCGCGGCTGGCGATTTCTCCAGGTGGAGGACCTCACGGCGCGGCTGCTGCAGCGCAGCCGCCGGGCGCCGGAGGCGGAGGCGCGATCCCGGGATCCCGGCCTTGGCCCGCTGAGCTGAGCGGGGGCAACCCGCTCCAAAGGGAAAGGGTCGGGGATTTCCCGACATGTTTTTTCTTTGGGGTCATTTTCGGTGCCAGATTTTGGGGGTTAGCTGCATTTGGGGTGCAGCTTGGTAAGGGGCAAAAGGGGGGGATCCCTTGGCCCGTGTTTGTGGGGCAGTCTATGCTTCGTGGGTTTATTCCGAAATGGAAGATGGATCAACCCCTCCAGTCAACCTTCCAGTCTGCTGCGGCCCTGGCATCTCCAACGTGCCAAGTAGCCATAGCCTGCCCCGGAACTAGACCAAAAACGCATGGACACCTTTCAGCTGGCCAAACATCCATTTCTGGAAGGCTCACCTGAAAAATGGGGACCGGTGGTCTTTTTGCACACCAACTGAGGTTGGTGCTTCTGTAAAGTGATTGGGACCAGCAGCAGCTTGGCTAGGCAGGACATTTTTTAGGCAGTTGTAATTTGCAGCGTGCCGGGTTTAGCATGTCGACCTTACACAACATTTGGCCCAAACAAAACGGTGCTTTGCTAGTGCAGCTGGTAGGTAGCTGCCTGTCAATCGGAAAGCTGTGACCCCAACTGTGCGCTTTTCTTGACCTCCGCAAGACAAAAGCCCTTGGGAGGCTTTCACTTTGCCTGGAGTTTCAATTAGGAAAGGGGTCTCGGGTATGAGTAGAAAGCAGTTCCCCATGGAATCGCGTGACATGTTTTGGCTCTTGATGTGATCCCTAGTGCAGCAGTAGTCTCCTCACGCTGCAAATTTACGTGGGAACCTGAAAAAAGTCGTCCAACCACAAATGGGGATTTCATGCATTTTTGTTTCACCTTCCTTCAGTTCATGTGAAGGTACACCTGTTGTGAATGCTAACTATTATGTTCTTCCTTAAATTGAATGATGGTCGCCTTGGACGGCTTGACACAGCGCAGGTGGCAACCCTGCGGCACTCGGTGGGGGTGCCAAATCCATGCGAGGGCTGGTTAGAAATGACCTGTACCCGCGACAAATCGGAGGGGCCTTCCGAATTCCCCTTTCCAGACCCTTTGACGATGCTCTTTGATCTAGTTGGTTGGGCTGCAACCAGGCCCAATTAACTATGAGGGGTTATGCGTCACCAATCATCTCCTTTTGACAATCTAGGTGTTCAACCGTAAAACCTAGCAATCACAGTCCTTCCAATTGTTTGTGTTTGTCTTGAAATAGGGGAATTCCCCTGAGTTTCCCTTTGAACGCAACCTCCAAAAGGAACCCTCCAACAAACATGCCCAGTTGATTGTGCTTGACTCTTTGACATATTGGTCAGCAACAAATTGGCTTCCAAAAGTCCCAAAAAACCCAAGAAGTTTGGAGTCCCTGGCGGACACCAAGGCTACAAAGAAAAGAGGTGGTTTGGTTTCGCATAGTACAGAAATACCCAGACCTCCAGTAATGCCCTTGCTCCATGCATCTTTTCTTTTGTTCTTTTTTGAGAGGTGGCTGTGGTTGTCAAAACCGTTTTTGGGATCCCACTCTGGGTGGTAGGTGAATTCACCCCCTGTTAGAACCTATTTTAGTGGGGATTGGGATGTTCACTGGCGGTACGATTTGGCTTTTGACCCATGGCCAAATTGGCAGTTTGGTTGTAGGAAGAAGGATCCATGGGTTTCCGGAGGTTTTGTAAGAAGGATTGCAAATGGAAATGGATCCAGTCCCCCTCGAACTTTTCGGCGGTTTCCGTTCAATAGCACCTCCCGAGTCGGACGGGACCCGAGCTCTCAGGTGGGGGCCGAGCTGCGTACGGGCTTCGCCGCGGCCCTCGTGGCGAAGCGCCCGGCTTGACTCGGCGGCTCGGCCGAAAGACGCAGGGGCGTGGTCTTTTTGTCTCTTTTCCGAAAATGGTGGGTTTGTGATTTTTGGGTTTCCCTTTAACCCCACCAAAAAAGGAATAATTTCCCTCAAAGAGAAAGACACCCACATGGATTCATGGTCGAAAGACATGGACCACATTCTGCAGTTGGTATACGTGATTCATCTCAGAGCGGTGTTCTTAGCCGATCGTTCCAGGGATGCCCAGGAAGAACTGGGAAGTTGATTCGTGCAGAATTCGGATTCATCCGGACCGTGCCAAGCAGAGAAATTGAAAGGGGAGCCATGACTAGTGCGGTACGGTACTTGGGATTCTAAGGTTGACATTACTTGCTTGAGGCACTTGGGGAAGGCCATTCCTGAGTTCATGAACTTTCAACTTTTTGGGCAGACCACTTTAGTGGTAAATTTAAAGTTTGAACTTTTTTGGGCCATCCACTCAGCAAGTGAGTTAGAGATTCAAAGAAGCCCTATCCAGGCGACAGTGCCAACGCTCGTGATTGGCGGTAGCGTGCTGCCACAGCGATTCAATCGGGGCGAACCTGGATGTTCGTAGAGCAGTGAGGTGATCACGGTTAGGTACAGAAGGGTCTCAAAAAGGGTTCTCGCTTTTGTTTGTTTGGACTTTTGCGACCTTCAAAGGAGAAGCACTGGACGCGGTCGCAAGTGCTTCGTGTCCCTTGAGGTCCCCTTCCACCACCATCCAGCGACCAATGTCCTGGCTCAAGCACTTTCGGCGACGAACAAATCAGCGACTATCCCAATGGCGTCACAAAGGTCCTGGGATGTTCAACTAACTTCATTGGCAATTCGGTTATAGCCATGGTTCTAGCTGGGGAAGCTGCGGTTAGTCCCCTTATAAGCCTGGTTCTCACCTACTTGGTTTGAACAACCAAGCAACGCTGGCTAGTTCATGGGTTTAGCGAGACCCTTCGGGTGCAGCCACGGGAAGTTCAAGCGCCTGGTGATGCATTGGTTGACAACCGGCTCTGACAATGCTTCGCAAGGCGATGTTGTTTTTCCATCGTCCCCATTCAAGATGATCCCTTCTATGCAAGTTCGCCGAGGAAATTGTCTTGGCCCAAGTGAGCACTTTCAACTTTGCTTAGAACACGACCCCCCCCAAAACAAGATGGTTGGTTTCCTCTAATTTCCCTTTAAGAACCAACAATGGGTTCCCCTATTTGAGACACGCCCATTTCTAGGAAGTCGTGGGTTCAGAGGGCCCTGGGCCCTTAGGGCCGACTCAGGCTGGGGGAGCCGCCGATTGCGAGCAATGCGGGCGGAAAAGTCGGCGGAACCGCAAGGTTCGGTCAAAGTTGCCTAAGTTGTCTGTGAAACTTTCTCACAACTACGGGACTCAGCCCGCAAATCTGGGAACCAGTGTATAGTTTTGATTGTGGTTCTTTGGTTTGCAATGGTCAAAAGATCGACTCCTTCAGTAGGCGCTGGGGTTGGGCTGGTCATCAACAACCTCTTAGAGGTGTTGTAGACAAGCACATGTGGTGGTTTGGGCATTTGAACCCCTGGTTCTTGTAGAGGGTGAATGGGACACTACCCCCTCACCAAGCCACTGGGCTCCGAACCACCAAGTTGCGGGAAGCTGAATAAGGATTCTCATTCACGGAACCATGGCCACGGCCATCAGTGAGAGACCATGGCACAAAACAAACAGACGGTGCAGGGCCCCTTGCAAGCCCATTCACATGAACAGCACCCAGTTGAGCAGGTTCTGCTGCCTGAAGTTTGGGCTTATATTGGGAGCCCCAAACCTTTCTCTGACCACGTCAGAACCAGTCAGCCCGAAATTCGGGGGCGCGTTTTGCAGGGTGGGACCTACAGATGTCGCACTCCGCCGCTTCTTTCAGCTCGGATGAGAACATGGCCCCAGGTTTCCTGGCAGGCGCGGACATTTTTCGTGACCTGGGGGTTTTAGCTTGCTTCCCCACTTGCCAGCGGACGGGTAGGTGAAATGTGAGGGTAAGCCAGCTAAGTCCTTGGTTGCTCTTTGGCAAGCAGCTTTGAGACAATTGCTGTTCCCACTCGCAACAGGTTGTGCTGGTGCAGGCATCAAGCCCAGTAAAGAAGCCATAGGTGTATCTGCCGGGGCGGGGACTTCAAGCCAGGGAAGTTTCCTGCCAAGTCCGTTTCGTGGGTTTCAAACGTGCGTTATGCTCCATACTTACCGGATGCCTTTTTTTTTGGCGGCAACGGCACGGAAAGAGGATTTGCAGCCATATTCCCAGGTGGTATAAATGAAAGGCGTGGGGTACCCTGATTTCAGGCTACCAGTGGAATTGGCTTGGTAAGAGAACCAAAGATCTGGCAGGAATAGCATCTTTTCTAAATGTGTTTTGCTATTGCTTCTTTCGTTTCCTTGTGCGACTTACATTCTGGCCACGTCCTTATCTACCCCAGGTTTGTGGGAGAGTCTCAAAATAGGACCCCATGTTTGGATGGTTTTGGAAGATGCCAACAGGACGCCAGTCACCAGGGCTCCCCAATTTTGAGCCGCTGTTCTAAACGTAAAAGAAGCTACGTGTTGCCACCTGCCTCTGCAAGAGCCCTGTGCTTTTCCCCCTGAAAGCCGTGCGTGGTTGGCCCCATACCCTCACATAGCCCACACCTATGATCGCACACAAGCAACCTACTTCCCTGACATTCCCATTTCAACTGAAGCTGGTTGAGCGCGGAACCTGCAAGCCCGTCAGTCTCCATCTTGCAATCCCGAGCCGCGAAAAAGCGCAGGCTAGATGAGCGACTTGGCTGCCTGGGAGCTGAAGTTCAGCCCACTTAGATTTACATGGCCATTCATCGAGGCGTAGGAAGTTCACCCCAGTAGTGTCCTTTCACCCTTTTTCTAGGGGCGGGTTCCCTACTAAGTAGACTACAGAAAAAGGTTGGGACCAACTTATTCTAATCTCTCTACTGAAGGACCTAGTGTGGGAATTGGACCCCTTTTTTGGGGTTCCATTTTTATCTGCAGCGGAGATGGTGCCCACTCGGGTGGGGCTTGGAGTTTCCCAACGGCTAAGTGGGCATCCGAAGCCCCGCTCCGATATTACCGAGGGCGTTTCTTTGAGGGCAAGGGACCCCAACCCCCAGACTAAGCGCAGAGATTGTTGTTCGCTGGGGACAAGTCTTGGGCCTTAGACTTGGGAGGTCTTGGAATCCGTATTCCAAGGCCTCGGGCCGCAAGTGCCATGGATGCGTCCGGGTCAATAGGGGTGGGTGGCGGCGAAGTACCGTGGCCGCTC
>CAUJNA010003410.1:187500-226010 GCA_963377175.1 Effrenium voratum
ATAGTGTAAGGATCCCTGAGGTCCTGCTTGCTTCATTCAAAGAAACCACCTTCCAGCCTTTTGCAGGAGCTGGACTCTCAGCAGGACGACATCCGCAACCCCTCGGCCTATGTCCAGCGCGCCGTGAGCAACGTGAAGGCGCAGGTGGATGCGGCCTCTTGCGTCGGCAAGCAGTGGATCCTTCAGGGCCCTCCGAAAAGGTTTCCGCTTTTTAAGCAACCGCGTTGTTGGGCAGGGCCCTCTGTCCTTTCTTTTTTGGGTTCAAGCCCTTTTGGCCACCATTTGGTTTTACCTTTGGCTTAAACTCTTTGACTGGAACGCTGCAAAGCTGCAGACAGCCCTGGCTCCTGCCCCAGGGGTTCCTATATGTTCCCCTCCAGTGGCTAAGCCTTTAAGCATCGCGCTGTGGTCCCTGTGGGGTGTAGCTAGGTCCCTTTGGTGATGAACCGATGGACAGGTTCCCATCGCTGGACAATCATGCATCCAGGTGTCCCAGACCGGCGGCAGTGGTGCCCACGTTTTATATTTGTTTTATATTTTTATTTATTTATTTATTTATTTATATATTTATTTATTTTTATTTTTGATTTTTTTGCTTTGGGGGGGGGAGGTTCCCTTGAACAAATCAGCTAGAGGCCTGAGATATTCTCTAATCTTTTTGTTAGATTTCCACTAGCCCCGGGCCCCAAGCCTGGTTTTATTCAAGTGAATGCTCACCTGAGCCACGTGCTCAAAACCGATTCGGGTAAATGAAGGTTAGTAAGGGACAATCCCAACCATAAATGGCCGCGGATATCCGCCTTCTTAATTCTTTGCATGGTTCTGGGTGAACTATTTTAATACCAGGTTTTGATTATGACTCACCTCTGCCAGATGGTGGCAACTCTCGTTTTGGCAACCGACTGGGATTGGGGGGTGCCTGGCGACATCTCCGGAATGGGGGGGAGAGTCCACCGAGTTGCAACTGGCGTTGCTATGTAGCATTGCATCCTTGTGATTGTCAGACCCCCCCGCCTTGCAGAACGTATGGGGCGAAGGGACGGTGCCAACCCGAAGCTTGCCTTGCCCGGTATCTTCCAGCCTTTTGACACGGGATCCCGCTCTTTTTCCCTCGGCATATTGACATATTGCAGCCTTCATGGCCTCGGTTGATCACTGGGCGGGACGTTTTCTTTGTGGTGTCTACTTTATTCACGCCAGAAAGGCAGGGGCCCAATCTTTGGACACTGGAGTGATGGATTGCGGCTCTTTCACTTGTTTTTCAAGTTCACCTTAGTTCGTGTCCCACAGTAGGGATCGGCTGCACACCAATTACCAGTCGCAGAAGAATGCACAGGTTGCACACGAGGGGAAGGTCACTGGAGTGGGTGTGTTGTGTCCTTTTACCTGTATTTTTGGCCGGACCACCATTTGCCTTTGTTGGGGGGGGATCCTGAAAAACGAAGACATACGCAAGTGGCAACCCGAAGCCCATTGAGATCTATTCGTAGCCCTGAGATCAATCAAAGGCCGCCTTGCTTTGGTTTGGTACCCAGGTCAACCAGCGTGCGCTTGCCACTTCAACGGCAAGCCAAGGCTCCGATACGTCCACGCGAGCTCGGTCCAGGGGAAAAGGGGACTACTGGGGACCTGCAAAAGAGGATTATTGGGGATTTGTTGGAATCATCAACGGCTTTTGGAGTCCTTTTGGGCGCAACCCAATAACTGGAAGTCTGAGGTGTCAACCCCTAATCGATACATACTTCAGACCAGTCGGCGAGGGGACATGTTGGTTGATGAGCCACACGTGAATGATCTTCACCAAAATCAACAGCTGAATGTATACATCCATATATGAACCCCTGGTATGGTTACTGAATCTTAGCTCTGGCTGAACATGGGGCCCGTCCGCCGCCAAGGATGCAACATGGTGAGTTCATGTATGGGCCTATACAACCAGCGTTTGACAAGAGGCAACCGCCCTGCCAAAAGGAACCCTGGTAACAGGTTTGCCCTGGTAAACGGAACCAAGACCTAGCTTCCATCTGGTGACGATTTTTTTGACCCCGGAGGTTTCTCAACATGTTGGACTCTTTTCTTCTGCATGGCTTCTTGAAGGGACACCACGCAGACCCACACCCCACCCCCCCTGCCATGACAAAAGGTACACTGCTCAATCCGCCCCCCCCATGTGATCTCCCAAACCAATGGCGGAGGTGCCTTCGCGGATGCCACGGCGGCGGCTGCCACGGCGGCGGCCATGCAGCTCCCTGGCGGCGATGGCATGGGACCTTTTGGCCAGTTGGGGTAGGGAAGCCCAAGGAACACCTGGGTCACCTGACCATTTTTTTTCGAGTTTTTGGAACACGTTTCTTTTGGATTGGGTGGAAGAAGCCAAGCGGAAGACATGACCCTTCTTGAGTTCACCTCGTGTCCCACAAAAATCAAGCCGAATTCGATCTGATCAGGGTCCCATTTGAACCCTCAAACTGATCGCATTTTTGTGATGGATTTGCCTGTTTATTATGCCACACGGGGTCCGGGTTTGGACCCTTTCCCTTTGAAGGGCGTGAGTCCCGAACGTCAGGTTCCACGCGTTAACCTCGTGGGAGGGTCTTCTTCTTGGGCTTCCATTTTTTTCACCCGCAAACTCGTTGAAGGGTTGAAACAACAGGGAAGGGCTGGAAAAAACCGGCTCGGAGGGTGAAAAAAAGGGTTTGGAGGGTGAACCAAAAGGGGGTTCCCCACCTTCGCTGCTTTCCTTCGCCTTCGCGGGCCCCCCCCGGAGGTTCCAGACGCTGAATTCGCTGCTGCAGCCCGTGGTGCCTTTGGTGCAGCCCGTCCAGTACATGGCCGCGCCAGGCGCGCGAATCGGATCGGGGGAATGGGCGAATCGGCGAATCGGATCGGGCGGATCCAAAAAACAAATCGGATCGGCGCTCTTTGAGCGAGGGAGGGAGGAAACCGGCCCCCGGGTTTTTTTCTTCTTGTTTTCTTTGTTCTTTTTGTTCCCGGTGTTTCCGGCGGGGGTGCTTTGTCTTCCTGTTGTATTTTGCTCCAGGGGGGGGAAGTTGCCCTGTCTTCCTTTTTGTTTTCTCTGAGGAGGGGGGGTGGGGTGAGTTGGGCTGAACATTGTTGTGGGGCTTGGGTTCACTTTGGTTCCCTTCCATTTGAGAGGCATTCTGCGCGGCAGAAAGCGCAGCATTCTCTGTCTAAAACTAGTAGTCTTGGAGAAAATGCACTCGCCGGGACACTGGTTAAGTTTTGAAAGCCCCTAAAATAGAGTTTAAAAGAGAAAGTCCACCAGTCCACATTTGGACGCAGAAGCTTTTTGATCTGCTGTTAAGGTGGAGCTTCAAAAGGAAAAGTCTACCAGACGCAACCAACGGCATTTTCAAAGAGTTGTTCGTGACGACGCGCCCTTTTTTATGGTCATGACTTTTCAATACGTGTTACTTTGTTTCAGCGGTGCCATTCAGCAACAGGGGCGGCCGTGTCCACTGGTACATGAAACAGAAACCAATCGGGTGTCTTTTAGGTTGCTTTCAGTTGGAGGCCGGAAAACCACCATTTTGCAGGTTTCCCGATTTGGAGACACGACATCTGTACATGACACAGAAACCAATGTCGCGCTGTGTATGGTTGTGCATTTTGCTCTATCGTTGTCATTGTTTCTGGGCTGGGATATCTTGTGGATCAGGAAGCAGTTCCGCAGGGCGTTGCTGGTTTGGTGTTGTTTCGTTTGCTGATTGGTGTGTATCGAGGTTGGTTGGTTCTTCCCTGCTTCGTTTGGAAGTGTTGGCTTTCATATCTTTCAAGTATGGCTTTCTCGCACCGATGGAGCCGCCCCTGAAAGGGGCGGCTCAAAAACATGCATCCCATAAAACATACGGTGAAAGGGTCTGAGAAATCAACACAAGCTCAGTGTCCCCTCGCATTTTAAGGTCTGTTGGTCCCATCGAGAACAACCGAAAGGCCCCCAATTTTTCAAAATCTGACCCAGGAGGCACGGCGTCTTCGTGCCATGTACACTTCTTGTCAAATTGAACTCGGGCCCAACCCAAAACCCAACGCCCCCGCCCAGTTGCCTCATTTTGGGGGTGGAAGCGCCCTAAGGCAAACTGGACCACCACTGTTGACGGAAACCCGGGTGGCATGGAGTTGAACTCATTTCAGAAGGCGCCCTTTCATAGAAATGTATTGGGCACCCCCCCAACTTGGTAGGACCTCCAGCTTCTATTGAGTCACACAACTTTCCAACACTTCTGAAGTAGGATATTATTCAGTCTCCCAACTTTCCAACACATCTGTAAGTAGGAGATGCTCTTGAATTGAGTATACTGGAATGGAAGACCATTGTATTGGGCAACCCCCCAACTTGGTAGAACCTAGAGGTTCTATTGGGTCACATGCATGTCCAACACGTGTTTTGAAATGAGTAAGGGGGCCACTCTAAATTGCTTTTGTTAAGGGTACGTTTGAACAGCCGGGCTTTTCCGTCTCAAATACCACCTTTTTTGCGAGTGGGACGGGCCTTCGATCGAGGTGTGATGCTGGATGAGAAGGCGATGCTGGCGCTTCAGACGGCGACCCCTGAGGCGGGGCACGGGGGCTCTGCCATCAGTCTGGCTCGGCTGGTGGCCAAGTTGTGCTGGTTGACTCGTAAGTATAAAGCAAACAAACTAGCCTGACAGGGGGTCCCTCCAAAAGGAATTTGATCTTCCAGCTTCCCTCCCGCAGGTGCCATGGCAACGTGGGAGGGAGGGTAGTGTTTTTTTACACCTCCTTTTGGCTCGAAGAAAACACATGGGACCCCGGATTCTCAGGCGAAATCAAAACAACACTATCCGGATGGATCTTTTTGGGAATGGCCAAGCATAGCAGTCAAGATAGGCATGTCGAGTTTAGCTCTTTGGAGTGGGTTCAACAACCCATCCAGCCTCGTTTGGAATCCCCCGGAAATTTATCCGGCACATTTTTGGGATGCTTTCTTGAGGCTACCCTTGAAAACGCGCGCTGGTTTCAGCGGAGTCTTTGCGATTGCAAGGTGGTGACCCAGGTCCTCGCAGAGCTCCAGAGCAAAGGTGCAGAGGCCGTTCCGTTCCGTTCCGTTCCCTTCCGTTTGAGGGGGGGGGGGGTGGTGGGAGTGGGGAAGAGATGGCAGGTTTGGGCCGGCTCTTGGGTGTGAATCACGAAAGCCAGCTATGCTAGCATCGCGTTTCCTTGCTTTAGCGGGGCTGCCCCGGCTTCACGGAGTGACTTTTTCAAGCCTGATAAGGGAGGGAGCGGGGCATTGATTCGTTTTGATTCCGAAGACTAATTCTTAACACATGGCCCACCTCTTCCCCAAAGGGCTCGGTTCCCCCTCGGTCCGTGTTTGCGCTTCTGTGCGGCTTGGGGATCTCTTTCGTTAGGGCCTGGCCCCCGTTCGGGTCTTATTTCACTTTCTGGGTGTAAACTTGAAGGTTTATATTGTTGAAATATCTTGGCAACCAGTGAGTCGTAAGCACATATCGTTGGGCTGCCTAGCTTTCGTTCACCCGCCTCTCCAGTAAAAACAACCACTCCGAGCAGCTCGCCAATTCGTCGGCGAGGTGCGGAACCCCTCTGCCTACGTGCAGCGCGCGCTGGCCAATGCCAGGAACAAGGCCTGGCCGGGCTCGGGGCTGGGCCGGGCGAAACGCGCACCGCGAACCGGCAATTTGGGCCGTCGACCTAGCTCGCCCTTTGGGGACCTTCTTCTGGGTTCGTGTCATGCTCCCGGAGCCTAGGTTTGGCCAAGAGAGAGGCTGCGTCGTTCTTCTTCTGGGGGGAGAATCCAAGAAATACCCCCCCCCCATGTTGAGCTTCCCCCATTTTGACAGATGCCCATAGTTTTATCCTTTTCTGTAAACATCATGTCCTGAAGGACATGGCCATGAAACGAGGGTTAGCATCATCCGACCAGAAGGAAATTGCTTTTACGTTGACCCCAAAAGGTGATGTCGCAAACCACCTTTTGCTGTTTTCGCCAAATACGCTCCTCGAAGCGTCACAATTTTCAGTGGGTGGTGGGGGCAGGTGGGGCGGTTGCGGGTGGCCAATCTGAGTTTCCAAGATTTTTGGCATTGGTTCGCTGCAAAGGGGACCAACTCCTTGCTTAACGAGGCGCCGCGAGGGTTGTTTTCACTTGATAAATCAGTGCGCTCGCCCTGGCACCGGAAGACAAGACTCATTCCAACAAGAAAGCAGCCGTCCAAAGTGGGTGTATGCACCATGTTGCTTGGTCAAGCACCTTTCAGGGGAAGTGCTGGCCGGTGCAAAGTCGCATCTGTAAGAGGGCTTGGGGGATTCTTGAGACTTTCCACTAAAAGATCCAGGACAGGGAAATGAGATGCCTGCCTTCCCCCGCCATATACTTTTCATTTTGGCTCCGCATAGCTTTGGCGGAGAACAAGCTTAAAGCTTTGGTTGTGCCCGAGGAATTCCTCCAAGGTTGCGGGTGCTTTTAGCGTCCATGTTTTTTTTGTCGAGAGCAGCTCATTAGAATGTCAGTGGGTTGCGGGGTGCTTCAATTCCGAATTCCGCCACATTTGCCGGGTGGGCAAAAGTTAGAAATGCTGGGTGAAAATGACCCTTGAACTTTTCATTGTAAATCTTTCATTTGGTTGCCTCCATGTCGGTTTCCATCCGGAGTTCACACGTTGGTCCAAATAGTCCCTGGAACAATTTGGTTTTCACCTCGTTTTAGTTTGGTTGCCTGCACGCCCCGGATGAACGCGGGGAATTCTCCTTGGGGCCTTTTCACAGAGAAGCCTCGCTCTCTTTCAATCCTTCTTGGGTTACTTCCGTTAGTTTGGGGACCCTTTGGATAAACTTTGCTTAAAAATAGCGGAAGGACTTGCTTTGGGGACCAGACCTTAAAGACGTTTCAACCTTGCTTAAACAACCCTTTGGGTACCCTTTACATGGCATGGTTGGAATCCACAGACGGTTGACTGGGGATTGGTGGTTGACCCATTCATAGGGCTGAGCCACCCCAACTGGTGCGTAGCTTTCTTCATGTCCCTTTTTGGAACCTCCAAAAGCGGCGATCGTTTCACGGGTTTCCCACCAATTGCTCGGGCAATTCCAGTGAAAACAATCCTGTTCCCCCCAAAACACAAATCCAGGCGGGTCTACCTCTGTTCTTCCCCAAACATATATATATATATATATATATGTATAAATACATAAATAAATGAATAAATAAATAAATAAGCAAATGAAATCCAGGTCTCAAAATGGATTGGTCTCTGCCCTTGCGCCCTCCCCCTCCAAGCCATACGCAGGTGGGTCTCGCCGGCCAAGCCGCCGGCCAGGCAGAGATGGGCCCCTCCTTGGGGGGGGGGTTCAAAGGGGAGCCGAGCGCAACACCTCCGTTTTGGGGGTCTGAAAACACGACGGACCCAGAAAATGAGTGGGTCCCTTCTTGAAAAGCCCCCCCTGCTCCTCTTTTTTAGAATAGGGAAGCCAAGCGGAAAAAGAGCTTGTGTTGTTTCCCCCCAATTTTGTGAGACAAAATCTGTAGGGGTGCTACTCAACTTCCATGAAGACATCTTTGAGACCCGGTTCCAACTTTCCTCTGCTTGGTTTGATCGACGCTTCAATTTGTTGGTTGGACATCTCAGTTCCCGTGGCGTTTTTTTTAAGTCTCAAACCTGAAGGGTTCCCACATTCCCCCCGCCCCCTTTCCCGGGTTACAGTCTTCCGGGGTTCCCCCATTTTCCCAGGCTCAAATTAAAGAGCCAGGGAGTACGCAGGTTTTGGTCTTTGGTTCCATTTCTCAGGGCAACCCATTGTGGGGCTACCCTACTGTGGATGGACGAAATCCGTTCGCACCACGAAATGAAACCATGGTTGAAGCCATTGTTTGTTGGTATTTACGTTGGGGAATCATTCATTCCAGGGTTTCTTAGGTGGTGCAAGATTTTGTCCATCCACAGTCTGTTTGAGCCACCGCCAGCTTTCGGGTTCCGAACCGTGGGTACAACTGCGACAAAACTCGTCGGCGCAGGGTGGGGATGTGACCACGCGCTTGGACGAGGATGCGAAGCGAGCGCTGCAGGAGTTGAACGCCGAGGCGCCGGCGCCATGGCGCCGTCGGCTTCACTTGGGAGATGTCTTACCCGGCAACCCCGAAAAGGGCAGCCTCGCAAAAGCACACTCCCGTGAATTCATGAAATCAGGCTCACGTTCCGCAGTTTCTGGATTCTGGAATGAAATCACTTTTTTGAGGAAGGTCCAATATTTTGGGGATAGAGTCTACCGCCAAAATGATCCCAGCAAGCTTAGACAAGTCCGCCCTTCTTTTAGCCTGTCTACTCTGGAAGTGCAAGGGGTTTCGGAATTCCTTGAAGGATGCCTGCTAATTTGAAAATCAGTTTTGCCTGATGTAGGCAGGGGTGGGTCAGCTGGTGGCCTTGTTTGATGTACCCTCTTGGGAACTTTTCGATTCCAAATGCGTGCCAGCTTCCCCCTTGGCCATCGGGATCAACTGGTGATGTTCTCTAGTCTGGTAACGCTGGGCAAGCCCAGATGAAGCAAGAAAGAAGTTATGGCGCAAAAAATCGGCTCGATCCCAACTAAGATCAGGGTCACTTTATTGGAACGTTGTATGGCCGTGTCGTTTGTTGAGGGTACGCCTGTTGGATCGGTTTTGAAGTGGACGCCAGAAGGAAGGGGGTGTCCCCGAGAACACGACGGACATGTATGGCACTTGGTGGCCGGAGAAACCTCCAGCACTCGAGCGCGCGCGCACCCTGGTAGGCGTCGCAACGGATCCTGCAACAGCTGATCGACGCTGGAGACAAGGACGGAGAGCGAATAGTACCAACTCTCGTTGGAACCTTCCCGCCCGCTCGGTCCCTCTTGGACGATCCTACAAACCAGGAGATCGGAAGGGAAGGTTCCAGGTGAGTGGACGGGAGGGGAATGTTGACCCCGGATCTAAGTAGAAGCCCTGGTTGACTTCAAGCGCGGGGGGGCGGGGGGTTAAAAAGGGACTTTCGGGGGCCCCCTATGAATAGCCGGGTCGACCTTCCCCGCCAGATGATGGAAGCTGCCGCTGCCAAATTGTTCAAAGGGGTGGAGCGGCCGAAAACAGTCGACTAGGTGCAGATATCAAGAATCCCTTTGCAATTCTTTACCGCGGGTTTTGGCGTAGATCTCCAAAGAGCCCTCAAAATGGGTGGGTTCCCTCTAAACCCACCTCAACAAGGGTACTGTCAAAAAAGACGCACCCACTCCTGTACCAGGCTTTGATTTTGACTCATCCATTTCTGGGGCAGCACGTTTTCAGCAAACCTCAAGGTACTCTCAACCCCACTTGGTCTCAATCCCTGAAAAGGGGAAGTCATGGGGTACGTCTACGAGGGGGCCCGACAGGTCAACAACCCCTCCGCTTACGTGATGAAGGCGGATTTGGAGTTGGCCGAAACGGGTCTCGGGAGCTCTCAGAGAGGACCCCAAGGTTGTGTGATTCCATTTCCCTGGCAGCTAACCAAGGGAACCACCCTCACAAACCAAAAGGAAGCTTGATGGTTGCCTGCAATAGTGGTAACTGGGATCCACTGGGACAGTCAAGAAGACCTGTCAAAATGGTGTCATCTGTGAATTTGAATTGAGCTTCTCTTGTGGGGCACATATGGGTTTGTCTCAAGCGCCAAAATGGTTGGTCTCGATTTGGTTTTCCTTTGCGCACTTTAAACCCAAAGAGTGGGGCGCCGCAAATTCCTCAAACACATGGCCCACCAATGCAAAGCCTTCCAGTTAGCAGATGCCCCTGGCCCATTTCTGCCTAGGCTGTCCGGAATGCCCAGCAGGAGGGTGGCGTGGCAGGCGCGGCTGTTTTCGCGATCGTACCATGCTTGTCTGTACCAGGGTAATTACTCATTATGGCCCGGACATGAAAACCTTGATCGAAATTCAATATGCTTAAGAATATGGCGCCTTGGCCGAAGGGACTGGTTCATGGTTTAATTTGGGTTCTGGATGTTTGTCAAGACAGTGAACCCCCCCCCCCCCCCCCCGAAAATTGGCTAGTTCCCTTTTTTACATTTGCTTAATAATGTTTGTTGATTTCCCATGATGGCTTTCAAGGAAATCTACTGTATCAGTCTTCTCTCCGCACGTCTCCCCACTCTTCGCTCCGCTCTTCTCGGCTCTTCTCCTCTCCGAACTCTTCGCTCTGCTCTTCTCTCCTGTGCCCACAGTTCTCTTCGCGCTTCGCTCCACTCTTTTGTGCGTTCTGTTCCCCTCTCTTACAACTTATGGGCTCCGATTGTTCACTGGCGTGAGTTTTGCACATTGTTCCTTGACATCGCTCTGCGAGAAACCGCCTAGGACGCAGGCCTGTTTGAGTGCTTTGGCCGTTATTCGCTCTTTTCGCTGGAATTGCTCCCCTGCCAACCCCCAAAAACAAGCCGGCGGCGATCTTCCGCGGACCCTAGCTTTCGTTTGCCTCTGACATCAAGTGAGTTTCATCCCGAAACGGAACGTCGTTTTGTCGGAGCTCAATTTCCGCTGATTCGGACAGGTGTTTATGCGCCATGCCAGATAGGCAACAACCGCCACGCGAAATCTAGCTGGATTTGGGCAGCCCCCAATTCACGAGAGCTTGGCCTACGCCCCCAAGAAAATCGAGTTCAGGTTCTGGGTTTTGGACTCAGCCGGGTTTCCCCAAATGGGTGGCTCGTTTCTTTTTTTAGGGACCCCCTTTTTTTGGTTGGATTCAAAGGGAACAAATACAAGGATGTCCCCCATTTTTGGTCCCCCAATTTGGGGGGTGTTTCTGGAAAAAAGGACACCCCCAACTCCAGCCCGGACTCGGTCGTCCGTTTCCAAGCCGCTCGTCGCGGAGGCGAGCCGCGGCCCGCGGGCTCGTTGTCTCTGGAGCGGGTGGAGTTTCGCAGACGGGGGAAGCCCTGAGATAAGCCACCCATTGGCAGTCTACCTGATTCCACGCAAACCTCGGGACGTCTCAACGGGCGATTCTTCCGTTTTTCAAGATCTGTTTTGGGAGAGCAAAGGATGCCGAATGTTGTCCTGTCACATGGTCGTATCGTTTTTTTGGGCGGTCTGGGCCTACTGGTTCGTTTTTCTGGTGGTCCCTTGCCGGTTTGTTGTGGCCTGATCAGCTCCGTTGTGCCATGGGCTTGTCTCATGAGAACTCGCGACTTTCCCTTGTGCTCTTTGGACCCCAGAAAGGGTACCTTTGATGGATCACACATGAGCCAAGTGTTTTTTTTCGCCAAGCGATCCGCCCAGCCTAAAAGAAGACCTGGGGCAGCTTGGCAAAGCTTCCGGGCAGGATTTTGGCCGGTGAAGGATTCCTGGGCGATGGTCGTTCGGTCCTCCCCTGGTAAGGTTCAGTGGCAACATAGGTACTCTCTGGTGGGCTGTCGGTGAAGTCAGAAGCTGATGTCTGCTCTCTTTTCAAGTCTGCTGGACATGCGGATGCTTGTGGACCTTTGCTCCAAAAACCGCAAACATGTCTTGCTGGCGCTCGATAGGGAATGGCCCAACCCCCGAAGTGAACCTGATTCCCTTAAAGGACACCACACGTGATAGTTTATTGGAGTCATTCCCTCGTTCCCTTCTGAGAACCGGAAAGGCAAGCTCACCCGGTTTGATGGCGACATGCCCTAAAACAAGTGTTTCTTCTCTCTCTTTTTTTGGGGGGGGGTTGAGAGGGCGGGGGTGGGGGGGGGTAGATTGGCTCTCTTTCTTGGTTCTTCTCGTCTGGCCACACAAATCGCGCAACCGCCCTGTCCTGCTTTCTGGTTTCGATTTTAAGTCCTCCCTCTTTTTTTTAAACGCCTCAGTTAATTTTTGTTTGGGCGGGGGGGAACGGGGTTCCTGGATTTCCCCTAAAGTTGATTTTTTTTACAGGTGGTTTCCATTGAAACGATCACTTTTGGAGGTTCCAAGGGAAATGGCGGAAGATTTGGAGATCCCAGGTTCCTTGCTGGTGCTCAGCAGGGAATGAGACATGGAATGACCTGATAAACCATCCAACTGGTGGTTGTTCGTTAAAGGAGACCCCAAGGTGCATTCTCTCATTCCCTACCCATCGCACCAGCACGGCTTTTAGCTTAAGGCTTTTGGTTCGCCGCTAGGACACAATTCACACGCCCGGGACCCAGCGAAAGAAATCGAGGTGGGGACGAGGCATCAGTTTTTTCCCGGCGGAAGACACTCCAACTAGCTGCGGTTGGTACAATTTGGTCTAGACTGGGTAAGTTTAATTCCTTTTCTAGTCAGGGTTGACAGCTCAGTACCCTTCAAACAGTTGGTATTTGGAGATTGGGGCGGGGGTCTTTTCTCCGTTTTGCTGTGAAGTCCCCCAAGAGCCCGGTTCCATTGCGAACAACTCTCTCTCTCTCTCTCTCTCTCTCTCTGAAAAAGGAGTCCGAAAGGGAGCAAAACACACTCGCTGCTCGATCAGCGCCCAGCAAAGCGTTCTTTTTTTTTTGGGGGGGGGGGCAGAAAGCAACGTGCCAGCCTTCGTGGCTGGCTGTAGCTGCCTGGCCGTGTAAGCGACAGTCATGGGTTCTTGTGACCTGGGCGAGTGATCTTTGCAGTGACTGAGAGTATGCCCCATGGTGCTCTGTTTGGGAGGCACATAAGTACCCTTAAAATGGAAAGATGGCGGTTCCTTTCAACACTTAAAAGGGAATCCCGCTTTCGACGCGAGTTCTGATACTTCACCCACCATGCGTGTGTACCTGTGACAGGGTTGGTAGAGAGAGACACCTGAAAATGCCAACTGAATACACCAAGGTAAACTGGCCCAACAAAAATCCTTGACGCGCGTAAAGATATGACTAAACCAGAAATGGTGGACTTGTGCCATCTACTTTCACCCGGCTGTTGAGTGAGACCACCGCCTTTGCCCAGTGGTGCCATCAGTGAGACCGAGCTGGAGGAGGAACGCGCTCAGGTGCGATTTCGCTGCGCCAAATCGAATTCGCATCCGGTGGATTGCGCTTTCCAGACTTTTGGTTGGGAGTGCTTCACTTGGTTCGGAGGCTGACCAGGAAATTCATTAGCTTCCCAAACAGCGAAGAAGTCACGACGCCAAATCCAGTTTCTCTTGCCAGATCGACGCGGCCTTTCTTTTGTTTGGATTCTTTGCCCCTGGTAAGACCGGTTTACTTGACAGACTGACATGGAATCTCAACCGCCCATCTTTATGACGGACATTTGCTTTTAGATGAGTCCCTTTTGTGGGCAACTGCTGCAGCAAGAGCGTCCGACCGAGCGATTAGCTTTAACAATCAGATCGATGTGTTTGATGGAAAGCCTTTCCATGCAAACGCGGGGTGATCAGGGCCGTTTTGCCCCCAACCTGCATCAGTTGCGATGAATAGCATTCTGAATACTGGGATAAATCGCCTACCAAACTGGTGCGAAATTGATTTTGTCCACAGGAAGACCAGCTTTTTATTTGAGGCAGAGTGGCTGAGCTTCGAGTTGTATTTTCCCTATTCTCCATGAGGGGGGGATCACCCCTGGAAGCTTGCAGGTCCTCATTCTCTGTATCTCTGGGGCAAGGGGCACTGGGTTTGGGAACTCAGGTTGGTTCATGTTCGGAACCAGGCTTTGCTGTACCCTCAATTTCACATGCCACTAGTCTTTTCTCAAGAAGCCAGGGCTTCCATGGTAAACAAACTCTTTTCTAGTCAATAGCGACAACTCAAAACCGCACACTCTGCTCAAATGCCAGGAGATGCGGGCCTTTGCTTCAGCCCTAGACGAAAAGGCTGGGGGCTTGCGACCGTTCTGGAAACCACGCCCTGGCCGCATGTTTAAACAGTAGGTGTTTCAAAATGTCTAAACAAGGATTTTGCCTAACCTGGCGACTCGACAGCTACTTGTTTTTTTTGGCGGGGGGGTAGACAACCCCACTGGCGTGGTTCAGTGGGTCTGCGCTCGAAAGTTGGGGTTTCTGCCGCGAGACTGTGAAGCCAAACTCATTTGTCGCTTTGGGCCATGCCAAAGTGGGCTTTTGGGGGGCCGAATCGACTTTTTGACCATGAACTGCGGGTTTTTCACGTGGGACCAGCCGTCAATTGCTCCGAAAAGTGATCGCCGATGATTTCCTTACTTGGGCGAGAGGTTGCAGAGGTTATGGACCTGAACGTACAGGGTTTGCCTTGAGACGATTTTCTGGCGATTGGAACCTGTGGGCCAAAAGCTGTTGAAGGAACACTCTTTACGGGAAACCTCGTGAAAACGTTGGCGACACGATCTTTGGCGGTTCTTGGAGTCGATACAAATTGGCCCCAAATGTCATGCTGAATGCTGGTTTCAAAGAAGGTGAGGATCAAGCAAGAAAACCAAGGCCCAATGCCGGCAAAAAGGGCCACACTCAACAAGAACCAGACAAGCAGCAAAGCAAGCGAAGTGCACAATATGCAGCTGACTCAGCGAAACAATGGGCTGGTTTCCATATCCTGGACAAGACTCATTGGGGATACCGAGTTCGCTTCCCGGTTTCTTTACCAGGGGATGTTTTGCTTCAACTCCTCGAGCATTCCGCGAAGAAAATCCCACAACCATTTATCCAAAGGCCGCTTCAAAGGCCTGCATTTTTTCTCGACCCTCGAAAGGGCGAGAATGTCTGGCTGCTCTTCGGTTGATGCACATGGACGTTGCCTAGCAATCCGTGAATGGCACATTGAGGGAAACACCAAGCGCTGCCCGATACAAGGGCAAACCTGCATGTCAGGTTTATGGTTTAGCCATTTAAACAGGTAAACCCGTATATGCCGCTTGTATACGAAATAGGTTGACACTTTGGTTGACAGGAGATCTATTGCTTCGGGTACGTCACGGAAGCGAGCAATTCGTTCTCCTGGTTTGCAGGAAATTCAACAGAAAATTTGCCAAGGCCCCAGGGTAGAAGATTGCTTCCTGCAGATTCTCCAGTGATTGCGTCCTTCCAGTCCGCTGATTTCTCCCAAGCCATTCATTTATTCCCGGAAATCTAATTTACCGTGTGGCAGCCATCTACTTTTTCTTAGAAGCTGCTGACATGCACAGTTAAACATATAGCAAGCCGCCCGTGAAAAGAAAGCAAAAACCACAAAAACAAAACACACACACACACACGAGAGGCCATGTCAGCACTGCGGGAGCTACCCGCCGGCTCCGCGCTTCACATCCTCCGCCGAAGCCTTGGAGCGGCAAGAGCGAAGCAGCCAGGTCAAGCGGGCGCCCAGCCCAAAAGAGTCCGAAGACGTGCGGTGGGTGAAAAACAGGTGCCTACATGGAACCTGTGAAATGGAAACATGGACTGGGCCAGTCCAAATCCTGGTTTTGGTTTTGACCCATACCCATGCAACCCCGCTGTCTTGTCTTCCCGAAGTTGTTGCTTCGGCGTTCCCGCACTGGGTCAAGATTCTCAAAGGGTCCCTTCAAATTGAATTCCCATCTGCCTCTTTTCTGGCGAGCTCTGGAAAAACGAGCTTAGGTCTTTTGCTTGGGGATCCCATGTGGATAGACCAACATTCGAATGTTGGCATTTACGTTGGGAATCGAATCGCAGATCTTCTCGGGTTTCCGAAGGGTTTTCGAACTTTGGATTTCGGTTGTGCCGAGGATTTGAGCGGCCAAAACCGATTCGGGTAAATGAAGGTTAAGGGAGAGTCCCTGGAAACAGCTGCGGATCTCCAATCGGTATTTCCTGAACGGTTCTGGGTCAACCATTTTAGTACAAAGGGTTTTGAGCAAGTATTTTAGTAAAGTCGGGTTTTGAGCAAGTGACTCAAGTTTGGTTTCGGGGAATCATTCCCGTTTCCGTTTCGGAGGATCGAAGGCGTCGAGTTTTTCGGATCTCAGGCAACCTGCGGCGACAGGCCTCACAGGCGCGAGACCGGTGTCCGGTGAATCGGACCCCTTGCTCGACAGTATATATATATATATATATATGTGATTAGCCATGCATTTCAGGTGACTACCGGCATGTTGCGATAGCAACTATCCGGTGCCACTTTGGCTCAAGTTTGCGGGTCCGTCGCGCCTCGGATGAGCGTCGCCGGGTCCCCGCGTCGATCACCTTCGTGTCGGTGGAGAAAGAGACATCGGCCCGGGGCAGATTGGTGGGGTCCGCCCGTGCGGTTCATCGTCGATCAAGGTTGCGGGTACTTGTTTACTTGTTTAGGTTTTTCCCTTTTGGTTGTTGTTCTCTGGTGTGTGGGAAACCCTGATCTTTGGGACCGGGGATTGGTTTGCTTTTGGGGAACCTTTCTTTTGTGGCTTGTTTACCCCAACTTACCCATTGCCTGGGCACAGGCTCGTGCCCGAATCACAGGTTATCAGCCGTAGGACTTTCCTACGCGCTTGAGACCATCAACTACAAGCTCTATGTCGACCCCACGATCTCGAAGGAGCGTCGTGGATGAGGAGGCCATCCTAGGGGGCCTCCGCTCAGGTGAGGACCTACCGGACTACGACTACGAGGATTTCGAAGCAGGTTCGATAGGTCGGGATCGCGGGGGTGAAGATCCCGGTAGGGACACACCCAGGAGCCGTGGCAGGTACACTGACGATGGAGACGATCGCATTTTCCGTCAGGCCACTGATGATGAGCAGACACGAAGGGTTCGCTCCGATAGGAGCGGCTCTGAATCAGGTCACAGGCGCGGACAGTTCGACTTCATCAGCATGGCGATGAACATGGCCCGCCCCCATTCGGACGACCCGGAGGCCATGCCGATCCGACCCCCGAGATCTCTTGTTCCAGGTGAATCGCAGGTCTCGGATGAGTTTGAGGACAGGCCGCAGGGACCAGGGACTATGGTTTTGGCTCCGGGAGGTATCTCGGGTCGATCCACTGGTTCTCAAAATCCAGGTCAGTTTGATGAGCATGAGGAGAGGAAATTCACAGGCTTCGGATACGATGCTCTGTTGAAATCAACCGCAGGCTGGGGCAGTAGCTCAAAGCAGGGGTCTGATGCCGATAGGCCCAACCCCGATACTGCAAAGTTTGAGTTCGATGATGATGATGAATATGCCGCATTTGCGGATCGTCGTGATGAGGAAGAGAACCAATCACGCCGAAATGCTAGGATCCGTGCTGCTGCGAGGCCCAGGATCTCTCTCGCGGAGACGCTAGGGACCTTCGAGTTGACAGGGACGCCCGAAGCGAGAGAGAGAGAGCCAGGGATAGCCGGGAAGTTCTTCGAGGATTGGAGGCCATCCATGACCGGGAGGGACCGATAGGTCCCCCAGTGGTTGGTGATACCCCGAATGTTCCCCCTTTTCCCAATATTACGTTTGGAGGTCCGCTGCATCAGAGAGACGAGAACTCGAACCGGGTTACTGGTTCGCCGAGGATCACTGAACGGGCTGCCGATGTCGTTGGGACAGGTGCAAGAGATGGTCGGCTTGCCGATGCACTCGGAATCGAAGATCGTCCGTCGATCGCTAGCCCGTTAGGGCGAGATACCAGTGACCTTGAAACGCTAAGGTCTAGCAACGAGTTCACACCTCAATGGGGCTCGACCGCCAGGGAACGTAGTGCTTCTGCGAAGAGGCCGTCACCCCTGGCCATTGAGACCGATAGGTCGAAGGCGAGGAGGGCTAGCCCCTCACCAATGGGTTCAACTCCGCAGGATGAGGAGATGCCTGATCCTGCTGATGTTCACATTCACTCTACTCCCGAGTCTCGTGCATCCAACATTGATCCCCGATCTGGCGATAGCCGGAGAAGGGGATCTACCCCTAGCAGGCCATCCAGGATAGGTGAAGGTCCTGTAGGCGACCCCAGAAGACTTGCTAAAGCTAGTGGGGCTCCTGAGAGGATCGAGATATCGACTCCTCCAGCACGCAGGTCCCATTCTTCCGGTGAGTCAGGTGACGCCAGGGCAAAGGAGGTGTTTGATTTACACATCCAGGAGATGCTCGAGAGGGGTGAGGTGTCTAGTTCAGTCGCGAAAGCGTTCCATATCTTTGCTGACCAAATCAGGTTACTGAACGGTCAGGTGGGTTCCATGCGAAAGGAGTGGAGCGACGAGAATCAGCAGACGAAGGACAGGGTCAATCGTTTGGCGACTGGGGTTGCGACTCAATCTGATGCCGGTAGGATGCGAATGATAGTTCAACGGTTTGCCAGCGAAGTTATTCCTGACAGCAAGGCCATTGCGAGGCAAGCCATCGATGAACAGGCTGAAGTCGTGGATCAGAGGATCAATCTGCTTTCCCACGAGGTTCATGAATCTGTTAAGGACAATGAGGTCGCAACTGATCAGCTTCGTCAGATGATTCAAGAGAATCGTGAGGCCACCCGCAGGAGCCATGCTGCTTCCGAGGATGAGATCCTTAAGGACTTAGACAAGCTCGAGGGACGGATGATCTCGGTAGAGAAAACCGTTGGGATGCGGACGCCAGCAGGTGAATGGAATTCGAATCCTGCTGCGCAACCGCCCGATAGGGCTACCAGCAGTGGGGCGAACGCGAGTTTCAGGGAGTTAAACCTGAAGCTCGAGAAGGTTCTTCTTGAACACGAGAAGTTTGCTAAGTGGGCCTCCGAATCTATTGGTGGTATTAATGAAGAACAAATCATTCTTGCTGATCGAATGTCGAGGCTGCAAAGTGGGAGGGTGTCCCAGGCGGTCGATAGACCATCAGGGCCTGTTTCCCCGCAGGACTGGCATGAAGCAATTGGCGAGGTCAATCGAAAGGTCCAGGATCTATCTCGCGGAGTTCAACGCCAACATCGGGATCATGACGATATCATCGCGAGATTTGAGACCGTAAAATCCCATGTTGAGCAGTATGAAGCGAGATCGGGAATTCTGAGCGGGATCCTTGATGACATCAGAGGACAGATCCGTAATCTCCCTGCGAATAGTGATCAAGCGCGGTCTGCCGTTAGGCGTGAACTCGATTCATTTCGGAACACGCTTGAAGGCGCAGTGCGGAGAATCACTACTGTCGATGGCTCAGCTCTATGAAATTGAAGGTCATGTTGATGAGGCTGCTGGCATTATTCAGGGTGTCCAGGACAATCAGGTAGATCCTCCACAACCCAGAGAAAGACGGAGTGTTGGATACAATGCTTTTGCGGGGCAGGGACATAGGATCAGGTCTCCGACGCCCACTCCCGGAGAAGGTAACGGTCGGGGTACTGGCCTCCCGGTGAGACCGGGCGGGGGTGTTGATTGATCATGTTTTGCCAAATGTGCCCGGTAGGGTCGATCCTTCTCATGCAGGCAGGCATCCCATTCATCCCGATAGGGAAAGGGCTGACAGCAGAAGCAGGAGGGCTCGGGGACTTCCTGACAGGTCGCATTCACCGCCAGGGCGTGCGGGGGATGGCCCCCGCGCGCGCGCAAGGGGGGACATTTCTGTTTCTCCCAGCAGGGACGTGGATAGGAATAGGAGCCCGAGGCCTGCTGCCGTCCCCAATAGGGGATCTGAGGTCCGGAGTCGGCAATCGAGGGGGGAAAGGCCAATCCGCGATAGCGGGAGCATTTCTCCGAACCTGGATAGGCCGATCCGCGATAGCGGGAGCGTCTCTCCGAACCCAGACCGTCATCCAGGAGGTGGTAGGGGTAATAGGGCTCATGCCGACATCCAGCCCGGCGATAGCTGGAGGACTCCTGGGAGTAGAGCTCGTGCCAATATCCAGAGTCCCGGCGATAGCTGGAGGACCCCTGGAACTCCATCCGATCGTGGACGGGCCTCGCTCGGCACCGGCCGCAAGAGGGGCTCCCGGTACCGGTGGCCCAGGTGCGCCAAAGATCTGTGCCCTAGATGATCCCAACGACCGTAGGCACCCGGATGCTGAATTCTCGTGTGTTACGTGCAATCGTGAGTTTTGCAGGCTTTGCCGGGGCGACGATGGGGACTGTTGCAATTGTCACTTCTTGAAGATGAAATGTTGGGCATGTCGTAAAAGTGCCCAGGAGGTCTCTATGTATTCCTGCACGGAGTGTGGGAACCACATCTGTGAGGAACACAGTCATTTTGGCAGTGATGGCCTCGAGCGATGTGCGCGCTGTAATATTCGGCATGAACGCGCTGGAGCTGGACCGCCCCCCCCTCCTCCTCCTCCTGGGGGAGGAGGTGGGCAAGGCGGACCATCCGGCCAAGGTGGGGGCCCACCACCAGGACCTGGGCATCCCGGCGGAGGCCAAGGTCCCTACCGGGGGATACCAGCACCCGGGCTGACTCTTATGGAGCAGGGAACAATGAGTGTGGTTCGAGTTTCTATGGTCCAGCCTTTGGGGGTGGTATCTACAGTCAGGGCGTTGGTGCTGGCGTTAGTCAGCCCAATGTTGCTCCAGGCTACCCTGCAAGCATCGGGCATGCCAGCAATCCTGGAGCGGGTCAGTGCCATGGCTATGGCGCAAATGGTGCCGATAGGCCGGGGGATGGCGGTCTTCTTCCTGAAACAATCAGAGGAGACGACGGGCGAGACAGGTGCACCAAGTGTAACCTCAGGGTCCCCGTTACCGGCCCTCCTTTGGTCCCATGCGTTGGTTGTGGAATGAAGGCTTGTGAAATATGCTGTCCGTTACCGGCTAGGCTGTGTGAGAGCTGCAGGATCACGTCGTGTACCCCGATAGGGGCCCTGATTTCAACCGTTGCTGATAAGGATCGGTACCATCACAAATGCAACACTATCACGTTGCCTCCTGAACCGACAGCTGATAAGCTTCGGGAATGGATTTCCGAGGTTAAGGAGAGGGTCAGGAACGCTTTCAGTTTTGACTCTGATTACGCGTTAGCATGGATTTCAGAGACTGAAAGGCTCGACTATGACGCTCTTGGAGGGCCCTGCAAGTACCCGGTCTTGGATTCCAACTTCACGAGTGCTATCAGGGATTGCATCAAGACGAGGGCCGTTAGGGATAAGATGAATCGCTTAACAGAGGCTGCTCAGAACATGACCCCTCCTCAGGGCATCAAGGGAAGGCAGATCTTGAAGCTCTTGCTGAACCATCTGCAGACTGGAGTCGAGGATGACCAGACGTTCAAGATTGCCGAGTTGACCAGTCTCAAATGTCGACAGACAGGTCACTCCGATGACGAGGCTAGGCTCCGGAGTTATCTGAGCACCTGGGACAATCTCATCTATGGGACCGGGAAGTGCCAGTATGGCCGAGAGTGCAGGGTCGAGCACGACAAGAGCCCAAGGAACCCTGCTGCACCCTCTACGCCGAGGACTGGTGATAGGCCCGTTAGGGACAAGCCTATGTTCTTCGGATACTGCTACGACTGGATGTATGGCAAGTGCACAGCTCAGCCGTGCAAGTACCTGCATCAGAAGCCACCACCGGGTACGAAGCCTATCACGCCTCGTACTACTGCTGGTCCGGTTGTTGAGGATGAAGAGGGGGATACCCCTAGGTCGCCCACGCCCAGTCCTCCCGATAGGGAGGCGAGGCGTCTCGACAGCCCCGCTCAAGGATTGACGGATTTTTAGGCGGGGCGGGCCGAACCCTGAGGCCAACCGTGTTGTTGTGGCGTGTCCAGCTATGTGGGCTGTTGCCCCAGCTACCGGTGGGTCTGCACCGGGTTGCCTCCCTCCTTGCGTTAGCAGTTGGGAGAAAAGCGAGCGAGGCGCGTTGTTCTTCTCCGGTACTACTGGTGGAGGTCCTAAATGGGACCAAGTCGTTTGGAGGCGGACCGTTGACGCAAATGGGACCGTGATCGAGGATATCGGGGTGAACTTCGGGAGGTTCTGCTGTCCTGGAGGAACAAGTACTTCCCGAAGGGTCCCGATAGGGAACCTCTGGGAGTCCAAATCCCCGATCTCCCTGATGTGTTTGTTGTCTCAATTGAGAATGACAATACGGGCAGAGTCGTGAATCGCTGGCGAGAGGCTGGATTCGGCCATCCCAATGCGATCAAGTTCCCTTCTCGTAAGAAAATTGCTAGGGAGGTCCAAAGTGCTCTGATAAGAGCTGCGGCTGTTCACGCCCAAGTGCTCTTAGACAACGACGAAGACATCGACACCAATCCTGGAGATGTGCGGGGACATCGCGTTGTTCGAAAGCCGAAGTACACTCAGAAGGTTGCTGCACCCGTTGGTTACGGCGGGGTGAGGTGGCTGGTAGATACTGGTTGCCCAATGGATCTGGTAGGTCTTGGTGACTTGAAAGGACCCGATAGGGCCCTAATTGCCAAAGGCGGACACACTCATGCGCTGCACACCGCGAACGGAGCGACTCGCACCGCTGGTCGTGTTGATGCTGACGTCGGCAACCTGGACGAGGTGATTGAGGCACACGTCCTTGAGTCCACTCCATCCATCATATCCGTTGGAAAGCGCTGTATGGATATGGGGTACTCGTTTGTATGGACTGCAGGTTGCAAGCCTACTCTCACGTGTCCTTCGGGCCGCACGGTGACGTTGGATGTCATCAACAACGTGCCGTACCTTCCTCATGGTGACACTCAGTTCGTTTCTCCCACTCTTGATGATGCTGAACCACTTCCTGCTATGCCTGCCCCCGGTGCGGCGTATCAAGGGCTTGAAGCCAGCGAGGTTCCGCCGTGTAGGTCTGAACTAACGGTCAAGAGTGAGCTACAGGACACCTGGCGCACGGAGCGGTCGGGCCATGTTGTGAAGGAGCACCGGCTTCCGCGTAAAGCAAAGTTTGTGCCGACAGGTGATGATTGTCCCGTTAGGGTCGATCGATTGGACAACTACAGGAAAACTATCGTTCACCGAAATGGGGTTACCCATGAGGTGCTGGTTGATAGTCTGTGGGAGTTATCCGAAAGAGATCAGCATGCGATAGCATCTGATGTCCCTTGGACGGGTGAAACGTGGTTTCAGGTCAAGTGCGAGACCGTTGCTCTTCCCGGAAAGGCAGAACAGGGGGGTGAGGGCGATAGCCGCTCACCACCTTTTCCTGGCTCAGGGGAAGGGGACGATGGTGACATTGTCGAGATAAACTTTCTCTCCGGGCTGCGCACAGAGGCTGAGTGGCGGGCGGATGCTAAGACGCTTCGCCATATGCTTACGCATCTCCCGAAGAACCCCTATTGCCCGCACTGCCAGCGTGCGAAAATGGAGAATGTCAAGCTTCGCCGCAAAGGTGGTGCTGCTGCGCATGACGTGGTAAGTTTCGGGGACCTAACCACCGCTGACACGATGGTATTGCGAGGATTGAAGGATCGAGGCTTTCATGGCGAAGCAGACGCGATAGTGTTCTATGACCTCGCTACTGACTACCTCGAAGTCCTTCCTGTGCAATCCAGATCCCGTAGCAATACGCTGGAGGCATTTCGCAGGTTTGCAGGGGGGCAAACTCTGAAGTTAGTGTACAGCGACCAGGCCCCAGAGCTGAAGAATGCTGTCACTACGCTTGGAGCATTGCACCGGCTTTCTACACCGGGCATGCCCAAGACCAATGGCCTGATCGAGAACAAGGTCAAGCTCGTTCTTCATGGGGCACGTGTGCTCCTGCGTCAAGCTGGATTTGAACCTCGATGGTGGCCATTTGCCGTTAGGCATTTTTCCATGGCAAGGAATATTGAAAATCGCGGTGAGGGATCACCGTGGATGCGACGCCACGGTGACGGGAACTTCAGCGGAGTCATTCTGCCGTTTGGTTGTCTGGTCGACTTCTACCCCATTGCTCCCAAGATTCGCAGGGATAGAAAGGGGGGGGTTCAAAACGCCCAAAACGACTTCAGACATGCTGGAAAGATCGACTCAGAGGACGTTGATGAAGGAGGAGACCACTGGATCGCAAATGAAGACGAGAAGGTACTCACTCGCGTCCACGTTGAAGTGCGGACCGAGCTGTTTATCCCGATAGGGGCAAACTGTCCAGTCAAGATCAAAGACCTTGGCAGGAGGCGGAGTACAGTCCTCAACTATCTGGACGGATCGACCGAATTCGTTGTTGACGAAAACTGGCTCCAGGCCGAAAACGACCGTGGAGGTAACCACGAATGGACTGGAGAAACTCATTTCGACTGTGATTTTGATCAGATCGATGAGGATGAGGCCGAGATCTATGAGAACGAGGAGTACGAACCCGAGTGCAACGACGAACCGGACTTTGTTCCCATTGATGAGGTAGAGGTTGAAGAGACAAGTGTCACCACTGCCCTGCCCGCCGAGAAGAAAGAGCGGGACTTCATCAAGATAGAGGAAGATCCAAAGTTCGCCCCATCGTCCAAGCCAGGCCTATTTCTGGGCTATCGGTTAGAACCAGGGGGCCTGTGGAAGGGCGACTATCTCGTTGCTGATCTCGAGCACATCCAAAGGGGTCTCAGGAAGCCAAGTATACACCAGGTCAAGCGCATCTGGAAGAACCCTGAGGAGCCCTACGTGTTCCCGATGTTGGCATCCTATGATGCTAGGACCCGGACCATTCGGGAGGCGATAGCTGACCGAAGGGCTGACCTTAAGCCATGTAAGAAGATCAGGGATGAATTCGACTTTGATGAAGGTCGATTTGATGATCCTGATGATGATGATGACGATGACCGACAGGACGAGGGGGGCGATAGCTCTTCCAAATCCGATGGGGCCAATCAGAGCAAGGCTGTCCAAGGAGGTGGTGACGCATGCATCTCAGATTACTGGGAGCGGCACGACGAGGACAGTGCCTGGTATCGTATCCACGTTGAGGTGCGGAAGAAGTTCTTCGGAGCAACAAACGAGGACCTTCCTCCTGGTGGTCCTTCGCATGAGGAGCTTGACACCGTTAGGGTCACTCACATGCGGGGGCTTGATGCCGTTGGAAACTGGATAAGGGACGATCGTCACCACGATGCTCCTAACCATCGGCACTTCACGCGTGGTTTTTGGACTGGTGTGACCATCCTTTTCGATAAGGGATGCGCTCCCCATGGTAGGTTCAAGCCAAAGGAAGAAGGAGCGAAGCATGCCGGAGATTCAAAGAAGAGTCATAAACTGCACGGAGACAAGATCGACTATGGCCAATCTGCCGATAGGCGTGAGCGGCCATACGCCGGCACAGGAAAGCCTAACTCAATCGACGCCGACAGTTGGAGACAGATGTCTGCCCGATCGCGGGAGATATATGTTCACACCGAACGGGAATTATCCCTAAGGGAAGAACGACGCCGAGAACATCCCGATAGGGACCCGGCCGCTCCAGCGCCCGGCCGTAGGCTCCTCATCGAGTTTGCGTGTGAACCTGACTCACGTCTGTCCGCAGTGATGATGGAGTGTGGAGGCGAGGCAATTCGCGTTCACATTGGCTCATTCGACATCACCAAAGCCAAGGACGTTAGTCGGCTCATTGCGATCATCGAGGATAATCCTGGGTGTGATCTCTGGGCGTCAGTTCCGTGTGGACCGTGGAGTACATGGCAGTACGTTAACCTTTCAATCCACGGCGCTGAATTTGCATCCCACCTGAATGATCTAAGAAGAAACTCTCAGGTGATGTTTGCAGCATTCCTGCGGGCCTCCCGAGCCGTTAGGCGAGGAGGGGGCAAGGTTGCATTTGAATGGCCTAGACACTGTCTTGGGTGGAAGCAACCGTTCATGCAGAGGTTTCTTGCTGATCCTGATGTCGAGACCGTAGATTTTGACGGCTGTGACTTCGGTATGCAGGATAAGGACGGTATGCCGATCAGGAAGCAGTGGAAGGTTGCGACGACCTCCAAGGAGCTCATTGATGAGCTGTCAGGTCGGAAGTGCAAGCACGAGAAGGGATACCTTCATGCACGCATTGAGGGATCGGTTACCCCGACAACTGCCCTCTATCCAAGTGAAATGTGCGAGGCTATCGTTAGGGCGTGGTATCCAGATGGCACGTTCAAGAAGGTCGCGAGTGCAATGCCGGTCGAAGTTGACCCTGTTGAACAGCGATGGAAGAAGAAGCCGAATACCTTGTACGTTAGTCTTAACAGCGAGACTGCCAAGATCCCGACGCGGGCTACTTCGGGGAGTGCGGGTTTGGATACCTATGCCTCTGAGGGAGCGTGTATTCCCGCAGGGGGGTCAGGTTTGGTTAGCACCGGAATCTCGATAGAGATGCCCACTGGGGTATACGCTAGGATAGCTCCCAGGTCAGGACTAGCCGTGAAGAACAGGATCGCAGTAGGCGGTTAAGGTCATCCTCTTCAATCATGGGGCTGAGGACTTCATCGTGAATCCTGGGGACCGTGTTGCGCAGATCGTATTGGAGCGCGTTATGCTCATTGACGCGTCCATCGTTCCCAGGAAAGCCAAGCGGGGAACCGATCGGGGATCCGCTGGTTTCGGAAGCACTGGTATAGCTGCTGCCGCTCCTACGATTGGATCTGATGGAAAGACCTTTGAGTTCTCTATGCCCAGGGGGGAGATATCCCTCTCTCATCGGCCAAAGAGCTCGGGTGTCTTTCCTCCCTTGTACGCTTGTGTCGCTAGGCCAGTAAACAAGAAGGAACAAGCTGGAAATGCCAAGGCTAAGGCCGCTCTTCAGAAGGAGTGGGACAAGTTAACATCGCAAGGATGCTGGGACTTGTCGACTGTCCAAGAATGGCATGATGTTGCGGCCAAGGCACGTAAGGAAGGGGAGAAGATCCATGTTGGTAGGATTTTCGACATCTGCGTCGAGAAGAATCACGAGCTGCCGGAAGACGATCCGAATCGCAAATACAAAGGGCGAGTCGTGTTCGAGGGATGTTTCGTCCGTGATGAGATCGGGCATTGGGCCTTGTTCTCCGAGAACACCTCCTGCCCCGCCACTATGGCGGCGGGTAAGATGGGTGATGCTCACGGGTTACTCCCAGGGAATCTTCTGGAAGTGAGTGATGGGGAGTCTGCGTACACTCAGGCCCGCTTGAAGGGAAAGAAGACTTGGGTGAGGATTCCTCGTGACCAGTGGCCACCTGAGTGGTTCGACAGCAGCGGAAATCCCAGGTATAAGGACCCAGTCGTTGTCCTCGTGCTCGCACTATATGGACATCCGGACGCTGGTACCTTTTGGGAACAGCACTGCGAGGCAATGCTGAAGAAAGTCGGATACGTCAAGGTGAAGGATTGGGCCAGCGTGTTTAGGCATGAGGAGCTCGACCTCTTCCTTGTCGTGTACGTGGATGACTTCAAGATGAGTGGGCCGGCGAAGAACATCGCAGAAGGATGGGCGCTGATCTCGAAGGTCATCAAAATGGAGGAACCAAGGCAGCTCAAGAGATATCTTGGCTGCGAGCACGAATTCACGCAACAGGTGGTCAAGGGTCACTTTGACCCGAGACTGGCGTGGACGGTTGGCAATCCTCCTGATAAGGAGCAACCCGACTTGAGGTTTGGTCCAGAGGGGTTACTCTCTAAGGACATCCCCAAGCCGGAAACCACGATAAGGTTCATCAAGTACAGCGAGAGCAGCTTCATGCAGGCGTGTGTCGATAGATACATTGAGCTGTGTCAGGGCAAGTGTCCGAAGAAGCTGCAGAAGGTTGAAACTCCGTTCCTGGACGAGAGCAAGCCGGAGTTTGACGAAAATTCCGTCAATCCTGAATTTGACAGGCTCTTCAACCAGGCGATGGACATGGAGACTGTCAATGCGCAGCCAGGATGCCTCGGGAATGACGCGGCGGCGGTGCTGATGAAAGTTCTCTACGGGGCTCGGATGGGCAGGTATGACCTGATTCGTCCCGTGCAGGCGTTAGCCAGCCGGGTCACGAAGTGGAATCATCTGTGTGACCGCAAGCTCCACAGGTTAATTTCATATGTGAACTCTACGCTCGACCTTCATTTGTACGGTTGGGTGGGCGATAGCCCAGAGTTCATTGAGTTGGTTGCTTACTGTGATGCGGATCTGGCTGGGGATCGTACTGATTCCAAGAGCACATCGGGAGTGCTTGTTTGCCTTGTGGGTCCTAGGACCTCATGCCCATCACTGGAATAAGCAAGAAACAGACTTCCGTTTCGAAGTCGACTCCTGAAGCGGAGATTGTTGCTCTCGACCATGGAGTGTCTAAGGAGGGAATGGCATTAGCTACCCTCTGGCAGCACGCTATTGGGAAGGGGAAGGAGGCCCAGCCGTTCATTATCAACGTGCTGGAGGATAACGAATCGGCATGCCGAATCGTTATAACTGGGAATAATCCCAACATGCGCTATATGTCAAGAACGCAGCGCATTGATATCTCTTGGCTCAACGAACGTTTTAATGATGGAATTTTTCGATTCGTTGCGTGCCCGTCTCACTACCAAGGTGCAGACATTTTCACTAAGGCCTGCATTGACAAGGTCGTGTGGCATAGAAATCTGCACACCCTTGGTATGTTCCTGCCGGGATACCTGCAGGAATATTTAGCCCAACCCACCCAACCCTGTCTTAAGCCCCCTGCCGCTCCTGGACTGCCCCCGCTTAGGGGGGTACGCATGGAATCAGGTGCAAAATCCGGTTTCAATCGGTTCATGGAGAGGTTACTCTCCGAGTACGAGGGAATCGTGATTGACGAGGAAAAAGGAGGGAAAAGAAGCGAGAAAACTATTATTGCGGATCAGGCGATAGCCGATGTTCTTGCTTATAGTGATCTCTGCAGGGTTGTCACGCTTCAAGTTGCTCCTGGATACAGGAACCACATTATTCGGTCTGGTAGGATTGAAGGCGATAGCCTTTGTTATGTTGTACTTGTTCTCAACGATCTTGCACCCGATAGGGTTGATTCCAGGACTGGGAAGTGGGGACAGACCAGAAAGCTTAGGGATAGGACCGATGTCGCCGTTGGGCAAAGGTTCAACTTGGCTTGTGATGCTCGGACCTGTGGATGTGTTCCTATCATCCTCTATCGACCTAAATGCAACATCTTGAAGGAAGATGAGGTTGAAGGGATCGCCACCATGCATGGGTTCGATTGCAGGTCTGTTTGTGCTTGCCAATGCGGTCTCAAGAGACATGGTGTCGTGTTTAGGTGCTTCTCTTCTAAGTCATTCAATTCGTTTTGGAGCACTTGCAAGATGCGAGGAGGGGATACCCTCTCTCAGCATGACCGAACGCTTGCTGTTGGGAAGTGGTTGAATAACTTCGTTGCCGCGTAGCATTTGCTTGATCAAGCTGGCTCATGCGCGGGCAACCGCACCACATTCACAGGCAGCTCAATGCGCTCACAGACCAGAATGAAAGCATGAGGCAGATATGCCTGTCACTAAGGTTTGATCATTCTGCTTCGTGAAGGACAGACTCTGTCAATTTTTCGATCTTTGAGGTTTTGTTCTAGGAAGAGGGTCTCTGGCCGATAGGCTGAGCCTTCTGAGGAATAGGGGAATTCTGGCCGGTAGGCTGGGTTCCTGGTTCATCCGTGGTTCCGTGGCCGGTGGCCCGAACCTGCTGACGCATGGCGGCGGCTGGCGGAATGGGCATGGGGCGCTGCATGGCGACGCCTCCGCGGCCGTCCTGGGACCTGGCGATGGGGCTGGGCATGGAGAAGCCGAAGGCCGTGGCCCACTGTTTGCTTGCGGGATACCGCGAGTGGACAGTTAAGGGGTTTAAGGGACGGGATCCGAAGCTCACCACGATTGATCCAGATATGGAGAGGGCTGGTCAGCTGATTGAGGATGACAGCGCCGCGAAGTTCGATGAACTGGTTGGTAGGGTGTCCCAGATCAGTAAGGACAAGCTCGACAAATCCCACATTGCCTGGCCGGACCATGAGAAGTTGCTCCGGTACCGTGCGGTCAGGACTGCTGCGATAGTGGCGGAAATGAAGCGCCGGGGAGTGGAGGTTACGGAGATGAACGCCATACACTTGGCGGCCATCTTATGCGCTGCGGTCCCGACGGACCCTGCTTTCTTGCTTCCTTACCACGCTGCTTTCGCGTTTGAGGAGAGCGTCGAGGTTGGCGGGAGTGCACTACCCGTGGATAGCAGTACTGAGCCTGCCGCTCAACCATGCGGCGGGATGTGGGTAGGTGACCCGAAATCCTGGCCGGAATGGAAGACGGTTCATCAGCAGACGGCCTTGGTAAACACGGTCGCTGATCAGGCCGAGGTGGCATTCGGGGATCACCCTCTGTATAGCGGAGATGATTTCGGCGATGCGGAACACCATTTCCATGCACTCCGTGCCTGGAGGCCGAATGCGCTGTTCACTCCCCCGGAAGTGGTCGTCGATGCGATGATGCTAGCCGAGGGAAGGAACAGAGAGGAGATCGTTAGGTGCTCCTCAGGACGGCGGCTTTCGTCGGTCCCGTCGGTCACGAAGTTTGCAACGGCCGATAGGCCGGGAATGCGGGGATACCTCATGCGATGGGACAGATGTCGGGTCTGATCACTTCCATAGGTGATGCGATCGAATGGGATCATCGTCAGGTGTTGAGGATCTCGCCTAAGAACCAGGCAAGCGCCACTAATGTTGAAATTGGTCCTGACGATAGGTGGGCATTCTTCGACTTGGCAATCAACTTCAAAGACCAGACGGATACCGAAAAGGTCCTCATCCATGGAACTTCGCAATCCTCGTTGTGGAGCATTCTGGGTGGTATGCAGGTTACTGCGTCCACCGCGAGCGATGAGGCTGTGGGTGTATGGACATCGTTGAAGACGAATGAGGCCCTGGGATACTGCGCTCTATCACACTACGGCCAGAACACGTGGGCGAGAGTTGGGATTTGCATCACGCAGCCGGATGAGGCCGAGAATCTGTTCGGCGACAACCCCTACCTGAAGGGAGTCAAGAGAGGGGCTCAGCGAGTGTTCCCGAACGCGAGGTTGGGGATCCGTGGAATCTGCATCAAGCTCGAGAAGCCTGCGGCGGACTCACAGTTTGTGGAGCTGTGCAACTCAGGGGGCGATAGCAGTACTACAACCCATTCGTTGAATGGAACCCGCATGCTCCCTCGGTCGTGTGGGCTATGCACAAGTTCTTCCCCGAGAACTACATGGGACCGATAGGTCTATCTGTTGAAGAGGAGAACATGCGTGCTGCTCCAGGGACCCCCCAGGCTGCCGAGGCAGATGGTGGTGCGCTTTACGCCAGGATCGTGCCGAAGTCGAACATGAATGAGGCCATCCGGGGTGATACATTCGAGATCACCTTGACGAAGGGGTACTTCACCGAGGTCAAGGAGGAAGCAAAGGCCGTTGGGCGGGGAGCGCTCATCCCGAGGGAGCTCGAGTGTTTTGAGCAAGCTAGGAAGGTAATGCGCCTAATCAGGAACAAGAAGGTTGTCCCGCCATCAGTGGAGCTGCCAAAGGGAGGATACTCCCGTGTGGCGATTGATTCTGCACAAATGGAGAGGCAGTGGGACGCATGGGCAGCTGCCGTGTTAGCGGATGTGATGCTGTCTATCTACCCATCCATCGTGCTGAATGAGATGAGTCGCTGCCAAGACAAGATGGTAATCTTGCTTCGGTGCTTGGCGGCCAGTGGGACGGGCGCTGCGGTAAGGATCGCTGCGGCCATGTCGGCCGGGTACGGCCCCCCGGTGTATAAGGAGGAGGCCGCGGCCCCGGATGCGACCGTGTTCTACCTGCTGGATCAGACGTTCAACACTGCATCTACGAAGAACAAGAAAGGGATGGACCCAGCAGTATTGGCGGAGAATATCCTCACGTGCAGGACGAAGAACGATAGGTTGAGGGGTTCCCCGGATAACCGACCGTTCAAGAACTATGTGGTGCATTACGTGACCAGTACTCGTGATAACGAGGAGACATCCCTTCGGATGATGGTCGACAAGGCGTACGAGCTGATGGACAAGCGGACGGAGGAATGCGTCCAGAAGTACGGAAACGCGGACGCCGCGAAGTCCGACCTGTATGTCTTCGGCCTCCGTGGCTCCTACCTGTATAGGTGGGAGAAGAACGCATGGAGGGCGAGAAGCGATGCGGCAACCGTGTGGAGTAAGGACGTAGGGTCGCTGATCGCGCTCAACAACAAGGTGAAGGTGATGGTTTGCGGCCCGGGGCGATCGTTAGATCGAGAGGGCGACCAAGGGGTTCACATGCAGAAGGAGATCCAGTTGAAGATGAGCGATCTCCGCGTGAATTTGATCCCAGTGGTTTCAGCAGACGCTGTGTCATGGGGGAGTGAAGTTGACAACTACGGCAGGAATCGGCCAGTCCAAAGAGCATGGATTGTGGTGCCGGCCTATCTTGCGGCTGTCCCGGACTTCTTCTCCCTGACTAGGACTACGTGGCCTGGTTCCGTCACGTTGTTCATCAGGGACAACATCCTCAAGCTTTTGAAGGAGGGTACTTCTTCGAAGATGGGTGATGGCGGCTCGATGTCTGAGTCTGAGGATGTCGATATGACAGGTGCCGCTCAGGGAGGACCGCCGATAGGCGTAACCCCCGGTGGGCAATCTGACGCAGGTCAGCGTGCGGAAGGTCAGACCGCTGCCCCGAAAGCACCTCCTAAGGCGTTAGTCACGAAGGAGATGCTGGCATCGGTGAGACCAAAGTCTCCGCCGAACCCACCTCGGAGTCCGAGGGTTTCTTCACCTCAGGTCACTGCGACCGAAGTTGGGAATCGATGGTCATCGAATCTTCGGACGCCTAGAGCGACGATTGAGGAGGAGAACACGGGTGGCTCCACCGAGGTCGATGATCTCCTACCCGATAGGGAAGGGATCAATCTCCCTACGGATACCTTCAATGATGGTGAGGGTCCGGCCGAGGCCGAACTACTAGAGTTCACCGGGGACGTTGAGATGGAGCTGGAGAAGGAGGCCGAGGTTCCCGCTGTAGGTGAGGGAGAGACTCCCGGTAGGGAGGCTGAGATACCTCAGGCCACTGCAGCCACGACTGAACCATCGGTGGAATCGTCTGCAGCAAGGCGAGCGGCGTCGCCCGTTAGGGAGGAACGCAGGGCTCGGGATCCTGTTGGTACCCAGAAGAAGGAAGAGGCGTCGGATCCGGTTGGCCCAGGTGTGCCAATCTCCTATGCTCCCAAGTACACGGACGATGACGGGGACTTGCGGGATACTGCAGCGACCCCGAAGGCAGCTTCGACCCAGGAGTCTCGAGGGGGCATACACAATTATGCGAACACGCCGTACCCGGAGCATCCGGGGGAAGCGCCCGAGCTGAAGCCAGCGGAGGTTCGGCATCACCGTGAGCATAGTTCCTATCTGTCTTCAAGGGGCTCACGGACCTCGGCGAGACCGGCGGAGAGCAGGTCAAATAGGAGGTTCATCGTTCAGCATACCCTGGCCAGGGAGGCTGGTGAGCCCTTCATCTATGCCGTGATCCGGAACAAGGCAATCACTCAAGAGCGGGTTACCGCAGAGGAGTGGAGGAAGGCGAACGAGACTAGCCACATTGTGTTCCCTAATCGCGATAGCGAGTGGAATGCCGTGTTGGATCGGGCTGTGCACAATGACTGCATGTACGGAGCATTGGATGCTTCCCGAGCAGCTGGGAGGATCGATCAGGAGTACATCAATCCTCGAGATCGGAAGTCTACGCCATGGGCTGATCAACAATGGAACATGAAGAAGGTGGCGACTGAGGCTGCCCACATCCCGTTAGGGATGAGGCAGGACATCCAGGCGAAGTACCATCATGGACGAGCAACACCGGGAGACTGGGCAGATATGCCCGATCGGGATGATTACATGGTTCGCGGTGTCGTTAGTGATCCGAATCGCAGGGCATATGACTGTCTCCGAGCACCAGGAGTGAGGGCAACCTTGCTGAACGCGCAGACGGGTCAATGCATTCCTTTGGATGATCCGACTTGGGTACCGGAGATTGCATCATCACACCTGCTGGTAGGGACAATCACTACGATCGCATCGCACGTGGACTGCGCCCTTGGGCGCGCGTGGCGTATGCCCATGTTCCACCCTCAGCTGATGGCGGCGACGGCGATGCTGGAGAAGTTGCAGAAGTACTTCAACGCGCTGAACGAAGCGGTGCTAGGCAAGCGGTTGGGAACTGCGCCTTTCAGCGTGATAGCCGGTCACCTCGCTCCGGAGTTGCGGACTATCCCGACGAGGGAACAGATGCCCGACACGCTGGCGCAATCAGCGGCTGAGATTATGCTGTCTCATGTGTCGGCATTGTCCCATTCAGGGTCTACTTCCGATAGGAAGGAGATCCTCGGTAGGGATGGGCTCCCGTTCGGGAAATCATGGTTCGAAGATGACCCTGAAGGGGCCACTTGGCCTGGACACCATATTGCTGGAGGTGTCGCCGTCCCGCTGAAGCCGAAGACGAAGATCGTGTGGGGAAAGCGACCGCGTGTGGATGACGAGGGTGATGTGGACCCTGGGGCGAGCTCCTCGGGGCAACCGAGGACCGAGCCGGCCCCCGATAGGGGCGCCGGGTCGGGAAAGGACGATGATGAGACGCTTCCTGACATTGGGAAACTTTCCGTGACGGAGAAGGCTCCAAGAAGGATTCCGCCGGGACGGAGAAGCCCACGCCTCGGAATACTGAGGCTGGGAAGACAGACCCGAGCGAGATCACCAACTTCAAAGGGGCCACCTTCGAGGAGTACCGAAAGACTGCTCCAGACTATGTGTACAGCGGGGAGGGAGATGATCGAAGGATCCTTCCCAAGAACACTCCGATTGACATGGAGAAATCGTTGCCAGCTGAGGCAGCGCTCCTGATTCCTAGAGCAGTGGCCACGCAGAAGGAGGCCGAGAAGGCCGCGATGGAGGCCATCCGCGGGGACTTTAGGCTCCCTGACGTGGGTCAGGAAGACAGGGAGAAGGTCGACCCTCACACCGTGACGGATGAAGACCTGGCTGCGTCGATAGACGCGTTGACTAGGAGGTTGAGCGACATGCCGGAATGGTCGGGAAATCTGATTGATCCTGCAAAGTCTGCTGAGCTGGTCGCGGCGAGATGGAAAGGCGAGTTATGACAAGCCTGAGGCTCCTCTGACTGAGGCTGGGATGAAGAGTGCGTCATTGGAGGATCGTGCTTATGCCCTGTCGCAGCTGAATGAGATGGTGAACTTTCACAAGAAGCACCTATGCTCTGGGCGAGGAGCGCCAATGGTAAGTGCAGCTGCCCCCAGTGGACCCTTTGCTCCTGATGAGGTGGATGAAAGCAGGAGGTTCCGGACGAGTGAGGCGGCAAGCAAGATGACCTACAATCTTGTGGTCCTGGACGGAAAGAGGGATTATCTTGCCGATAGGCGGGAAATCAACCCAGAACTAAGGGATACTGGGGTTATCCCTGATGAGGCCGCCACATGCCAGATTGTGATTCCCTCGAAGACAAGGTTGAGCGAATACATCCCGAACTACGAGGAGACCGCGGGCACCGTTGCAGGGCGGGAGGCGGCAAAGGAGTTGATGAGACTGCTCTCATGCGACTTTGAAGGTCTGGTCATCAATTCGAAGAAAGTCTCGGAGTTATTCGAGGACCGTGTGCTGAAGGAAACTGGACGTGAGGCTGGAAACTGGGTGAGTAGTGACCAGGCCATCTGGTTCCTGAGAGAGATCGCGGGCATGGAGAACGCTGAGATGTCGTGGAAGTTCTTCATTTCGGCGATCAAAGCTTTCCCGATAGGGCAAGTTGAGGCAATGCTCATGGTCATGTACGATGGGAATGGTGTCATCCTTAGGGCCCTTAGGGAGAGCACTAGGTTAGTGGCCGTTAGGTACACGCGGATCGTGACATGAGTTACAGTGCCGTTAGGCAAAGGTACACCCAAGAAGATGCACCTGGAGGATCTCTGATGTACGAGATGCACTGGAATGAACTCCCTATGGTGGGATATGTCGTCATGAAGTTCTCGGACTTTAGGAAGGCGGTTCAGCTCCAAAAGGTGAGGCGAAACGGAAAGGCCATGATCGAGATATTGATCACGAGGCCCGATGTGTACGATACCATTGGGGATGGAAGGCAGGATGAGGGCCTGGTCCCACTTGTGGAAACCATGGCGCCGAACGCCGAGGTATCGCCATCATGGTACGTCAGGGACAGGCTGCGGAACTACTCGGGAAGGTACGTGGTGGTAATCGTGGACCTTCGGGTGCACTGGTCGTTGGTTGGACCCGTGTTTCTGACGAGGAGAAAGACCCTTGCCGTTCGGAACGAGATCCACATGGGCGCTTGGAAGGCGGCATACATGTACGATGACTACACGATATATCATCGGGCATGGGACTATGGTGACCTTACCCCCGATAGGGGAGAGCACAAGCGATCGCGTGAAGAGGTCAGGTTGAATGTGACCACCACGTTCTGTTTGAGGTGCGCGGAAATGACGCCAAATGGGATGCACTTGTGCCCTGGGTGTGCGCTCCCGGTCTTCTACCCGAACTTCATCCCCAACGCGGACGAAAGTGACTTCGAGAGATGCCACATCGTCCCGGAGTGGGTGAGGAGCATGAGGCAGTTCAAGCCCAAGAGGATCCCATCCGAAGTGGTCGGAGTTATCAAGAGGAACCTGATTTCCTATTCAATGGCGTCTGACCTGAGGATGACGGTGCAGAGCGGCATCAGACTGCCCCCTTATCTTGGTGAGGACAAGGGAGGAGTCGATACGGCGTGGGATGAACTGGCGAAGGTGCTCTTCCAATTCTCCTATGTGTCGGGGATTTCGGCCTCGGATGCGTTCGTGGAGAAGCGGGTGGCGAAGCACCTGATTAGGACCAACCAAGTCGATAGATTTGATTCGGTCACTGAGTACTTCCGAGCTAACCCGGTGCATGCTGCTCAGTGGGGTAGGCGTATGACGACTTCCGTTAGGAAGTTTGCTCGCCATGACACGTACTTGTCCTTCTATATCCCGATGGCGTACGTGATTGGCTCCGCGGCGGGGCATCTGACTCCGCTGTATCCGACTCATCGGAAGGACGTGGACATTCTGGCCAGTCATGCGTTGATATCGGATCTCAGGAAGTACATGGTGTCAGAGACAGGGTACGATGAGAAGAAGAGATTGAAGGAGGCGATAGCCAAGGTGCAGAAGGCAATCAGTACCGGGCAGTCGGAGCCTCCCGCCCCCTTCCGCGACCCATTCGTCTACGTTAGCGACGAAAGGGTGAGGACGGTTCTTGATGGTCGTCAACCGGAGCCATTGGACGTGAACATCGAAGGGCTTCAATCGGTGCATCATGCTGCGCAGGGTCCTGGTCCTAAGCAGGAGCCGATCGTCAAGGGCGGAAAAGGAAAAGGGAAGAAGGGGGAAAAGGGCGGTAAGGGCGGTAGTCCTTCCGGCCCACCTCCAAAGTCAGGTGAAGTGCCAGGAAAAGGGTCTGGGAAGGGCGATAGTCCATCTGTCTCACAGGCAAAAGCGAAGGCTGATGCTGGGCCGGCTCCGATGGAGGTTGATGCAACTGTGGCTCAACCAAAGAGGACTTGGGTCGCGATAGCGGCTGAAGGAGCCCGGCCGAGTGCAAAGGCTAAAATGACCCCGGTTCCAAAGGCCGAGCCAAAAGGGAAGGTCGCTTCAGTATCTGAGGCGAAGAATGCTCCGGCTCCGAAGGCTGAAGCTAAGGAGACGAAGCAGGCCGAACCGAAGATTGAGGTCAAGAAGGAGAAGGTAGGCGGAGACGGCGCTCCTGGCGGTAGTCGGGGGTCGGCCGAAGGGCAGAAAAGAGAAAGGAAGTCCCGTTGGGATCCTGATGAGACCGTAAAGGAGTCAACGAAGCGGGAGGCGTCGACCAGGCCTGATGACGTTGACAGCAGACCGGGTGCAGCAGCGAGAGAGGCTAGTGGGGATGATCTCCACTCTGCGCTTGGTAGGTCTTCGGCAAAGGACGCGGTAGCGCCTCTGACGGCCTCCAAGGCAATGGCGAAGAAACCTGAAGGAGGTGAGATCAGGTTGCAGCCGGCTGAGCGAGCTGCGGCGAGCCCGGTGGAGGGTCATTTCCTGGTGCTGCCTGAGAGTTCGGTGGTGGACGCCCTCCTGTCGGTTTCTACCAATAGAGTGCTGAACAAGCAGGTCAGGGATTTCATTAGAAATGGTGAAGAAGCTTCGGCACTGGAAGCTCTCAATCAGATCGTCACGAACTCTCGTTCTGGGAGGAGACGCAGAGACTCGGACGTCTCCCGCACTCCGTCTCGGAGGTCCGTTAGGACTGTGGACACCAGGGATTCCAGAGAGTCGAGAAGACGCAGATACCGTCCGCGGCGCGAGGATGATCGTGACCGGAGGAGGGACGATGCCCGTGATCGTCGTGATGATGATTCACTCGATCGAGAGCGCGAACGAAGGCGAGATGATCGCAGGAGATCCGAGAGGGATCGTGATAGGGACCGTGCGCGGGGCGGACGTGACCGGAGGAGACGTGACGATAGCCGATAGGCCGAGTCACGAGGATTGCGGCCGATAGGCTTGCGTCCGTTCTCCAATGGTCAGCGCGGTGCGGAGGTGGCGAACCGCTGAGGCGCGGAGATCAAGTCCCTCCCATACCGCTGCTCGGCTGCTGGTCGTGTTCATCATGAAGTAGTGTGAGTGAGAGGGAAAGCAAACTAATGGGGGGATACTCCCGGGTTTGCGGAATTCAAGCATTTTTCAAGTACGCATGGTCAGGAGTACCTCTCGCCGATAGGCGAGGGTACTTATGGACATACGTTATCCTTTGTTTCATGGCTTCTGATAAGATTTAAACTTCTTGCATTGTTGATGCAAACAGTTGTGGCCTAGTGCCGTCACGTGGA
>CAUJNA010003410.1:228610-233610 GCA_963377175.1 Effrenium voratum
CACACACACACACACACACACACACACACACACACACACACACACACACACACACACACACACACACACACACACACACACACACACACACACACACACACACACACACACACACACACACACACACACACACACACACACACACACACACACACACACACACACACACACACACACACACACACACACACACACACACACACACACACACACACACACACACACACACACACACACACACACACACACACACACACACACACACACACACACACACACACACACACACACACACACACACACACACACACACACACACACACACACACACACACACACACACACACACACACACACACACACACACACACACACACACACACACACACACACACACACACACACACACACACACACACACACACACACACACACACACACACACACACACACACACACACACACACACACACACACACACACACACACACACACACACACACACACACACACACACACACACACACACACACACACACACACACACACACACACACACACACACACACACACACACACACACACACACACACACACACACACACACACACTTATCTCGAGAGGCTTCACTAGCCGAGATGCAAAACGCAGTCAGTAAAAATGCTTGAATGCAAATGCAAATCAACAGGTCACAACATCGACACCGAACAGGAAGCAACAGCGACAAACAGAAACCGCAAAAAGAATCAGGAAAGAGGGTCAGGAAATAGGCAGGTACGCCGGATTGATCAGATCCGGTATCCACCGAAATGCCGTAGCTTCATTGGACTGGATAGGCAAATCGGCTCCAGTCCCCCTGCAATGTGGAATTTCCGTCCGTGCTCCAGGACGCTTCACACACACGGAGCCCCAACTGGGGCGACATCACTTGTGCAAGGCCCATTGAGTCTTGCAAGCATCAATTGTGCGAGAAAGTCTTGTGGCGATGACTGACCACACATACTTGGCTTTGGAATTGGTCTTAAGGGAACGGAGGAGTTCAATCTCTCCCTCAGTCCAAGGCTGCGAGGCTTCAGGTTCGGCCTCAGTAGAGGCATCAGTCCTGGTCGATGTGGTAGCTTCGCTTGGTCCACGAGCAGGTTTTGGATGCCGTAGATCGTGAGGAGGCCAAATCACGTGCGCGGCGAGCTCGTTTTTCGCCGGGAGAAGACGGAGGAGGGGTGGGCGGAGCCCAATGATCAGGGAATTGTTCGTCATGATCAGTGGGAAGGTGTTCATCTGGAGCATCAGGAGGTGGCTCAAAGAGGTCCTCGAGGGGGGCCAGGAGGGGTGTTGGTGGTGAGTTGGTCAGGTCCTCAATGGCGGGGTTGAACGTGGCCTCCGGTGCCAAATCAGGTTCGGCAGGCGGACTCTCAGGGAACTCGCGGATGGTGGCGATGCCTTGTTGGGCAATGCCAAGGATGAGTTCGAAGTCTTGGAGCAGCTGGCGTGCTGTGTTGGTATCCATGCTCGTAACGGATTTTGGTCAAACAGTCAAACAGCTGCGGCGCGAAAATCAGGTCAAATCTGTCAGGATGCAAAGGCAGAGAAGAAAACCAGTGTGGTTCCGCAAAGGACGGTTTTTCTTCTCTTTGTAAGGTGAAACCGTGTTGGAGGTGCAACCTCTTCAACATTGCAAGACCCTGACCTCGCTGAAACTCAGGAAAGGAAACTCGGTTGATCAGCGTGCGTCCGGAATAACATCCAGATTCCTTATGCATCAGTGGTGCGGCTGACTTGACGGAGAGCATGTTGTGCTTCTCATGCGAGGGGATGAAGGAGATGGTGCTGCTTGTGAGGTTCAGTCGGAACCCCAAGAAGTCCAGGGCGGCTTCTGTGTCCAGGAAGATGTCTCCTCCATAGAAGTGTTCGTCGCACAGTATGTTGGCTGCCGGAGTCGAGAGCCACCTGGGGGTTGCGATCACGAGTCTGTTGTCCACGTAGCGGAGTAGGAGAGTATCTTCAACGGAGCGAAGTCCCGATGTGATGTGAGTGTTGGTCCAACATTGTTCGGCGACCGCGATCACCATCAAACAGAGAGCTGGGGACGCGGGGGATCCCATCGGTGCCCCACGTGTTTGCCTGAATGAACGAAGGCCGACAGAGAAGATCTGCATGTCAAGGGTGGCCTGAATGATCTCGGGGATGTCGTCGAGCCACAGGGTGCGTTGTGTGGGTTTGTGTCGGCGACGGCGTCCGTTGTAGACGCGGGTGATGGCAGAGGTGTCAAGTGTGTCCACTGTGAGGTGTGTGGTAGAGGAGTGTGGTTGTCGTTGTCGGTACCAGGTTAGCAGTAGTCGCCAGGCGAGGAAGGGTGCAAGCATCGGTCTCGAGGGGCCAGGTGGAATGAGGCCCCGGAATTGTAAACTGGATCGAATGGCGGAAAGGCATGCCTGGTGGTGTGGTTCAGGCAGGTGTGTGGCTATGCGATGAAGGACATAGAGAGCGGCGGGTGGGAAGTCTCTGGTCCGTATGTAACGGATGGCATCAAATCGTCGTAGAGTGTTGCTGCCAAGATCGCCCAAAAATCGCCACAAATCCAGGCGGTTGTCCACGCGTTTGGCCAGGAAGGCCTGTTGTAGGGCGATGGGTAGTCGTAGTCGGCGGCGTTTTCGCCAGATGGTGGCGAAGCCCATGTGCCGGGATTGGGAGAAGTCCAATTGGCGTATGAAGCCCGTGCGTGGCCGGAAATGTTTCTCGATGAAGCCAAAATTGAGAGACGGTTGCAGTTCCTGGATGTAGAACTGTTCAGTGGCAAATAGGTCCGTTGCCGGAACGACAGTGTGAATGGGCACCGAGGTGTAGTGGTGGAAAAAGTCGAAATGTGCCCACCACCGGACTGCCAGTTCGGCATTGACCAGATGATGTCGCTGAACTTGGAGTAGTTTGCGAAGTTGGCTGCGGCCCCGTGCCATGAGGGAGGCGCGAGTGGCTCCGAGGTAGAAAAAGGCCTGCCACTTTGGATGGCTGGTGAATCTCAGATAAACCGCTGAAGGGACAAGCTGAGAAGAGAAATCGGAAGCAGGGTTGTCCAGGCCAAGTCGAGTAAGCAGGGCTTTCAGTCTGCCGGAACCACAGGAGAGATGGCAGACGTCAAGTAGCTGAAGCTGTGCGAGTAGCCAGGAGCAAGAATGACGTGCGGTGACGTCATCGGTTGGGAAGAACCGAAGAGTGAAACGGAGGACAGTGAGAAGTTGGCAGCAGTGGTGTTGCCAAAATTTGTGCTGCCTGGCTGTGCGTCGTTGTCGGTGTGCTGTTGAGAGTCACTGGTAGAAGTGACTCGCAGCGGCCAGGATGCGGCCCAAGGCCGATGACCCCAGTTTTGATAGGGTTCGCACCGGGATGCCCCATAGCACAGCGGCTCGTTCGAGTTGGGCTCTGGTGTCGGAGTCCAGTGTGGTTGCCCATTTTGCGCAGTCGTTGGACCAGCTTTTTAGGACTTGCTTGCTCTCTTTGCTGGTTTTCTGAGAGGTGATCCATCGCTGGACTTTGGTGTCGGAAATGTCGGGTGGGAAGTTGCTGGTGAGCCATTGGCAAACGTGGGGAGGTGGTTGGAGCAAGTCGCGGGGCTCCTTCCAAGTGGGTGGGGAGGGGAGGGGGGGAGGGGTCGGGGTGCCGCCGTGGGTGGAGGGGGCAGGAGGGTTGCCGCCGTGGGTGGGGGGAGCCGGGGGGGGTTGGGAGTCGTCTGCAATGCGAGTGGGCAGGGGTAGAGCGGGGGATCCGTCCTGCGGTGATGTGTCAGGTGTAGTCAACCGTGGTCGCTTTATGCCGAAGTCCAGGAGGGAGGCCTGAGATGGACGGGGGGAGGGGGGGGAAAGGGGTTGCCGCCGGGAGGGGGGGGGAGAGAGCCGCCAAAGGAGGGTGGACGAGGGCCGGGGTGTGGTGGGTAACGGGGAATAGGTTGGCCGTAGGTCTGACAGGGAGTCGGATGTGTAGCTGGCGGTGCCGATGCCGTGGAAGAGCATCCGTAGGAAGGCCCGGACAGGGCCCCGCACGGGTTCCCGGCCATGTTGTTGCCGTACACGATGCCATGATGATGGGATGCCGTGGGCGAAGGCTGCGGTGGTAAGTTTTGCCTTTGGAGCGCCGTAACCAAACCTCGAGGGGGTTGGAAAGCCATGAGAAAACACGGGGGAAAAGGAAATGTTCGAACCACAAGCTGGTGAGCGGAATCAAGCGGGTAAGGTCACAAGGTGAGAGAACGGTCGCGGAAAGGCAGAACAGCAAAGCAAAGAAAAAAGGCGATCAAACAGTGCACCAATTCTTTTCCTGGTTGGGTGGAAGATGGTACAGTTGCGCCCCGCTAAGCCGGGCGCTGCAGCGCGATGCCTCTCAGCATCGCAAACTTGGAGTGAAGGCACCACTTTTTGCCTCGGCGGCATGCGAAGTGGCGCCGCACGTTGTGTTGATCCTCGTGGCTTCCCCCGGATTCGAGGATTTTGTGCTGATTGATGGAGCGTAGTTCCCCAAAAGCGATGGCGCCGAGTTGAGACTTTCCGATTGTAAAGTTCTGCAAGAGCTGGCCGAGCGTGTCGGGCGTGCATGCCGTGGGGGTGGCCTGAGCGTAGCATCCAAAGCTCGGGTAGTCATGGTTCTCGGGCCTCCAAGCAGCGGGTCGGATCATGTTCTCATGGCACATGCGGCGCACTCGATCCGGGGTGGTGCCGTGCACATACATGACAGCGTGATGGGAGGCCGTGCCGGATCCAGCTTCCGGGTCTCCGCCAGCAACTGGCCAAGGATGAGGTCGGGGAAACCAAGTGGTTGCGAACACCATGCCGTGTGATTCCCGTCCCAAGAGGTGGTAGAAGCTGGGATCGAACGGTATGGGATCATCCGTGTCCATGGTTCGCAGTTCCCAGCATTCCGCGAGGAGATCGGCATGTGAAGGTGGCAAAGCAGGGTCCAGGTCCATCAAAATGGCCTTAGTCTGTTCCACCCTGGAGATGTCCAAGGCTGGA
>CAUJNA010003410.1:243610-286182 GCA_963377175.1 Effrenium voratum
GCGTTGCCCATCTCGGATCCCCAGCGTGGTCTCCCTTTTGGGTTGAGGGACACTTCCCCAATTGTCTACGTATCTTCAGGAGCTGGAAGCCACGAATTGATCTCAAGCTTCCAATTCCAGGTTGGTTGAGCTTTGCCAGCTTTGCCTTCAAAGGCCATCCGGATGATCCCAAGTGCTGTGTCTCTCTGTCTCTGTCACTGTCTCTATCTCTGTCAAGTTCTCTGTCTTTCTCTATCTCCCTCTCTCTCTCTCTCTCTCTCCCTCTGTGAATTCATGCACCGGCACTTAGGTGGTTTATGTTGAGCCCTCCCTTTCCCGTTACTCCGTGTCTCTCAGAGAGGCATCTTGGCTGGTCGCTGATGGCCTGGTGCCAGATACCATCGGTTTCCTGGCTGCACGGGTTCTGACCTATTCTTGCAGCCACGCATGTGGCTGTGGTTGTCGAAAACAATGGGATCCCATTTTGGGGGATTGGCGCACCACCCATTTTAGGCTTTAGTTTAGTTGATATTGGGATGCTCACGGGGTTTTGACCCAGGCCATATCATCGACATCTGGGCTTGAGGCCTTCTTCGTCCGACAGATCAGCAGCGCGACGTAGGAGGAAGGCCCCAACACCCACAATCTCACACGCAATTCCGCACACATCCTTTGCCAAGATTGCTCCAGCACAGAGATTGTGAAGGAAGTGTCAACAGCCTTCATCAAAGCAGGATTTCGTGGAATAGTGGTGAACCAGGAAAATGCAAGAGCGATTGAATGCTTCGTGCAACAGCACAAGCCGAGTTGAATTGTGCAACAGCTCCATTCGCAGCAACTCTTCAGACCCCACGATGGGAATCTTCAAGGCCTCAAGTCTGCGCCAGTGCCTCTGCCTCTTCCCGCAGATGACGCGCCCTCCCCAGTACCTTCACTTCACCCTTTGCCGACGGCGAGTGTGTGATGGAGCCGGCCTTACCTCCGCCGACTGGAGCACCCCAGCGCCCTGCCACTGAAGTCGCGCCTGGCTGAAGAGGATGCCAAATTTCAACGTGGCCCCGGGGACCCGCATCGCACAGGCGCGGCAACCGATCCGTCCCCCGCGGGACTGGAAAGCGCTCGCGCGCCTGCTTCGAGATTTCGAGATCTGCACCACGCACCGATCGCTGCAGTCATCTGTGGCTACTCCACGCATCCTCTCAGATCTGCCATGAGAATTGGGAAAAAAATGCCGAGGCGGAGTAGTTCCTGCAAAGACAGCTTGGGTCAGGCTGGGCTCTGAAGCCGAAGCCTGAAAGCTCGCGCTCACTGGCCAAGGCAAGCTTCACGTAGTATTTGCCGAAAGGAACCACGGCTAGACTAGACCGCGCCGCTGGCGATGGGAAGCAGCAAGTCAACCAGCCCATGGCCAGAGAGGCCTGCGCCTTGCCATACGCTGCGAAGATGCCCACGCAGCGTTACGAAGAAGTTTAGAGAGAACCAGCTGTTTGAATACAGCAAGAATCAGCACGTTGCGATTGTTCATTGACAAAATGGAGCTTTTCATTGTAATGCTTATGGCTACGGTTGCTTTCACATTGGTCTTCTTGCAACCGTGTATGTTATGAGCAGTCGGGCTCCAGGCCCTTATGTATCGTCGGATGCATCAGTAGCGCGGCATAAAAAGGAAGGCCGCCATTGCTGTCCATGGATTTTTCTGGGGCAAAATGCGTGCGATGGGAACCGCCGATCTTGGGAAAACCAGCCAAGCCGCGATGTAGATCGGATCCCCTTTTGTGGGTTCAGGTTTGTAGCTGGAGCTCGGCTGGTCTCAAGTTGCCTGATTGGGCTTGATAGCTGAAAGGGGCCTGGAAACGATAGCTGACATCCTCAAGGTTTTTTTTTTGGCCCTCGATGGTTCGAAGGGAGACCGCCTCGAAGAACGCAATGTTGAGCAGCCCTGCACTCCTTCGCTCAGGTTACAGCGCGTGCTTCAGCGGTTTGGCCCAAAGAGAGGCGCGGCCCAAAGCTTCTCCCGTGAGAAGCCGCAAAGGCAGCTGAGACACCATCAAAACCCGGGTAGATGAAGGTTAGTAAGGGGCACTCCCAGCCAGAAATAGTTGCGGCCGCCTTCTTAATTCTTTACATGGTTCTGGGTAGACCATTTGAATACCGGGTTTTGATTGTGACTCAGCTCGCTCCTTTAGCACGGCATCAAGCAAGCCCTGACCCCAAAAGCCAGCATTACTCAGAGGAAACCTTATGATTGATAAACTTGTGCCCAAAACAAATGGAGTAGGGGGTATTGTTGGTTTCGGGGAGAAGGAGAAAGGGCCGGGCCAGGCCGGAAATGTCAACCAACACCGAGGGTAGCGCCACCCAATTTTCCCCACGGGAAGCAAGTCATATCGTCCACACTTACATGGGTGTGGTTGTCAAAAGTTGGGCAGCCCCAAGATTGGTGCCTGCGGTTGCTGGTGGTGAATATGTTTGACCCACGCCCACGTGTTTTGTACTTTCTGGTTTCTGAGTTGATTTGTTTTGGTCCGCTAAAGCTCAGCAGGCGCGCCTCAGGTTTCATTTTGTCACCTCCCGGGCCTGGAGATCGATCGATCGATCGATCTGAGCTCTTGGCTTTTGTTCAGTCCAAAAATCAGAGCAATGTCGAGCCCAGATGAATTTCCAGCCCAGTGGATTAGGGGGGGTGGTTGTTTTGGCCCGTCCCAGAATTGGTCTGATTCCCCACTACACATCCACAGTTGCAGGCACAGAGCAATAGACTCGCTTGAGATCCTCAAAGAATGGCCGGGGCAAGTGAGGTCGAACGTTGCGCCTTCAGCCAGATCGAGTTTGGCCGCTTCAGCTGGAATCGGTTTTAGACGTGAACGGAAGGAAGGAAGGAAGGAAGGAAGGAAGGAAGGAAGGAAGGAAGGAAGGAAGGAAGGCCCAAACGAAGGAAGGTCGATTCTGCAATCCGCCTGAAAGGCGGGGATATATGTCAACTTTCGTGAGCCTGCTTTCCTATTGAGGATCTTGCGCGCCAAGCACGTGAACGAGAGGCAAGCCAAATTATACATTTGGCACACTTAAGAAGCCGCCTCAAGCTGATTTTGAGGTTTCAGGTCCTTGTAAAGCACCGTGGGATGTATCCTATCGGAGCCCTGTTTCCCAGGTGTTTAGGAGCTGTGTGTTTGGGGCCTTCGAGCAAATGTCCGGAATGCGTGCAGCTTGCCGATTCGGTTCCGGCGATTTGTCCCATTCGGTCCCTTACATTGCGGTCTTTGGTTTGTGAGGGTGTCCCATTTTTCGAGACCCCCCCCAACAGCTAGAAGCGATTTGGGGTCTAAAATCCCGGGTGGGCGTGGTTTGGGGTGGTTTGGGGCCACTTTCCGGAGAGTTCCAGGAGCTTTCGGGGCTGAACATCTCAAAGCACAGGCAGTTCGCCAAAAAATGACGAAAAAAACACCCAGACCTTCGTGCCGTAGTAAGAACAATCATTCCGAGTCGCTGGAGCACATTCTGTCATGGTACGGAAAGCTGTTGTGAAGCGTGGTTGGTGCACCCCGTCCTTCCTGCCGCGTTGTCTGTAGGATTTCGGAGTTCGGGGTTTCATAGCAAAGCACTGGCAATTCGCCGAAAACGACCGGGGGGGAAAAGTAAAAAAAAACAAAAACAAAAAACAGACCTTCCGGCCGCGTTTGCAGGATTCGAAAGAGAAACCTGGTTGAGCAATCGCTTCGCGCAGGCCTGGCCGGAGGCCTTGCACCTTTCAAGCCTCATCTTCGCGACAGGCAAGCGCGAGCATGGAGGGCATGATGGGGTTGGGATAATTTTGAAAGAAGTCGCATTTTTGTTGTTGTTTTTTTTTTGGGGTGACCCCCTTCAAACGGGGAGGACGTGGGAGATTTGTCCCAAGTTCATTTGGACCCAAGCGTCTTAGCAAGTCCTTTGGCTTGCTTCGGGCTTTTCAGAGCTTCCTCTCGTTATCATGGAGCTCAAAAGACACCGACTGCCACACGCATTCGTAGAGGAGCTTCCTCTTGGGTTCCATGTCAGGGCAGTATCCATTTCAAGTTCGTGATGTCCGATTCTTTTGGAGTGGCTTATTCATAGACTCGAAGTTGATGTTGCCAACCATATTGGCGCCATGAGGTTTTAAGCATCTCTTTGCAACACTCAAACAACTCGATGACCCGAGGCTTGCAAAAGTAGAAACCGATATTTCGGAGGAACAAAACCGGCTCAGCCTGCCTGTGGCCACAGAAAAAGTTTCGAAGTATCAGCTAGTCTCTTGTTCATTTGGCAGGCACATCGGGGACTAAACATTTCACACGATTCCATGTAGCTCGCGAAGTGTCTAGTAGGGCAACAGAGAAACATGACCGCGGCTCATGTGTTCGGTGTTTTGGGTACCTTTCCCTTTTTGGGCTTGGTCCCCAAAAGGGAAACCAAGGCAGGTTTTGATTATGACTCCCGTTCCCGATAATATGCATGTGTCAAAATAGCCACTCCCAAAATGGGGGTTTCCCCTTTGGCTTCCCTTTAAACCAACCTTACACAGGGTGCCCTCAACAACACACACACACACATGCCTATCTTGCTATGATTTTCAAGAGGGATCGACTTCAGAAGTGGTTGATGAAAATAAATCCCCACCTAAATGGTGTGCAAAAGCTCTATTCAAATTCATGTCCATCTATTTTACCCCTACCCCATGTTTTAAGGACACCCTCAAACTTTTTTTTTTTTTGACTCCCCTTTTTCAGCTGAAAACCGGGGGCGCCCACCCGGATGTTCGAGCGAAAGTTTCCACCCAAAAGCTGGGGACCGCTTCCTTTGGGATTTCGAGTGAGGTGTCCGCTTGGACCCCATCTGCGGGAACGCCTTCCTGGCGTCCCAAGCCTGGCAGCGGGCGCAGGCGTCGCTGCGGAATCTGCAGGCGAGGAGGCAGAGGGAGGTCTCGTTTTTTTTTTTTTTTGTAATGGGAGATACAATATGTGTGTGTGTATGTATATGTACATATGTATATGTAGGTATCTATCTATCTATCTATATATATATATATATATGGATATATCTGTTTTTCCACCCAGCAGCTGAAAGCGACTAACTGTCTTCACAAGTCTCACGGACCAAATGGTAACTGTTTTCACAAGTCTCACAAACCAAAAGACATTTTTTTTTTTTTGGGGGGGGGGTTGCATATATACCCTTATATATATATATATAAAACATCATTGAACAACATGGGATATATGTCGTTTCCCCCCCCAAGCTGAAAGCGATTTGGGGTCTAAAGCCCCAGATAGGCGAGGAGGGGTGGTTTGGGGCAGGGGATTCGGTTCCAGGGGGTTCCCGGGCTGTTGGGGATACCACCCGGGCTTTGGTTTTTCAATTCATCCGCCTCATTTTGAGACTGTGACAAACCCATATGCAAAAACATATGTGTACGCATAAACAGTACATATGAATAAATGTTTGAATATATATATATATATATACATATCATTATACATATATATATATATATATATATATATGTACATATACACACACACACACCCACACGCTCGCACGCATGTACGTATGGTTCTTGCTCAACACAAGGGGCCCCACAAAATGGTGGTTTGCCTTTTGGTTTCCCTTAAGCCAACCTGAACAAGGGTGCCCCCCAAAGAAAACATATATATATATATACATATATGTAATATATGCATGTACGTATGAATATTTTTGATAATAGGGCCCTTGAATAAGACATGCACTTGCTTGTTCCTGATTGGATGTGTAAAGGGAACTTTCCCTTTTCTGCGTTTTGGAAGATTCCCTTTGGCTTGAGGGCATGCTTCCTCGCACTTCCCAGAGCGTCCGGACTTTGTTTGGGTTGGGACTACTTGGGTCTGTCTTTTTTTCGCGAACCCCGCAAACAATGGTTAGTTTCCTTTTGGTCTCCCTTCAAAACCAACCAAACAAAGGGGTGCCACAACCAAGTCAAAGAAAGACGAGCCCATTGTTGCCACAAACCAAATCCCTGGACCGTGCCTTCCTCCCCCAATCCCCATCTTCCCGCCGGTTTAGCTGGGTCCCTTTGGCCCTAAATTGATACCAACCCTTCGAGGGTGTATTGTCAAAGCCCGTGTTCGCCGCTTTTTTTGCGTCAGGGCTTGACATCATACCCGAAGAAGAGGGAGAGAGAGTTGGGTGTAGGCGGCCCACTTTGAGGTTGTTGGGTGCAAGATAGACCCCCTGGAACCATCCAACGGGTCTGCCATTTTGAGAGCATGAGGCTTTTTTGAAAGCCTCCAGTAGTTTGGTCATTCAAATTCAAAATTGAGGTATGAATTCTTATGCCAGGTGGTAGTTGTTTTCAGGGATCCTTACAGGATTCATCCCAAAGGGAATGAGGGAAGCACCCCGAAAATCGCGACTCTGGATGGATTTTGCGGGCTCCCACAGAAAAGTGTGCCTTTTCAAATCATTGAGAAGGCACTGAGCCTGGGAAAACCAAGTCCCCAACAATGACCTACTTCTCAGTAAAATTGGGCACCATGCTTTCCCAGCACCATCGTGCCCTCTCAATATTCCCGTGTTTTTTTGCTTTCTTTGAGAAGGCGCGGTACCGTGGGGAGGCTCGGGGATGGGGGTCCAGACCCTCGATATAGACCATCCCCTATGCTTTAAGGGAAATTCCAGCACCCACGATATAGACCATCCCCTATGCTTTCCCCTTGAAGGGAATCTCTAGGAATCCCTAGGTAAAATTCCCAGCACCCCCGATATAGACCATGCCCTATGGTTTCCCCTTGAAGAGAATCTCTAGGAATCTCTAGGTTACTTCCCAACACCCAGGGTGATTCCCTGCCGAGCACCGGCATGTCTTCCATCGAGCGGGTCCAGGCGCAGAGGTGGCAGCCCAACACCAGCAGCGCCAGCACCATCCTCAGCTGCCTCAGCGAGCGCTCGCTTTGGGCGCCTCGGAGACGAAATCTTAACTGCTATTGGGTTGGATCTTTAGACTTTAACTTTTTGGTTGAAATCAAGTTGGGTTTTCCACTACACCCCCAAAGAGTGAGAAACTTTTTGCAGGAGGGTCAACAGCAACCAAGAAATAGCAAACAGAATCTGAACATGTGCAATCAAAACCATGTGGCTTTAGAGTACCCTACATGTGACTATTCTGACTATTTAGGTCTCAGTCCTATTGGCTTCCCTTCTGTTCACAAGTGAGTCACAATCAAAACCCGGGTAGATGAAGGTTAGTAAGGGCCAGTCCCAGCCAGAAAAAGAGTTGCGGATCTCCGGCTTCTCATTTCTTGAAGCATGGTCCTAGGGATCGACCATTTCGATGCCGGGTTTTTGATCGACTCATGCGGCGTTTCTGTGGTACCCGCAGCTTCCGGGTCTTTGTTCCGGAAGGATTCCGGAAGGATTCCGGGGGTTGATGGGGAGACCTGGGCCAAGTGTTCCATTCAAGCGGGATGTATGGACCAAGCGCCAAAGCAAGGGATCTCGCCCGTTTCATGCAGCAGTTGTTTTTTTGCCTGGAGCTTGTGTCTTAGATCTTTCTATCTCCTTTGAACAACCCTAGCACCTTTTTATGGACACTGCATCGCCTCAAAGCAACACGGACCTCCGGAGAGCCCTTCCACCGATCCGACGATCGATTCAAATGTGTGGTGGGTACTTTTGCGTCCAAGGCCTTCTCCCCTGCGAGACAATCAGCACACGGGAACCCTTCTGTCCAGGTAGAACCCACCAGTTTTTTTTTTCTAATTAAACTAGTCTTCCAAGACCCCCCTATCAGGTTCTATGTTGGTGGACGGGAGGGTAAGCAAACCACAACCGCCCGTTTGATTCTTTCCATGGTTTTGGGACCCGGGACCCGTTTCATACCAGGTTTTGGCTATCATGTATTTCTGAGTCCCGTGTTGCATTTTGAGGTTCTTCAAATTAGACTTGTGTCGTGGGAAATTCTTTAAGCCCATTGGAGAAGAAGAATGTGGACCCCATATTAATCAACCCCAGTTAATGGATGTTTGGGGTGTTCCCCTCTAACAAGTGGTCTGATTCCCAGCTAAACCCAGAAATGGACACCCCCTATCAATAAAAAGGATGGTTGATGAACATGCGGTTGACACTACAACGAGGATGTCTTGCTGCCCACATGTTCGGAGGGACGTCTGCAGGAGATGGCATTGGTGCGGCTGCGCGGGGAGCACGGCCAAAGTGCCGTGAACGCAGGCGCGAGTTTGGTGCACCTGCCGGGGGGGGGGGGGGGGGAATGAGCTGCAAAAATGGGGCGGCGCGCCCTGAAGCAACTTGGGGGGTCTCAAACCCCAGAGAGGCGAGAAAGGGTGGTTTGGGGCAAGTTTTCAGGGAGGGTTCCGGACCCAGTATGCCGGCTTTCTGTGGTGAGCTAGGGGGTTTTCAGCGAGCGCTCCAGTGCAGGTCCATGCTTTCGCATAGGATCCTTTTGGATGTTTTCCAGCCCCAAAACACTAGCATTCGAGGAGAGTGCCCTTTACATAGTGCCTATATAACGGCTGTATATCCTACCAACCCCCTGGGGTTGATTTGGGGGTAGTAGAAACCGGCCCTCTGGTTCCGAGAAAAAACAAAACAAAAACAAACGTTCTGCGGCGGCCGCAGCGGATACCGAGCTGTGGCGAAGCTCCGGATTGGGCAGAACTGGGGAGAGCTTCTCCGACAAACTTCGCCGACAAACGGGTTTGGGCACGGAGAAACACTTCACCACAAAATCATGGGGGCTGGAGGGGAGGGGAGGGGGAGGGAGCCCAAGTAAGCCCTTATTAAGCCCCTAATAAGGCCTTGCCCCCATGAAAAAAGTGAGGGGTACGGGGAAGACTGGCAACTCTCAAAAAGGAGAGGGAAGGCTTTCGAGAGCTGTTTCGGACCTGTTGGGACGCAGGATATGGTAGGCGAGGACTCCAGGATTTGAGTTCTATGGACCTCCATTTTGTGGGACATGGGCGTGGCTCAAGATGAAAGAGCTGGGGAAAAACCGCAGGTTTCAGTTTTTGATTCAATCCACCAAGTAGAGGGAAGCTGACTCTCAACAATCGCGGCAGTGGAGGACCTTCTTAAGATGGTAGTCTTCCAAAGCCCTTTTGTGCACGTCCATGTTGGAGGGTAATTTTAGTTTTCTCCAAGAATCATGACAATCATGTGGCTTTCAAGTACCCCACAACCCTATTCTGACCATTTAGGCCGTCCTATTGGCTTCCCTTGTGTTCACCAGTTTCTTCTTGAGCCATAAGCGTCGCAGGCATCGACGCCTGCGACAAAGGAGGGGCCTGGCGCCGAGCCCGGATGCTGCTGCATTCGGGCCTGGAGGTGGGTGCTTGTCATGTGAAACCACGCGGCGTGCGTCTCGTTTCGTGACTCGAGAGGACATTCATTATGGGATTTACCAAGAGGAAAAGTCTGGCCGGAAGCCCCAAATCGGTTTTTGCTTTCAGATTTCCGTCCCGAACCCTTTTGGTTTCCTTTTGGTTTCCTTTGGTTTCCTTTGCTTTCCTTTGGCTTGAACATGTTATAGTTTGTGTCAAAGCCGCACAGCGTCCAGGTGGACGTGGTGGGCTTTAGCAGCTGCCAGAGCGCACAGGGGAGCCTTGGGCCGAGATCGTCGACGTAGTTGCTTGACAGTGGAGCTAGCATAAGAGGCAACAATGTTACACTCAAACACACAGACACACGCACATGTATATGTATATATAGATATATAGACAGAGCTACGCATTATTTTCTTAAGATCATGTTTTGGCTTTGGGTTGAAATCCACCAACACCCCCTCATGCTTCACACCGTTTAGGCCCTTATAGACTAAAAACGCTTGTACCTCTGCACCCGTTGGCTTTGGGTTTTTCTTCAGGGGCTGACTATGAACCTCAGGGTGTCCTTTCTTTGGGATTCGCGGTTTCCCAGACCATGTCCATTGAATCCCCAAAGCGTTGCCCAGATCACGGCTGGGCACGCGGGGCTCTACGGGGCACACGAAGGGGTTGAGGAAGATTGGGGAAGATTTGGATTCGACCAACCTGGGAAAAGTGTTTTCCTCCCACCTATCTTTCATCTTTCCAGTCCCTGTTTGTTCCCCAAGCTTTGAAACTCTTTAGAAACCCAAACTCCACTGACCCGGAATTGTTTCGCTACCAGTTTTGGGACGCAGACGACCCCTAAGCCACACCGGACATGTTTGGTTGGCTTTCTTCACCACATGTTTTCAGGTGTTTCATTGGATAAGGTGCTTGCAAAATTAACCATTGGTCATCGCGTCAGCCTCGTCAGCGTCAGGCCACAGGCCGGGTCACTTGTGGAATTCCGGCTCCGAAGTGTCCAGTGTAATCCTCAGAGATCATCCTCAAGATGAGTGGCTATCAACATGCCCATCAAAATGCCCATCAAAATGCCTCCCACAAAATGTGGCTGTGGGTCAAAGCCAATGGTACCACTTTGGGGCAGGTGCACCACCCATTGTAGTCTATTTTAGTGGGGATTGGGATCTGTGTCTTTGGGCCTCGCAAAGGCGCAGTTCGGATTGGGCGCGTCGTTTTTGGGAGCTGGTCTTCTTTTGGTCTAGTTTCAACACGGAACGATCAGAAAACCCACCAAACCCATTGCACATCTCATTCATATCCCCCCAATTTGACCCGCGCTCTTCTATTTTTTTTTCTCCAGCCGCATTTCTTTTTTGTGGGGAAACAAAAAAGCGACGCGGCCGGAGAAGCCTTCGGCCGGCCGCGTTTCTCCACGGACGGCTCTTCGACGGCGGCTGGCGAGCCAAGGAGCTCCGGAGACTGGCCGGGAGCTCTGTACCTGCTGCAGCAAGGCCCCGCCTTCGTTGGGGTTTCCGGGGATCCGACGGTGGGCGTCGGAGGTGCGAGGGGAATCCGTGTGGGGATCTGTGTTTTGTTTTTTTTGGGGATGGGGGTGCGGGTCCTGTTTTGTTTTTGTTTTGGGGGGGGGGAATTGTGTTTGGTCCGCAGCTTCGCAGGAATCCAGATGGAAACACCGAAAGCCACCCATCCACACGAATCAGGAAGCAGATGAGGTGTGTCTAAAACCAGCATGTTTCGTTTTTCTTTTGGGGGGCCAGACAAGCGAAATAAAGCAGAAGGTTCCCCTCAAGCATCTGAAAGGCTTCCCAGCTTCCCATTGAAACGCCACCAGTTGTGCAACCACTCAAAAATACATTAGTTTGTCACGGTCGAGGGCGCATGGCGAAAGGTAGATGTGGGTATGTCCTCTGTTTGCGACCCGCTGAACTGGTTGGCATTTGCTTGATTTCCATCTACAACCACAAAAAGGGTACCCTCAAGAATCATACCCACGTGGATTTACAGACACGGGCCACTTCGGGGTGAGGCTACCCTCCCGGTGTTTTTCCTCGTTGACGGTGAGTGAAAACCATATTGACCATTCTGTATTTGAGCAGTGCTCCCCTGGCTGTTTTAGAGGTGTCTCTTCTCCCTGGTGTAGTGCTTTTTCCAGTCAGATCCTCTATGTATGTGTATTGCATGCATGCATACCTACCTACCTATCCAGATACCTACCTACCTACATACATCACAATACAATACAATACAATACAATACAATACGCTACAATACAATACATTACATTACATTACATTACATTACATTACATTACATTACATTACCATCCATACATACATACATGCATGCATGCATGCATGAATACATACATACATATACATATACATATACCTATACATATACATATACATATACATAGACATAGACATAGACATAGACATAGACATATACATACATACATGCATATACATACATACATATACATACATATACATACATATACATACATATACATACATATACATACATATACATACATATACATACATATACTATACATACATATACATATACATATACATATACATATACATATACACATACATACACATATACATACACATATACATACACATATACATACACATATGCATACACATATACACACATACATACATATACATATACATACACATACATATACACATACACATACACATACACATACACACACACACATACACATACACATACACATACGCATACACATACACATACACATACACACACACACATACATACACGCATACACACATACACACACATACTCACATACACACATACAAACATACACATACACATACACATGCACATGCACATGCACATGCACATGCACATGCACATGCGCATACACATTCACACACACACATACACATACACATACACATACACAGACACATACACAGACACACACACACACACACTACCTACCTACCTACCTACCTACATACATACATACATACATACATAAATACGTACATACATACATACATACACACATTGAATACGTACGTACGTACATTCAAACTTACCTACCTACATACCTACTTACATACATACATACATACCTACCTACATACATACCTACATGCCCACTTAGCTACATACCTACCTACCTACCTACGCACACACATACATACATACATGCATGCCTGCCTAAGTAGAGCCAAATGCCAATTTTCTGGTCAGTTGGATGAAAAAGGAAATGGCACGCCAAGAAGAGCCGCCACAGGCAACGGTCCCATCTGGCTCTTCGGCTTTTGCCCAGTGTTTGGTTGTCATGATTAAGACATGCCATCCATTTTTCCAAGATATTTGCACCCCTGGCCGTCTCAGCATTGGGTTGCCAAGAGGGCTGCAGTCAAAACTGCCAAGCCAAGCGACTTGTGCACTGTAAGCATGAACTCTCTGATAGTCTTGGCCCGTTGGATTTTTGGCAGAGAGGCATGCTTCGGCCATGTCTGGGCTAATGCTGACAGAGTCGGCCTTTTTGTCAGATATGTTGATGTGAACGACGGATGTATCAAGCCTGCTCCCAAGAAAAATCCCAGCTGCCCAACGGGGATGTGGGGATTTAAGGTTGCAGTTTGCTTTGGTTGCTTCAAAGGAAGCCACGCGTCCTGTAGTCAACCGACAAACATCGCTTACTTGGGGTCAGGAGATGGTCAAAGATCCTACTTGGTTTGGCCCCAAGTGTGTTTGTCACGCATACTCCGCAACCCCATGCTCTTAAAGTATTTCGATCCTTTCTGGGGGTCATCAATCAGCCTGGAAATGACCCTGAAGAGAAAAAAAGAGAGAGCCAGGTTTTATCCGGAAATCGGCCAGAATAGGGCGATTTTCCTCTGAGATTGCGCAATCCCGTAGCAAAACTCTTGGAACATCCTGAGGCACCCCAGAGATCCTAATGTTAACCCATGAACAAAGCCACCCCCTAATCCCCAACCCAAACCCTAACCCACTTCCCCCCCCCTCCCCCGGGCGTTCAACGGGGGCGCGAGACCACCGCCCGTGGCGCGCGCCTTGCACAGGCGCCACTTCGGCGCTGCGCGGCAACGCCGTGGGCCTCGGGGCCGCGCTGGGCGCCTGCCGGGAGCAGTGGCGCTGCGCGCTGCAGCTGCAGCGCTGGGCGCGGAGAAGGCTGGAGGCGCGGCAGCGGAAAAGCGGCGCGAAAGGCGACAGGCCTCATGACTCACCATCTTTCCCCTATATTTCCCCTATGTTTCCCCCATTTTGGCCAGGGTTTCCCGGAGATTTCTACATTTCCATTATATTTCCGCCATGTTTCCCCCATTTGCCCACGTATATTTCCAGGGTGTCCCAGTTGTTTGGCGGTTTTAAACCTCCCAACAGCTCCCCAGGATCTCGCTCGCTTTCGGCAAAAGGATTTTCTTGGGAAGCAAATCCTGCAGGATCCAGACGCCATTTGTCTCTCTATCGCTCATAACAACTTTTCCCTTCCCCTCTGTCAGACTCTCCAACCAGGGCTGGGTATAACAACTTGTCCCTTGAACCATCACACCTGGATAGCCTCCCTTCCGGAGCTGTGGACGTTTTTTTTTTGGGGGTCCTGACCATGTTCCTCAGGGCTCTGAACCATGGAGTTTTTTTTTTTTTTTTTTTTTTGTTTTTTTTTTTTTTTAAGCCGATCTTTTCCTTTAAAGGGGGTCCCCCCATGGGAACCACGGAGGTGACGTTTTTTTCTTTGGGGTTTTCCTCTTGGGGCCGGATCTTTTTTCGGCTGCAGATCGGCTTCGTGGCGCGGCTGGCGCTGCTCAGCGCCCTGGAGTGGGGCGGCAAGTGGCGGCGCGCCTTGGGCGCCTTTGGGGCGCTGGAGGTGGAAGGCGGGGGGGGGAGGGGGGGTTGGTGGGGGGGAGGGGGGGTTGGTGGGGGGGGAGGGGGGGTTGGTGGGGGGGGGGGGTTGGTTGGTTGTTTGTTGGTTGTTTGCTGGGGTTGGCAAACTCTATTGACACCAGGCTTCGGGGAATCGGGCGATTCAGCTCCTTATTTTTGGGGAGGGTTTTTTGGAGGTCCATGCTAGTGTAGAGACACAGCAGGGTTGGGCAAAGTTTGTTTGAACAACCAGGCCCTCCCCAGCTTGAAAGGGACCTGAAAGGAGATTGTTTATAAAGTCGGCTTTTAAGCATGTTTAAACAGGGGGGCGGACGGCCCCCTTGTTTGAACATGTTAAAACCAGCAATAAACCTCCCTTTGGTTCCCCTTTAAAATGGGGGCCAGGGAAGCAAATTGCTTGCTTTTGTGTTCAAGTGAGCCACAATCAAAACCCGGGTAGATGAAGGTTATTAAGGGACAATCCCAACCATAAATAGCTGTGGCCGTCTTCTTAATTCTTGAAGCATGGTTCTGGGATTACGACCATTGTAATACATACCATATGTTTTGATTGTGACTCTCACGCCCGATCAATGAACCATCTAGGGGATTTTCCCTGGACCAGAGGAACCGGGGCTTCTTGCCTTCGCCAGGTGCTCTCGGGCGTGCATGGTGGTAGGGACAGGGTAGGAAGTGGGTAGCGGCCATCAGAGAAAGAACCGCATTTCTACAGGATTTTTGCAGGAAGTTGGCCAAACGCCTATCAAAAGCAAACATTTCTTGCTGCATTTCCTTCATTGCTGGGTTCTTAGATACATATCGTTGCAAGTCGCCGTTCAGCGGGTTGAAACCAGGGATGCCCGACCCGTCGAGTTCGGTGTTTCATGCTATCGTTGTTGGCTGGTGCAGATATGTGAAGGAGTAAAAGAGAAGAATCGTCTCTTGCCGGCCGGCTGATGTTTCCCTCTGGCCTGGTGCTTCCCCTTTTTGGCCCTGTCCCCTTCCCTGCGCCGTGCCCTGGCGCCAGCTGCCTTGGGGCCCGACGCGGCCCGGGCCGCCAACTGCGGCGTGGTGGCCTGCGGCCGCGCGGCGGCGTGGCCCTGGGCTTTGCGGGTGCTCCACGAGGCGTCGGGTGGGGGGTTTGGGGCTCCACGTTGCTAACCCATCGACATGGCTGTGGGTCACAACCAATGATACCATGGTTGGTAGGTGAATCCACCACCCATTTTAGAACCTATTTTAGAGGGCATTGGGATGTTCGCTGGGGGGACGATTTGGATTTTGACCCATGGGAAAAATAGGATAACCCCCCAAAATGGGTTGGGGGGAGAGAGGGGCGATTTTGGGGCTCCGTCTGGCAGTGGTTCGTCCAAACATAGGTAAAGTAACCCATCAAAATTGGTTTGGGGGGGATTTTGGGGCTTACCGTGAATGGACGTGAAATCCTCACATGTTTGCTTTTGGCTGAGCAGATTAAAGGAACTACCGATTGTAGGGGCACTTCAAGTTGCTAGTTGCGCCGGAAAGCGTGGAACTCCAGGGTGGGTTCTGTTCTTCCATTCACCAGCGTTGAGGGTAAAATGTGAGCCAAACCGCCAGTTCGACCAGACATTGGCGATCCAAGTCCAGTTCTTACTGGTTTGAAACAAGAACCACAGCTTTGTTTACTGGTGTTTTTCCTGTGTTTGTTGCCCAACACCAGCTGTCTGGCACCTTAAAACCAGCCTTTCCGATGTCAAATCTCCGGGATCGGTCGATCTGCTGGTGGAACTCCGCTGGGGTTGCAGCGGAAGGTGGAGGCGCGGCGCTTGCCCGTGACAGCCATCACCCAGCGCCTCGGCCGAAAGTTGTTTCGGTTGAGGGGGCAAGAGCCTCGAGCCGCTGGGTGTGTCTCCAGCCAGTCCCGCTTGGGTGGCTTATCCCAGCATTGCTCGGGGTTCGTTCGCAGGTGCCGCTGTTTCGGATTTGGTGCATCCATGTTAGACCATTGCAAAGGTAAGGGCACCATGACCACGAACCTCAATGCTGATGTCAAATGAGAATGCGTAGGACTGCAGCCAGCCGTGTGGAACACTGTACCCATGTTTACAAACCATGGGTCTGTATTTGTTTGAGGGTTTGGGCTGGTCGTTTTGGTAACCCAACAAAGTTGAGCGTTACTACCATGACCACCAAAGGGTCTAATTATTTCCAACACCCCGCCCTTGGGGTTTCGAACTCCTCCTGGTCCCCCCCCCCTCTGAGCCGGAATTCCCAAACAACCCCCCCCTCCCCGCCCTCAACACACACCGGTGCAAACGACTAAAACGACAACTTTTGGAGGCGGGTTGGGGGGGGGGGCGGTGTGTTTGGTTGGCCGAAGGGCAAATTCTATGAGTCGCGCTCCCTTCGCCTTCGAGCGCGGCCTCAGGCAAGCGGCGCTCTACGGCTGCGAGGCCGCCCTGCAGCCGGGGCCCGCGGTGCTCATGCTGCAGGACTTTTCGCAAAAACGTGGCAATGAAGTCCCCTTCCGAATTTGGCACCACCTCACCAACCAGTGTTGGTGGTTACTTGAATGTGCCTTCCGAAGTTGGATGTCGGTGAAGCTTAAACAAGGGCACCACCTCTTTTGCTGGTTTGTGGTTAGCCCGATTGCCGAATTTTGATGTTCATTTCGGGTCTTCAGCTTAACCTTACCAACTCACAGGGGTGTCATTTCTTGAGGCCAAGGGCATCAACTTGGGGCTGGTAAAGAATTGGCGGACTTTTGGTCGGGGTATTTGTTGAGGGTATCCGTTTTGTTCTTTGTTTTTCCCCCACAGCTGGGGTCTTTGCGCAGATAGGTTTCCGGGTGGTGTGGGGCGGCTCCACGGTAGGGTTCGAGGGTTCCGGGGATGCATTCCCGGATTCTGAGGAGGTTCCGGGAATGCGGCGGGCGGTTCTGAGGTTTCAACGCTTTTGTTAAAGAACCAACATGTCCAGAGACAAACCCAGAGGTGGTCGTTTTCGGGTTCTCGAAGGGGGGCTTTTGGGTAGAGGTGAAGTTTTTGTGGGTTGGGGGACCTAGACTTGGACCTGGATTCCGGTTTGTACGCACTTTCGAACCCCTTCCGCAAAAATCGTTTGCGAAAAGGATTTTCCCAATTTTGAACTGGCGCTAAATCGCCTTGTTTCCATGCAGACCACTAGTCTGAGCATTGCCTGACAATGAACACATTTCAAGGGTGCTTTTCTTTTTTTGTTTCTTCCGATAGTCTGCTGAGAATCCGTTCCGTGGCCAGGGTTGGCCCACGTTAGGAAACTGCAGAAGCCCAACACGCGCGAGGGGTGGCTTCGTTTCAAGGGGAGGTTCCCTCTAATGTTAACCCCGGATAAATAAACCCCTGGTTGGTTAATAGGTAATAGGGGGTGTCCCCTTTCAGTGGAGATTCATCACTCTTGGAGGGAAGACACCTAATAATGGGACGGGTTTATTAATCCTGGGTCAACATTAAAATAAGCCCAAAGGGCGCCTTCAGCTTGTGGCGTTTCCTTGTTTCACACCGGCCCCAAGGTGTTGGTACGCCCTTCCTCAACCCCCCCCCCCCCCCCCATACCGCCCAATCACATGGATTTTTCGGGACAGGAGCTCAACGCCATGCCCAACACTCTCATGGCTGGATTTTTCGCGCGCCAAAACACTGTGGCGTTGCGCTCGGCGAGTGGGCGAGTGGGGTGGGGGAAACTGCGCAGTTGAGCTCACCGAGGTTAGGCAACTTCACCCATTAGGGTGAAGGTCCTTGGTTGGCGGGGTTCCCTTATTTTGCTTTGGAAATGATAGATAGTACTGGGCCCAGCTAGATCCATCATATGCGCGGCCAGGACGAGCCTGAGACGAGCCCGCAGCCTCTTTATCCAGCCCACGTTCAGCCGTGTCTCATCCCGGTTCTATGGCGACAGCTTTGCTTCTGGCGCTTGCTGCCCCGGCACTTGCTGCCCCAGCCGCATCTTTCAGATGCTTGGATAGCATGTGAGCCACAATCAAAACCCGGGTAAGGGCAGGTTAGTAAGGGGCGATCCCAGCCATAAAGCGACGGCCTTCTTTGTTCTTTACATGGTTCTGGGTCGACCATTCTTGTACCGGGCTTTGATTGTGACTCATGGAATCCCAAGTGAGGAGCCACTTGGACCATTCCCCCGGCATGGAAGCCGCTCGACTCGAGGCAAGCTGAATCCCGGATTGAAGGCAGAAGTCGACCTGCAGGCCAGAGTCTTTTTTTGGGGTGTATGCCTTGGTAGCAAATACTAACCTAAATTATATACATACAGATATACAGATACAGATACATACACAAATGTACCTATACATCACCTACATACACATGCACATGCACATGCACATACACACATACCTTTCCACACCCACACTGACGTACGCACGCACATGCATATACACACATACCTTTCCACACGCACCTTGCAGCATGCACACATGCAGCTACTCATACAGACAGACAAACCGACAGACCGACAGACCGACAGACCGCCAGACCGCCAGACCGCCAGACCGACAGACCGACAGACCGACAGACCGACAGACACCGACAGACCGACAGACCGACAGACCGACAGACCGACAGACCGACAGACCGACAGACCGACAGACCGACAGACCAACAGACCGACAGACCGACAAACCGACCGACCGACCGACCGACCGACAGACAGACAGACGGACAGACTGGCAGACAGCAGAAACATGCAGACACATCCAGACAATCACAGACACATGCAGACACATATACATACACACATACACACGTATACACACTCAGACACACATACTCGCACACACACACACATACACGCATATACACAGATGCATGCTGCATATGTACTTACATACACTCACACACACATGCAGATCAATAAGTGCAGACATATAAACACATGCACATACGTATACATACACTTGCATCTACATATATATATATACATATACACATACATATGCACACATACACATGATCAGCCACAGGATCACTCCCCCCCAGCCCTACCTTTTGCTAATCTGCTGCCATCTTCTGCTGCTGTTATTCATACACTTGCATAGTGTGTCCGAAGTTTGAGCTTGTTTTGCTGACACAACTGTGCCGAACAATCCTTGACTGATGAACTGCCCGCACAGACTCTCAAAACCACGCACAGACTCTGCTTATCATATGAATTCGGCAGGGTCAAGCAGCGTGGCCCTGCGAGCGTTGTGGTGTTTGACTTTGTCCAAGCAAGCTCTGAACACATACCTTGTTTCTTAATGCTGAACAAGGGGTCATCGTAGAATCAACTGCATAGATTTGAAATATCGCACAATGAGAGAGAGGGGAGACAGGGGAGAGAGCCAAATGTATTGCTTTAAAACACACACAGGGACAACGCCGATCACGGTTTTGAATTGCAACAGCCCCAGCAGATGCCAAGGACACCACACACACACACACACACTTTGACATCAAAATGGTTCAAAACATGCACAGGGACAAAAAGCAGCAACTTTGGCCCAAGTCACAATCACAACCCGGGTAATTGGACGGTAGTAAGGGACAATCCCAGCCATAAATTCCACCATGTTAATACCGGCCTTTGATTGTGGCTCAGTTCCACGCTCTGTTTTTCGTTGTTTTTTCTCCTGCGCACTGCATATACAGACTCCCTTTAAAGTGTTTGCAGCATTGGTCATGATTATGATTCATGGATCGAAGATTGACGATTCTCCTGACCCACTTTTTCCAGATAGACAATTCTGGCCAGCCCTCAGGGCCCCGACAATTTCTCAAGAGTTGTAAAACCTTGAAGTTTAGTTTTGGTTGTAACACTAGATCAAATATTGAAGATTCCCCACACAACTATGTTGATAATCTTCATTTCTAGTCAGCCCTCAAGTTCCCCAACATTTTTTGTTTCTTCTTTCCGATTTAGTTTGTGCTGTTTTCGAGCTTTTCTGAATGAGACACAGCATACGTACATACATACAGAGACAGACAGACAGACAGACAGACACACGGACGGACAGACAGACAGACAGCCAGACAGACAGACAGACAGACAGACAGACAGACAGACAGACAGACAGACAGACAGACAGACAGACAGACAGACAGACAGACAGACAGACAGACAGACAGACATACATACATAGCATACATACATACAGACGGACAGACAGACAGACAGACAGACAGACAGACAGACAGACAGACAGACAGAGAGACAGACAGACAGACAGACAGACAGACATACACACATACACATACAGACATACACGCCTACACGCCTACTCACCGGCATACATACTTCCATACATACTTCCATACATGCATGCATGCATGCATGCATGCATACATACATACGTGCGTACGTACATACATACATACATACATAGATACATACATACATACATACATACATACATACATACATACATACATACATACATACATACATACATACATACATACATACATACATACATACATACATACATACATACATACATGCACTGTATATGCAACCACACTTTCACACATGAAGATATACGTGTTTTTGTGTACATCTAATGTTAATGTGTGGGTACATTGGCATACATATTTGTATGTCTCACTTTTTCTAGACACACGCTTAGAAAGAGTTACACCTTTAGTTGTGAGCGGCTCCAACGATTCTGTCCAGAGTCGTATGATCGATCTACTGTCGCCAGATACTATCAACCTTTCGGTACTATGTAGAACAGGGCTCCTTAAAAGATACGTTTTGCCCATTTGAAACATGGCTTTTTCAACACCAAACTAAAGGGACACCACCATTTATAAGTTGCAATGTTCAGGTGTATAATGTAAGGATCCCTGCTGAATTAAGGGACCACCCAAAATGGAACCTTCGTGCGTTTCTCAGGGGCGCAAACCAGAACCTTAGTGAGGTGGATCGCTGGAAATCCCTAAATTAGATTGGCACTCCGGATATCTACAAATCCTTGGTAGAGCACTCACAAAAGCTCCGGGGTCGACAGCGGGAGGCCAACAGCTCCTGGCACCTGGGCGGCTTCTGCTTCGGGGATGGCCAGGACGGCAACGAGGCGCGGTTTCGTGAGAAGTGAGTGGGACGCCTCAGTTGATCAGTTGATGAACCTGGCAGTGGTTTCCCTTTGTTTTGCTTCTTTCTTGTTTTGTTTTGCGTTTTTTCCTGTTTGTTTTTAGCTAGCCAAAGGAGGTCCATGAAAAAACGACACCCCCAAATCCCCTAGGTTGCCAAAGGGTCCGGGACGGCAATGAGGCCCGACGGGCGTATCCCCGGCCAGTGGGAGCCCAATTTTTTTTAGTGGCCGTGTGGTAGTTGAAAATGGCAAGGGTTTCCCTTCAAATAAGACAACAACGTGCCATAACAAGACCCCCCTCCCAAATCCTCACTTAAAAGATCGCCATTGTAGGGTATGGGACATGATGCGACCCATGAAAATTCACCCAAAGATGGATATGTGTGAAACTGGGGCACTCGAAAACGGGTTTTTTCGTTTTGGTTTCCCTCTAAGAAACAACCCAAAACAGAAGTTGCTAGCTTTGGGCCGAGTGTTGGCAAGCATCCCCCCCAAAAAAGGCAAACACTTAATTTGCCAGGGCTTGATGGCTTGCAAGCGAGCATCCACCATAGCACTTTCCAAGCACACCTCCAGTTTCGGTCTTCCGTCTTAGGGGCTGGGCAATGGCAAGGGGGGGGGAAGTATGAAGCCCTGAGAGCTTTGCTTATATGGGGGTTGATCAGTATTCCGTTCGGCCCCAACATGACCATGGGCAAATTTTCTCGTGTGGTGGAAGTCGTCATTTTGGGTGGATTCCCGAATGGCCATCTCATGGAAAGGACCATTTGATTGATCAAGCCCCATGAGGCTTATGCTTGGCTTGTTAGCTTATCGAGGGATAAGCCCCCCCCCCACTATTGCGGGCCCCCTGGAGGTGACGAGGACTTGCTTTTGAAACAGTCAATTCGCCCCAAGTTTTTCCATATGGTATGAGGATTGATTTCAGTCACTTCCAGAGGGTTCCGATATTTTGTTGCTAACTTCGCCATGAGTCACTGACAATGTTTTGGTAGTCTACTGTTGGTTGGGGAGCACATAAGTCACCATCTCAAGTACGTACAAAACCAGGGGACCCAACCCCCAATCTTCCCTTGTCGTTTTGCGGAGAGCAATTTTGTCCGCTACTCACATAGCTTGATCTTTCCCATTTCTGTCAGAGACAAGATCAAACGGAGGTGATCTCCCCCCACTTTCTGAGACCTTGCACACAGCCCCAAAGCCTCAGAGCACCAAGAGTGTCCGTCAAATGGGCCACTAACGGCCCTGCGCCTGCGCCTTTTGCCTGGCGATGTGCGTTGAGACCTGGCGAGTTCCTACGTGTTCCCTTTGAAGCATTGGTTGGATCTCACCAGCAGCTTGTGCGAGCAGATAGTGATGAGCATTGACCTGCCGAGTGTAGATGCCAACCCAAACTTTGTGCGAGTCCCAACTCTCGTGTCTTTGCAACCAGGGTGCAGTTTACTCCCAAGTCATCATGCGAACACATGCTCAATTGTGTATATCCCCTTGACCCATGAATCACAAGTCATTTGCACCCAGTATACCGTCTTCTGTGTGTGTGTGTGCGCGTGCGTTTCGGGTATCTTTTGTGTGAGCGAGTATTTTGTGACAGGCCTCAAGCGAGGTTCAAGTTCGGGTTCTTCATTTGAGGGTTGTCCAAACTGGGGATGCAATGGATTTCTTGGACCCTGCGATTTCCTGTCCTTCAAGGAAGGGGGAATCAAAGGACCCAAAGTGACTTCGACCTTGGCTTGTTGGAAAGTCTTCTTCCAGTCATTGCCCTTGTGCCAGGTTTTAGCCAATCTTTCTATTTGCCAGGGTTCCATTTTGGACCCTTCATGTTTGAGCTACACCCAGTTCCCGTGATGTTTTTTTGGGTGGCCTCTTCGTAGGCGGGCCGGCTCGCAGTCCACGTTCGTTGGCAAGGCCGGGGGTGGGGGGGGGGGCTTGGAAGGGCCTGGAGGCCGCGAGCCGCGAGCCGAATGGGTGAGGCAGTGCCTGCTTGTTGGTTTTGGTTGTCTTCTCCGTAAAACATGTTCTTCAGTTTCCCCTGAATTGGTGGTGGCTGGGAATTTTAGTATTGAACATTTTTTTCCATAGAACATGTTCTTCAGCTTCCCCTGAATTGGTGGTTTAGATTGGTGGTTTAGGGATTTGAAGCCCTTTTGAAACCAATGGGGAAGGTGCCGCCTAAGGTCCGAACCACCAAACCAAACCGCCATTTAGGGGTGAGGCGAATGCGGAGGTTGATGAAAAGGTCCGTGATACATAGGATCACTGCAGAGAAGCCACTCAAAAGCTGATATTCCAACCACTCAACAGGCCAAGTTACCCACGCTCATCTGGTGGCCAAGCGGAATATTGATCACCCCCCCCATGTTCTTTGGGCCTTCGAGACCTCGCACGCGCGTTTTGCCTTTCCCTTCAGCTCCCGGGTCGTTTCTTCGCTCACGGGACACACGCGCGGATCGCGGATCGAGCGGATCGACCGGCGGACGGATCGAGCGGATCGCGCGGATCGAGCGGATCGAGCGGATCGACCGGCGGACGGATCGAGCGGATCGCGCGGATCGAGCGGATCGAGCGGATCGAGCGGCGGACGGATCGAGCGGATCGCGCGGATCGAGCGGATCGAGCGGATCGAGCGGCGGACGGATCGAGCGGATCGCGCGGATCGAGCGGATCGAGCGGATCGAGCGGCAGGCCGCCAGGCGCTGGGGGAGATGGGCCCGGTGTATTTGGCCGGCTTCGAGGGGCACAAGGCCTGGCAGGCCGCGCAGGCGGGGAGGGAGGCCTGGTTGGGGTGAGGGATGAGGACGCTTTGGGGGCAGAGAAAGGAACCTCAATGTAAATTTTCGATTTTGGTGGACGTCCACCAGCCACTTCTGAGATGGTTCCCTGTTTCACAACTCATATCCAGAGTGGGCTGATCTTTTGGGAGTTTTGCAGCGGCGGAGTTCAGCTGCACCTTGCCCAGGAGAGATGGGCCTCAAGCTCGTGCCAAGAGAAGATGGCGCTGGCTTCCGACACCCGACGTCTCGGCGCCTCGCCTGTGGTCGCCGGCCGCTTGCGCGGGGGTTGCTGGGCACCGGGCCAGGAGTTCTGTGCCGGGAAACCAACAAAAAGCGAGAACCATTTGGGGTGTCTCTTTTCAGGCGACGAAGACCCCCCCAAAATAAACAAGACATACATTTGTAGACATAGAAACTGTAAGTTGCGGTTTTCCCGTGGTTCTCCTGTACCACTCAAAAAGGCTGTACCCTCAAAAAGACGCCCATTTTGTGTTAGAAGCCCTTGTGGTAGCTCGGATGTCCTGTTGCTATGGAAGCCTTGCGGATTCATCGTATTTATCCAGCTAAGCCGCCCCTCCATCATAGAGAATGTGACAGTCATGTTTGGTCTCCGTGAGGGTGGAGCCACCCTCGCCCCTTCTGGTTTGGGGGACAACTACTATCTAGCCGCTGTAAAATGAGGAGGGTTTTGGTTCAGTGGGCCCCATCCATAGTCGAGCCTCGTGCCGATCGGTCGAACCAAGGCGAATACAGTGCCTTTGCCCGCATCTAGCTGAGCTTTTTCTGGGGGTGTCATTCTTTAGACCCTCAAAATGGTGGCTTTGCCGTTGGTTTTCCTTTAAGAACACAGAGAAGGGGGCAGCTTCAAACAAGACGAGCCACATTTGTGTCATCTTGCAGCAGACTTTTCCGACGACGCTGGTTTTTGTGTGTGTGCCGGCTGCTGTTCAAGCATATCCCTGATTAACACAGATCCCCAAAAACCCAACAGTTTTCCTTTTGGATGAGCCCCCTTTCTTTTTGTTTTTCCTCCCTCAGATTGCTGGCAGTTTCGAGGTGAGATGGTGCGTAGACTTGGAAGCACGGGTTGAATGGGAAGAATTTGAATCCATGCGCAGCTATCCGTAGTTTTGAGTCATGTAGATGATGTCATCCCTTCTGTTGTCCAGGTAAAGCAGCCGCCATTGGGTTCAGTTTACCGGGGGTGTCCCATGAGGCAGGCAGATCTCGTACTTCTGGTTCCCGGTTCGCATCGTGCATGGCGAGCAGAGGGACTGGCACTTTGCTCTGCTGGCCTGCGGGGACGTTGAGAAGGCAAAACCGCAACTGGCTGTGGGTCAAAATTTAAGAGCTAGGGTTACGCAGGTTTTGGTCCATGTTTCCACTTACCAGGGTTCCATTTTGGTACCGGTTTTTTGAGCCATACCCAAATGGCTGTGGATCAAAAATCGGTGCCCAAATGGATCTCTGGCAAGTGAAAACACAGACCAACACCTGCGGATTTGCAGTGGTTTAATTTGGACCCACACACACACACACATGTACCCAGCTTCTGAAATGGGCGTGCCCTTGTTTAGGGCCCGTGGCCCGTGGTTGTGCTTGTGGTTTCCCTTTAAGCCTACCAAAAAAGGGGTGAAAACAGACCCCCCCCCGCGAAACAGGCGGACTTTGGGTTGGTCCGAATCGCCTGAGAAATACCGGGGGCCAGGTTATAGCCGGGCCACCCCGTGGCAAAGGATCAAAAGGGCGGACTTCCGCACCGGTTGTTTGGGACTGTCCCTCACTCCATCTACGTAAGTCATAATCAAAACCCGGTATCAAAATGGTCTACCCAGAACCATGTAAAGAACTAAGAAGGCGGATATCCGCAGCTATTTGTGGCTGGGATCGTCCCTTACTAACCTTCATCTACCCGGGTTTTGATTGTGGCTCACGCTCAAGTGGTCAGCCCTCAGCCATACTTCAAAGAAGCTCTGATTGAAGGGTTCTTACATTGTCCATGTTAATAGGAGGTGTTGATTTTCACTCAATTGGAGGATTTACCAGCTTCACCCAGCGAACGGAAAGTTAAACACCCTCCCCTATCCCCCCAACTTCTCCCCCCAGGCCCTGGCGCACACCTGCCAGAAGGCTGAACCACTTGCCGCCTTGGCTTCTAATTGGGATCCTTGAATTCAAATTACAGTCACTCAACCCCCCACGCGAAATACCCGCTGTTTTAGGGTATCACGTTATCCCCGATCAACAAACATGAGGTATTAAGAACCGCCTCGAAAGGGCCATTCAGAGGGAAATTTGTCTCCAGCTTTGCCAATTCAACAGGCTTCCCTGATCAGCCTTCAGCTTCCTTTGCCAATAAAAGAAGGTTCCCCCGGATCGTCGCCAATTTCTGGGGTTTCTTGATCAACCTTGGGTCCCCCAGTAGTGCCAACTTTTCCCCGTTTTTTTTCGGGGTTTTGGGTTCCCCTCCTAACTTCGACCAAGCCGAAAAAAAGTCTCCAGCGCCCACTTCTTCTAGCCTTTGAAAACTCTGGAGGCCCGTGGGAGGCCCGGCGGCGAAGTTTTCGCCCGGCAGGCGCACTTGGAGCTCACCGTGGAGGCGACGCGGGGAGCGCTCTCCGTCTTCGAGGCGAGCGGGGAGCGGCTGCGGCGGGCTTTGTGAGCGGGGCGGGCGGGTGGTGGCCGAAGGGAGGGAGGGTGGTGGGGGTTGAGCCCGGTTTTGGGGGATTCCCTGGAAGGAAGCCATGTGGTTTTTATAAGGGGTGGTGGGATTTGGGGGGATTCCCTGGAAGGGAAACCATGTGGCTGTGGGTCAGAAATAGCTACCCAAAATGGCTTGCCCTGGTAAATGGAACCAAGGACTAAACCCTGCGGTCCCCTGGTGCTTAATTTTTGACCCATACCCATGTGGTTTTTGTAAGGGGTCATCCCATTTTTTCATTTTATTTTCTGCTGAGAACTGGCAAGGAAGAGAACCCCCTCCTATTCTTAGGGGGTTGTTCCCTCCAAAAGTGGTCTCCGCTAGAAGCGGCCAATCTTCACATGTGCGTTGGAAAGCTGCATGTGGCACATACCAAGAAGAATACGATGAATGTCACCGGGCGAGTTTTTCTAGCCTTGTTTACGAATGCATTCAACTTGAAGAATGACATTGGGAATGCAACTTTTGGCATATTGTAGTCCAATACAAGCGCGCCGCCTGCTTTGGATGCCGATTGGCTGGCCCCTTTCCACGTCTTAGCTCCTCGACGGTGGCAAACCAGTGCGCTCTCGCGCCCCAACAGGATGGAAAGACGGTTGGGGTTTCCCCACAGTTTCGCTGCGCGGCCCGTTTCCCAATATCCCAAACGCTGCCTGCATATTGCGACTCGCACACCGCGATGAAGGGACCATTAAGCGCATGAAGGGAGAATTTTTTGTTTTTGGGTGTACACGGTCTTCTTTATTGATTTGTCGCAAACAAATTCTTAGCAGCAGGCTATGTTTGAAGTGGTAAAGAAGCACAGGAAGACAAAACATGTTGCAACGAGCAATGACTGGATCTTGGAACAGTTGGCTGCAGTGTTTTCTTTTGCTTTTTGCGGGCGGGGACATGGGCCATGTGTTACATGCGGGTCGCAGCACTTCATATCCGGCACCGATGGGTGCGACGAATTTTCGCCGTCAGGCCAACACCAACTTCGACTCCAGCAGCTGTCCCGTGGCCCCGAGCTGGTTGCAGCAAGCCAGCTCTGAGACCGTCTTCTGGGGCATGATGGCACCCAGGCCGCAAGTCTTTTTCAGGACGGGGTCGGCTTTGACAGCGAAAGCAGAATGGCGGCAGAATTCGGGCTGAGACTCGGTCGAATTTCGGGACCTCGTTCAAGTGAGGCATGTTTGGGGCGGGACACCCTACTCCCCCCAACGAGAAACGCTCAAACAGCCGGGTGGTGCCCAGCCGTCCGGTTCCTTAGCTTCTTTTGGCTTCTACGATTTAGTGGTTCCATTTCACCCACTAAAAGTTATTCGCTTTTAGCAGGGGATCTGAAAACGGGCAGCCCAGCAAAGGCCAACGCAACGCACCTTGCGAACCCGAGGCGGGTGTGTTGCTGTGCGGCTCCTGCTGCGTTGTGCTGGTGGTGCTGGGCGGAGCTTGGAGCAACCGTGTCTTGGCCATGTGCATTCAGCCCTGGCTGTGACAAAGACAGGGTTGCAGCCTTTTTCACTGCAAGGTGTTTTCTTTTTTTTAACCGTGAACCAGTCCCCGGATTAATACACCCCTGTTTGTGCATGGCGGGGTCTTCCTGGTTTAGTGGAGATTCAGGCCACTTTTGGAGGGATACAGCCTGCCAGTGGTAGGATGGGTTGATTATCAGTTGATTGATTTGGGGTCCACTGTGTGTTTCTTTGCGTCAAATGAGGCATGCCAATCTTCGAAGGAAAGATCTGTGTCAAAAGGCTTGGGGTGGGGGATTCGGGGCCAGGAACCTCGGGGCGGGGTTTGGGTTGTGTTAGGCCAAAAGCCTTTGATGAAGTGGCAGCAAGACTCGGAGCTCGTGATTGGCAAGCCCTGCTGCGTGGCGGCAAGGCAGAGCAGAGTGTTCCTTACAAAAGACTTCAATAGACCCTCTGTCAGATGTGGATCGCATGTCCTTTTGCCTTGACATCCCTCATCTGAAATCCATACTGTCTTGGAGTAGCATCCTTCAGGGTTCACTATATTTCCCCTAAGAGGCTTGGGTTTTCAACATCCGCGTTTGCATCAACAAAATCACAGCGTGATGTGTTTTGTCGTGGCACCTGAGGCACCGGCACGCCGCACAATGCGGACGTGGCGGAGGGCAAAGCCAAGAGCGCGAAGGCCGGGGAGTTGGTTTTTGCTTTGGCCGTGGGTCAAAACCAAGGGTACCATTTTGGGACAGGTGCACCTCCCATTTTAGAACCTATTTTAGTGGGCATTGGGATGTTTAGTGGGGGTACGATTTGGATTTTGACCCAAGGCCATTTGTGCCTGGGTTGGCTGGTCAGTGTTCAGCCAGACACGAAGAAGGAAGGAAAAGTCTCGTGTTTCTTTGAGATGGTGCACCAAAACCGAGCTGTCCGAAATTGGTGCAACCGCAAAACAACCACGTGCTGTTGCAAGCAGGGTCTTTCCGCCGGAGTCATTGTGGCACTTTTTGGGCTGAAAAGAAGACCCTCCCCCCGGCGCTGGAATTTGTTACCAGGGACACGGGGGACGCGAAAGCCCAACCAGGGGCCCTCTGACCATTGCCATATGTTGAGAATCGCACATTTGCGTCAGGCCAAGGCACAGCCAGAGGAAGCAGAAGATATGCCAGTTTGAGAGGCCGTCTCTGTATCATGGAAGCTGGCAGGAGGCTTGTTAGGGTGGGGCCACCCATTGGTTTAAACATGTTTAAACCACTGGTTATGATGATTCTTCCCTGATAAAGGTGGTGTTTAAACCATCTTTTGCCCCACCCAGAGGGTTGTCTTGGCCCCTTGGAAACTTCCATGGAAATTGAGCGGATTGCTCCGATTCGGCTTTCCGATGTTGCGGGGAGCCCGCATGGCGTGCATCCTGAAAGCAGGAGGTGACGAACGCCGACCTTTCATTTTCGGCCGGTGACTCACGTCCGGGCCAACTGAATTTTGGGATGGGACCGCGCTGGTGGCTCGCCGCTTTGAAAAGGAGCGCGATCGTTTTTGACCGCCAAAAGCGCAGTCGTTGGGCCCCCATCTTGGCCATCTCCAGTTGAAAGTGGGTGTTGGGCGAGGCTTCTTAAAATTGAACCTTTCCTCCAGACCAAAGAAATGATGTAGAACCCCTGTTGGAACCAACCGCTTGGCAAAATGTCTTGGAGAATGGCAATAATGGTCGTGGCCAATTCCAGGCTTGGCGTGTACAGCTTTCCAAGCAACCGATGCATGACTGTTTGACATTTGGGCCAACAGCTAATGCTGCAAAGATGTTCCTCCATAGATTGCTGCCGGTTTTCTTGTCCTACTTGGGTATTTCATGTCCACGGCTCTCTTTTGGTCTATTTGAGTACCGCATGCTGTAAGTTCGATTTGTCTGTGGCTGCTGATTGCGCCACCGGGCTACTTTTAATACAGCCGAGCCTCCATTCAGATTGGTTTCGAAGCCATACCCTGAGGATTCGCATGGAATCCTAGACTCATCCTCAGACCCTTTCCCGCAGAGTGGAAAAAGGTGGGCTATCACGCTGTCGTGATGTCATGTTGCTGACATATACCCTTGCAAGAGTCGGGCTTGGGGTTTGTTTTGCGCTGCGTGCCGCGCGAAGCATGAGATGCCCCCCACCATGGGTATCTGAAGGGAGGCTGACAATCAGTATTGCACATGGAGGGGGTTGCCGAAAATGACCGGGGCGGAGGGGAGGGAGGTGGCGCGAAAGGTCGCGAAAGGTTGGGGGATTCAACAGGATTCATTTGCAAGAAAGTCGGAGCCCGCAGCCCCTCTTAGAGTCTCAGCCCCTCTCAGAGTCTCTCAAAGGAACCTACTATGGCGACTGCTGCTTTGCTTCTCACGCTTGCTGGCCCGGCACTTGCCGCCCCTGGATCTTTCAGATTCTTGGATAGCATGGAATGCAATCTGACATTCGGTTTGACAGCATTGGGCCTTGGTCACAAACCACCTTGCTGGTGCTATGAGGGAATGAACCGTTTTGGGATTCCCTTAGAGGAAACCATGGGGGATGGTTTATGGGTGTCATTCCATGTCTCATTCCCTTCTTTCTTGCACCAGCAAGCCTCTTCTGTGTTGGTACCAATTTGGAGCCGGAAGCTGTGACGCACGTGAGGCAAGCTGAATCCTGGGCTGAAGGCCGAGCTCCAGCTGCAGGCCATCCATGCTCTGACAGGGGCCTTTGGGGGCTTTGATAGGGACACCAGAAGGACGCCAGCCATTTGGGGGGCAAAGCTCGTTTTAGACACACCCTGAAAAGTGGAGGAACCCAGACAGAGACAGGCAGGCAGGCAGGCAGGCAGGCAGGCAGGCAGGCAGGCAGGCAGGCAGGCAGGCAGGCAGGCAGGCAGGCAGGCAGGCAGGCAGGCAGGCAGGCAGGCACACACACACACACACACACACACACACATGAACACACACACATACATACGGACGGAGGGACCGGCAGACACACATACACACATACGTTACATTATATCACGTTGCCTTGCATAGTAAAGCAAAGCAGAGCATAGCATATCATAGCATTACCTACTAACATACATACATATGTACGTGCGGTCATGCATGCATGCATACATACAACAAAGCACAACGAAAGATAAAGTAAGGTATCCTAACATAGCACAACATAAGCAGTAACACACACACACGCACGTACGTGTGAATGGACGGACGTGTATAGATACGCACGTATGTACATACATACATACTCATATACATTCTCTCATATATATATATATTATTTGTATATACATACACACGCACATAGACACATATACATACACATACGTAACTGCATACACCATGCACTACATACACGTTAGACATACATTGTGTATCTGCGCACACATAAACACAGACACACACACACACACACAGACAGACACACAGACACACACACACACAGACAGATATACAGACACACACAGAGACACACACACACAGACACACACACACAGACACACGCACACTTACACACACACTTACACACTTACACGCACTCACACACACTTACACACACACACACACTTCCACACGCACTTACAAACACACACACACACACTTACACTTACACTTACACTTACACTTACACTTACACTTACACTTACACTTACACTTACACTTACACTTACACTTACACTTACACTTACACTTACACTTACACTTACACTTACACTTACACTTACACTTACACTTACACTTACACATACACTTACACTTACACTTACACTTACACTTACACTTACACTTACACTTACACTTACACTTACACTTACACTTACACTTACACTTACACTTACACTTACACTTACACACTTACACACTTACACACTTACACACTTACACACACACACTTACACACACACTTACACACACTTACACACACTTACACACACACTTACACACACTTACACACACTTACACACACTTACACAGACACTTACACAGACACTTACACAGACACTTACACAGACACTTACACAGACACTTACACAGACACTTACACAGACACTTACACAGACACTTACACAGACACTTACACACACTTACACACACACTTACACAGACACTCACACAGACACTTACACAGACACTTACACAGACACTTACACAGACACTTACACAGACACTTACACAGACACTTACACAGACACTTACACAGACACTTACACAGACACTTACACAGACACTTACACAGACACTTACACAGACACTTACACAGACACTTACACAGACACTTACACAGACACTTACACAGACACTTACACAGACACTTACACAGACACTTACACAGACACTTACACAGACACTTACACAGACACTTACACAGACACTTACACAGACACTTACACAGACACTTACACACACACTTACACACACTTACACACACACTTACACACACTTACACACACTTACACACACTTACACACACTTACACACACTTACACACACTTACACACACTTACACACACTTACACACACTTACACACACTTACACACACATACACACACTTACACACACTTACACACACTTACACACACTTACACACACTTACACACACTTACACACACTTACTCACACTTACACACACTTACACACACTTACACACACTTACACACACTTACACACACTTACACACACTTACACACACTTACACACACTTACACACACACTTACGCACACTTACACACACTTACACACACTTACACACACTTACACACACTTACACACACTTACACACACTTACACACACTTACACACACTTGCACACACTTACACACACTTACACACACTTACACACACTTACACACACTTACACACACTTACACACACTTACACACACTTACGCACACTTACACACACTTACACACACTTACACACACTTACACACACTTACACACACTTACACACACTTACACACACTTACACACACTTACACACACTTACACACACTTACACACACTTACACACACTTACACACACTTACACACACTTACACACACTTACACACACACTTACACACACTTACACACACGTACACACACTTACACACACTTACACACACTTACACACACTTACACACACTTACACACACTTACACACACTTACACACACTTACACACACTTACACACACTTACACACACTTACACACACTTACGCACACTTACACACACTTACACACACTTACACACACTTACACACACTTACACACACTTACACACACTTACACACACTCACACACACTTACACACACTCACACACACTCACACACACTTCTACACTTCACCACACACTTACCACACACACTCACACACACACACTCACACACCACTTACACACACACTTTTTACACACATTTACCACACTTACACACACTTTCACACAATACAACACTTACACACACTTACACACACTTACACACACTTACACACACACCACACCACTACCACACACACCACACACACCACACACCCAACACACCACACACACCACACACACCCACACACACACACCACACACACACCACACACACCACACCCCACCCACACACACCAACACCCACACACACCACACCACACCACACACACCACCCCCCCAACACACCAAACACACCAACACCACAACCACCACACACACCACACACCACACACACCAACCCAACGACACACCCGCACACCCGCACACCCGCACACCCGCACACCCGCACACCGGCACACCCGCACACCCGCACACCCGCACACCCGCACACCCGCACACCCGCACACCCGCACACCCGCACACCCGCACACCCGCACACACGCACACACGCACACACGCACACACGCACACACGCACACACGCACACACGCACACACTTACACACACACACTTACACACACTTACACACACTTACACACACTTACACACACTTACACACACTTACACACACTTACACACACTTACACACACATACACACACTTACACACACTTACACACACTTACACACACTTACACACACTTACACACACTTACACACACTTACACACACTTGCACACACTTACACACACTTACACACACTTACACACACTTACACACACTTACACACACTTACACACACTTACACACCACACACCCCACACACACCACACACACCACACACACCACACACACCACACACACCACACACACCACACACACCACACACACCACACACACCACACACACCACACACACCACACACACCACACACACCACACACACCACACACACCACACACACCACAAAAACCACACACACCACACACACCACACACACCACACACACCACACACACCACACACACCACACACACCACACACACCACACACACCACACACACCACACACACCACACACACCACACACACACACACCACACACACCACACACCCACACACCCACACACACACACACACCCGCACACCCGCACACCCGCACACCCGCACACCCGCACACCCGCACACCCGCACACCCGCACACGCACACACGCACACACGCACACACGCACACACGCACACACACACACACACACGCGCACCTTCTGTGGTTTGCGGACGGCTTGAGCCCTCTCGCTGAGGTGGTGCTGGAGGCCCGCGACGTGCTCGGCGGCAAGGCCGGAAACAAAAACCGGCATCGAGAGCGGCATTGGCTCTTGAGGTGCACCACCGCCCAGAACAGCAAAAGCGATTTGGGGCTTTATTTTTTGGGATTTCAGTTGTCTGTTTTGTCCCAAAACACGCAAAAGGTGAGAAAGGACCTGGAAGGAGTAATAAGCCTCTGGTTGGCTAACAAGGGGCGTGTCCCTCTGTGGAACTTTTTCCCTGGCGGGAAAGAAAGGGAAGCGTGGTGAAAGTAGACGGGCAAATAAACCAACATTGGGGAACTGCGCCAGCATTCCTCCACTGTAAATATATCTTTTATCAGGTAGAACCAGAGACGCTTTTCAAGGCTGCTTTCAAGCATCACGTTTCCAGTCGGCGGATTTGAAATGAGATTCGTTTCGGTGGGGTGATGTTTCAAGGGAACATCTGAGGAGCCCCGTTGGTGATTTCCCCAGCTTGGCTACTCGTTGGTCGGACCTCTGCCCTCTAACAAGCATGAAAGTCTACTTTTGGAAGATGCACCCGGCCCTCTTGTCTCAAAATGGTGGACGGGTATTTAAAGGGACACAAGCCGGAAACCAACCGTTTTAGGGGTCCACTATTTTGAACGAACTCCCCCAAATTGGTTTCCTGTGTGCACTTGCATGTTTGTTGATGGAAACCGCACACTTGAAATACAGTCTTTGTGCAGTATGCTGAAAAAGAACAGTAGTTCAAAAAAAGGCGTGCTGCATATTGTTTTTGCGTTTTCCGCCTGAAGTTTTATTAGTGCTTTGTTCTTTAGCAGTTGTTTATTGTCCTGGAAGGTGTGGATCCACAAAAAGAGTCCGCGTCCAAACCATCACAGTCGGTTCGTCCCATTGACAGTGAACAGGTGGGGCTTTGGCCACAAATGGTTCGAGACCCAAAAAGGTTTGTCTCCAGGTGGGAACGCTAACGTGAGCGATCTTCATTCGGATCCCTTAGAAGCAACCCCCAACATGGGAACCCGTGCTGATTTCGCTGGTAGCATGACCGCTTCGCCTTAGTGAGAGAGCAATCAAGGTTTTCAGATTGATTCACACTTCATGTTCTATGCAAGATTGCATTGGTGGTATCTTGGTGGTTCCCAGTTGTCTCCTTAGGTTTTTAGGTTGTTAGGGTTTAGTGGTAGTTTCTACTAAACCACCAAAAGCTTGGACCTTTTGTGGATACAGTAAGGGTCCACAAACAATGAAACTTTGGGAGCGATTTAGAGTTGACTGTCAAGCTGCAAATTTTGGGAGCCAATGCCTTCAACTGGAGATGAAGGTCACTTTAGAATTTCTGAATTCACGTTGGTTGAGGCAGCTGCTATTTGTAATGAATAGTTGCATCCTTAACAAACGCAGCCCTTGGGATTGGCGGTTTTCTCAAGGGTGCTATATTATTTAGGTGCTTTTTTTTTTAATCCCGCTGGATTGTTTTTTTTTTTTGTTTTTTCCAGTTCCCCGAGCAAGCAAGCAAGCAAGCACGCATTGCAAGAAGTACATGTAAGTAAAGCATACAAGGCGATGACGTGATGTGGTGAAAAGTATGGAAAATAGCAAGATAAAGATGAGTTTATTGATGTGACACACATGCACAAGCAAGTTGGTGTATGTAAGTAATAGTAACACATGGCAACCATCAATGTATGTTCGCTCATCATCTTTGCACCTGGAACGCATCTGTTTGATCTTTATTCTGCATTCTTAATCACTTATAAACGTATCAACGTTTGAACCTAAAAACATGCTGTCTTAAACACCTGATCCGAAACCTCACTTCAAACCCTTTATCCCTGACCAACCAACCCAACCAACCCAAACTCCATCTGAACCTACCCCAGATCAATCCTAAATCGACCCACCCAAGCAACTGCAACACACCTTGGCATCAGCCTTACGGCAACTCTTAAACCTACCCACAAACCTACCCATAAACCCACCCACACACCCGCTCGCCACCCTAAACCCGCAACTCTGAGCCCCTAAACCCACTCTAAACCACCCTACACCCACCCCGAACCTCGCTTAAACCAACCCTGAACGGACCCCTAAGCCTCCCCCAACGCACCCTGAACCTGAACCCACCTAAAGACCAAAGCCAAAACCCGCCCTAAACCAACCCTGAACACCCTAAACCAGCCTACAAGAGCCTAGATGCCTGTTTCGCTACGGCACCCGCCAAGCATCCTCGTGAAGGTGGCGTTTCATGCACCAAGGACGTCCTGATGACGGTAACCCCGAACGCACCCAACCTACCCCAAAACCCATCCTACCCTAAACCAATAACCTGCCCACCCCAAAGCCATGCTAAACCTACCGAACTAAACCCAACCTAAACCTACCCAAAGCCTACAAGCCTAGGACCTTAGCCTGAGCCCCACCCTAAACTACCAGAACCACACTTAAGCTGCCTTAAACCCACCTTAATCCTCAACTAAACCAACTGCCAACCCAAGCTGCATCTGACCCTCTAGCTGAGGCCCCAAACCACCCCAACCAAACCCGCGCCAAACCCAGCCTAAACCAGGCCCACCCCGAACCCGCAACCACCCTAAACCCGAAGCGCGCCCTAGGCCCACCTTAGGCCACTCCAAAGGTGACCGGAAAATGGAACGGACAAAAGTTCCCAAAAGCACTGGATGAACAATCCCCAAAAAAAGGTCGGCCTTTTCTCAAGCCTTGAGCCTTTGGCCTTTGCTTCGAACTGGGTTTGCGTGGACATCACCAAAAGGCCTGCTCAACTCGAGCAAGTCATTTGGGGAGGGCTCCCTTTTTGTACCTCTCTTGGAATATGGGTGTGGCTCAAAATTAAAGGGCTGGGGCAAACCGCAGCTTTTAGTCTTCGGTCCCATTTCCCAAGATGCATTTTGGTACATTTACTTGAGCCACAGCCATATTGGACTTTATTGCAGGACTTGGGTCATGATAGGCTGGCACGTCACAACATGAATGTCAGGGAAGGGACATGTGAGGATCTCGAACGGGAAGTCGCCAGTCGATCCCAGGATCTTGAACGTTGGTAACTAGCCGTCGCATTGTTTTGTTGAGGTCAATTTGATTTCTCAACCGTCGATTTGCGTATGATGTCATTCTCATTTAAGCCACTGACCATGGTGGCAGGCAGCCAGCTTGCGATTCCATGTTTGATCCAATCGATATCCATGTCTGGTTTTGCAGATGTATGGAACCCTATGGCCATTTCGGACCTTTGGCGGCTGGTGTCGCAGAATGAACCCGTAGCTTATGCTTTAAGCAAGGTCTTCATAGCAGCGTTCAGATTTGGGCTTGTCCCAAAATCAGGGAAGCCCCAACATTGTTGTTTTACTTAAGGGTTTTCCTGTAAACCAAGCCAACGGAGGGTGCACAGCCAGATCTTCGACTGCCAGGTGTCCGCATGGCAGGATGAAGATGGGGACTGGATCGAGACAGGGCTTCACATCTTCTTCGGGGCCTACCCCAACATGATGAACCTCTTTGCAGAGCTGGGCATTGAGGAGTTCTGGAGGGAGAGTAGGGGGGTAGCTGGAGTAGACATTGAAATCAGCATGAATCAGGGGACGCTACGAAACGGTTTCCGGCTTGCACCAAAGCACAATTATGTGTGCAGCATTTGCTGGCATGCATTTAGGGTCACCCAATTCTAAACCTAAATATGTTATGTTTGGTTGGGGGTTGATGGAGATTAAGATTCACATGTATTGCCACAATTTTGTGGATGGACAAATTCCATTTCACAACAGTTGGCAGGTGGTTTTTCCCATTCATCGGGTTTCATCCATCCCAAACTGGTGCAGGATCTTGGCCATCAGTCTATCAAAGCGACTGAAGACTTGGCGTCAGTGTAGCTTTGGGTTGGACAGACAGTGCGGTTGTTATCGAGTTGGAACTATTGAATCCAAACGGGGGACTTCTATGCTAGGGTCACGTACGTAGTGTTGACAGTTTCTCGGGGGGTTGTCGTCAAAGTCAGACACTGGGGTTGTTTCATGGTCAAAAAAGAGAGGCCTGTTTTGACCCGCAAATGAATATTTGCCTAGAAAGCCACAGTTTTGTTCCAAGACAGCATGTGGTGCACTTGAACTTGCCAGGCTCCCTTCAGTTCCCGTTCGGTGGGTTTTAAGCATCTCCTTTTGGACCGTTTTGATTTGATGGCCCCCCCCATTTTAAGGCGGCCAAATAGGCAACGCAGGTTGTCCTGTTTAAGCGTCCTTGCCACAGGGTCTGGCCCTTCTTAAAGTGGTTCCGATGCTGATCATTCCATCCAAGTGGCAAGAAAACCCGCCCTGCGAATGGGTGGTTTCTTTTGATTTTTTTCTTTGGACGCCTTCCAAAAGGTTGTCCCATACAAAGGTCACACTTCTTGTAGACTGGGTAAAGTACTAGGTCCCCCAGTAGTGCCCTTTTACCAACTTTTTTGGTTGGGAGGGTTCCCCTACTAATATAGACTACAGACAAAAGTTGGTACCTCTTTTTTGGTTGGGAGGGTTCACCTACTAAATTCGACTACAGAAAAACATCGGGTACCAACTTATTCGAACCTCTCTACTGGAGGACCGGGTGAAGTAGCTCTTGTTCGATCGATTGATTCCGAGGACCGGCTGCAGTGGAAGCGGCACCAGATGACCTTCGCCATGCAGGACGATCGTTTCCAGGGGCCCGAAGCGGCCCCCGTTTAGCTGAACTGAAACTATGGATCTAGGTGTCCTTTTTGGTTGTTTTGCCGAAAAAATAGATGGCCCTGGTTTACCAGGTGGTTTCATCATCTACCAGGGCCATCTATTTCCCCTAACAGGACACCTATGCTATGGATCCTGGGGCCGCAGCAAGCCAGTAAGTTGTGTTCAGACTTTGCTTGCCGTGCTTTCCCTTGTGGTTTAAACGTGTATGCCAAGTTTGTTTGGTTTGTCTTTGCTAGGGTGACGTTTACAAAGTGTGATTAGCCATGATTCATTTCATCAACAGGGATGTCGCGGTAGTGACTGACCTGTGATGTTTGGCTCAAGTTTTGGATCCGGCGCGCCTCGGATGAGCGTCGCCGGGCCCTCACGTCGACCGCCTTCGTGTCGGAGGAGAAAGAGACTTCGGCCCGGGGTAGGTTGGTGGGGATCGCCCGTGCGGTTCATCGTCGATCTAGGTTGCGGGTATCCTTTTCTGGTTTGGTTTGTTTTCCCTTTTGGTTGTTGTTCTCTGGTGTGTGGGAAACCCTGATCTTTGGGACCGGGGATTGGTTTGCTTTTGGGGAACCTTTCTTTTGTGGCTTGTTTACCCCAACTTACCCATTGCCTGGGCACAGGCTCGTGCCTGAATCACAGGTTATCAGCCGTAGGACTTTCCTACGCGCTTGAGACCATCAACTACAAGCTCTATGTCGACCCCACGATCTCGAAGGAGCGTCGTGGATGAGGAGGCCATCCTAGGTAGCCTCCGCTCAGGTGAGGACCTACCGGACTATGACTACGAGGATTTCGAAGCAGGTTCGACAGGTCAGGACCGCAGGGGTGAAGATCCCGGTAGGGATACACCCAGGGGCCGTGGCAGGTACGCCGACGATGGAGACGATCGTATTTTCCGCCAGGCCACTGATGACGAGCAGACACGAAGGGTTTACTCCGATAGGAGTGGCTCTGAATCAGGTCACAGGCGTGGACATTTTGACTTCACCAGCATGGCGATGGACATGGCCCGCCCTCATTCGGATGACCTGGAGGCCATGCCGATTCGACCTCCGAGATCTCTTGTTCCAGGTGAGTCGCAGGTCTCGGATGAGTTTGAGAGTAGGCCGCAGGGACCAGGGACTATGGTTCTGGTTCCGGGAGGTATCCCGGGCCGATCCACTGGTTCTCAGAATCCAGGTCAGTTTGATGAGTGCGAGGAGCGGAAGTTCTCAGACTTCGGATACGATGATCTGTTGAAATCAACCGCAGGTTGGGGCAGTAGCTCAAAGCAGGGATCTGATGCCGGTAGGCCCAACCCTAATACTGCCAAATCTGAGTCTTATGATGGCGGAGGTTACAATTTTGCGGATGAGGAGGAGAGCCATTCGCGCCGAGATGCAGGCAGCCGTGCGACTGCAAGGACTAGTCCCGCCGCTGCCAAGTTTGAGGTCGATGATGATGACGAGTATGCCGCGTTTGCGGATCGCCGTGATGAGGAGGAGGACCAACCACGACGAAATGCTAGGATCCGTGATGCTGCGAGGCCCAGGAGCCTCTCTCGTGGAGCCGTCAGGGACCTTCGTGTTGACAGGGACGCCAGAAGCGAGAGAGAGAGAGCCAGGGATAGTCGGGAAGTTCTTCGGGGATTGGAGGCCATTCATGACCGCGAGGGACCGGTAGGTCCCCCGGCAATTGGTGATTCCCCGAATGTTCCCCCCTTTCCCAACATCACATTTGGAGGTCCGTTGAGTCAGAGAGACGTGAACTCGAACCGGGTTACTGGTTCACCGAGGATCACTGAGCGGGCTGCCGATGTTGTTAGGACAGGTGCCAGAGATGGTCGGCTTGCCGATGCACTCGGGATCGAAGATCGTCCGTCGATCGCTAGCCCGTTAGGGCGAGATACCAGTGATCTTGAAACTCTGAGGTCTAGCAACGAGTTCACACCTCAATGGGGTTCGACTGCCAGGGAACGTAGTGTTTCTGCGAAGAGACCGTCACCTCTCGCCGCTGAGACCGATAGGTCAAAGGCGAGGAGGGCTAGCCCCTCACCAATGGATTCAACTCCGCAGGATGAGGAGATGCCCGATCCCGCTGATGTTCACATCCACTCCACCCCCGAGTCACGTGCATCCAACATTGATCCTCGATCTGGCGATAGCCGGAGGAGGGGATCTACCCCGAGTAGACCATCCAGGATTGATGATTGTCCCGTGGATGACCCCGGAAGACATGCCGGGGCTAGTGGGGCTCCTGAGAGGATCGAGATATCGACTCCTCCCGCCCTCAGATCCCAGTCTTCCGGCGAATCAGGTGACGCCAGGGCGAAGGAGGTGTTCGATTTGCACATCCAGGAGATGCTCGAGAGAGGTGAGGTTTCTGGCTCAGTCGCGAAGGCGTTCCACATCTTTGCTGACCAAATCAGGGTACTGAACGGTCAGGTGAGTTCCATGCGAAGGGACTGGAGTGACGAGAGTCAACGGACGAAGGACAAGGTCGATCGCCTGGCAGCTGAGGTTGCGACTCAATCTGATGCCGGGAGGATGCGAATGATAGTTCAGCGGTTTGCGAGGGAAGTTATTCCCGACAGCAAAGCCATTGTGAGGCAAGCCATCGATGAGCAAGCCGAGGTCGTGGAGCAGAGAATTAACCTACTGTCCCACGAGGTCCATGAATCTGTCAGGGACAATGAGGCATCGACTGATCGGCTTCGCCTGATGATTCAGGAGAATAGTGAGGCTGCCCGCAGAAGCCATGCTGCTTCTGAGGACGAGATCCTTAAGGATTTGGACAAGCTTGAGAAACGGATGTTCTCGGTAGAGAAAACCGTTGGGATGCGGACACCGGCGGGTGTATGGAACCCGAATCCTGTCGCGAATCCGTCCGATAGGGCCAGCGGCAGTGTAGTCGATGCAAATTTCAGGGAGTTAAACCTGAAGATCGAGAAAGCTCTCCTTGATCACGAGACATTTGCCAAGTGGGCCTCTGAATCTATTGAGGGGGTCAAAG
>CAUJNA010003410.1:286282-370859 GCA_963377175.1 Effrenium voratum
CGCGACGAAGAGATCGCTTGCCCCAACAAAGGGCTGACAACTCTCGTCTTTTGAATGCCTTTGAATCAACCACCAGCCACAAGGGGGGTCCTCCCCCCTTTTGTGGGCAGCCCCGCATCTCCAAAAGGTCGCTTTCAGAAGCTCCAGCGTCGGCTCCACTGGATGTGTTTGCCCGACGCGCGGGGGCGGGCTTGTTCCTGGACCGCTGTTCCAGCAAGTGTTCCAGGAATTTGTCAAGTTTGTTGCGGGTTTCCCTTCGATTCCAACACAAGCCATGTGGCTGTGGTTGTCAAAACCGTTCTGGGATCCCATTTTGGGGTAGGTGAATTCACCACCCATTTTAGAACGGGGATTGGGATGTTCCCCTGGTACGATTGGATTTTTACCCACCATGTCAACAGGGGAGCTTGAGCAACACACACCCAGTTGGAAGTAATCTCCTCCCAGTCGCAGGGGTGGTTTGTTTTTCCTTTGGCTCGGAGCGATCCAGTGGCCATGGCCGCATTTTTTTTCTTCGTCTTCTTTTGATGTTCCATCATTTTACCGGCACAAAGTTGCACCACTCTTTGGGGGTCGGCTCGGTGTGGTTGGGGTTTTAGGTGAGTCGGGGCTCGCACCAGAGCGGCAGAGGACAGAGCTACTATACGGCCTCCGAGCTGCGTTGGACGTGTTATGTCGGTGGGAGGCAAGGCATGCGGGGAATTCAGGACCAAACCATCGCGTGTCTTTCTCAGAGTTCTCAAATTTTGGTTGGTTTTGAAGCGAAGCCCAAAAACGTGCCATTTGGGCCAACGATTTTAAGGGATCTGGGCGAAATCTATTGCGACGCGACCGCTGATGAAAGTTCCTTGAGGGTCCATTTCTAGATGGGTGATTTTTGCCTCTACACATCTGATGTCGGGACCCAAAGATTTAGTGCATTCCCAACGGCTTCTCAAGTGCCAAGGGTTGGTGGGTGGTGAGTAGTCCCAAGCGAACCCACCAATGTGGACTCTTTCTCGTTTGCAATACTTGGGCCATACTTCTAAGGGTTGATGTCTCCACATTAAGGTTCTCATCGGAAACACCCGGGTTTGAGCAATTTCAGAAGGATCTTTGAACGGCAAAGGTGTCACAAACCAAGGGTGCGCAGGGGAAGCTCTTGGAATTCAAGGTTCGGGCCCGAGTGGCCGATATTTTTCGGTCCGGGGATCTGCAGATGCCATGTTCAAGCAGCTGTTTGTTGGGGAGAGTGGCAAAGAGAGCAACGAAGAAGAAATACCAAAAAGCAGAAAACAACATCAAGCTTGTGACGCCAAAATTGAATTTCGATGAATCTCCGGCTTCCTTTTGGGTTTCCCTTTAAACCCAACTGGGAACTCTTCAAAGAAAGACGCGCCAACTTCCTTTGGTCATTTCATGCCCTACTTCAGGTTGGTAGGGATGGTCATCAAACCTGGAGGAGTTCGATAATTGTAAGGGTTCCCAAGAGCATGACCATGACCCGCACAAGAGCCGTTTCGACATTTTTCACAGGAGGGGGGGGGGTGCGGCGTGCTTTCCCTGCGAATTGGGCCCAACCTTTGGTGCTGATTTCCCCATCGCGCTTTTCAGCCGGACCTTCCCTTTCAAATCGTTCTTTGCTTCCATTGGGAATGCCCCATGCACGCAGCACCTGGTTTGCCAAACGCGCTTTTTCCAGCACTTCCGCTGAGGCCCACTTGGGGGACTTCTGGGAAGGAATCTTCCTGGACCCCTACGAGCTTGCGCCCGTGACCCCAGAATTCCAAGCAGAAGGGTTCATCAGCTCTTGCAACATATTCACTGCTATTGTGTGTGTGTGTGTATGCGCGTGTGTGTGTGTGTGTGTGTGCCTTTTTTCAATCCGCAGGGGGACAGAGAGGACGGTGTTGGTCTCTGTCCAACGAAGCCACCACACCGATCCTGGGAAAACGTACCTGCGAGTTTTTTTGCTAATTCATACCTCCGTGCACTGGCTAGCGCGACTTGGCACAATGACCTACTCCTCACGGGGAGCTTATCACAGTGTGTGTGTGTGTGTCTGTGTCTGTGTGTCTGTGGGTCTGTGTGTCTGTGTCTCTGTGTTTCTGTGTCTCTGTGTCTCTGTGTCTCTGTGTCTCTGTGTCTCTGTGTCTCTGTGTCTCTGTGTCTCTGTGTCTCTGTGTCTCTGTCTCTGTGTCTCTGTGTCTCTGTGTCTCTGTGTCTCTGTGTCTCTGTGTCTCTGTGTCTCTGTGTCTCTGTGTCTCTGTGTCTCTGTGTCTCTGTGTCTCTGTGTCCGCGTGTCCGCGTGTCCGCGTGTCCGTGTGTCCGTGTGTCCGTGTGTCCGTGTGCCCGTGTGTCCGTGTGTCCGTGTGTCCGTGTGTCCGTGTGTCCGTGTGTCCGTGTGTCCGTGTGTCCGTGTGTGTTTCCATGTGTGTCCCCGTGTGTGTCCCCGTGCGTGTGTCCGTGTGTGTCCGTGTGTCCGTGTGTGTCCGTGTGTGTCCGTGTGTGTTTGTGTGTCTCTGTGTCTCTGTGTCTCTGTGTCTCTGTGTCTCTGTGTGTCCGTGTGTCTGTGTGTCCGTGTGTCTGTGTGTCTCTGTGTCTCTGTGTCTCTGTGTCTCTGTGTGTCTGTCTGTGTGTCTGTCTGTGTGTCTGTCTGTGTGTCTCTGTCTGCGTGTGTCTGTCTGTGTGCGTCTGTCTGTGTGTGTCTGTCTGTGTGTGTCTGTCTGTGTGTGTCTGTCTGTGTGTGTCTGTCTGTCTGTGTCTGTCTGTCTGTGTCTGTCTGTCTGTGTCTGTCTGTCTGTGTCTGTCTGTTTGTGTCTGTCTGTCTGTGTCTGTCTGTCTGTGTCTGTCTGTGTGTCTGTCTGTGTGTCTGTCTGTGTCTGTCTGTCTGTGTGTCTGTCTGTCTGTGTGTCTGTCTGTGTGTCTGTCTGTGTGTCTGTCTGTGTGTCTGTCTGTGTCTGTCTGTGTCTGTGTGTCTGTCTGTCTGTGTCTGTCTGTGTGTGTGTCTGTGTCTGTCTGTGTGTCTGTCTGTGTGTCTGTCTGTGTGTCTGTCTGTGTGTCTGTCTGTGTGTCTGTCTGTGTGTCTGTCTGTGTGTCTGTCTGTGTGTCTGTCTGTGTCTGTCTGTGTGTCTGTCTGTGTGTCTGTCTGTGTGTCTGTCTGTGTGTCTGTCTGTGTGTCTGTCTGTGTGCCTGTCTATTTGTCTGTCTGTGTGTCTGTCTGTGTGTCTGTCTGTGTGTCTGCCTGTGTGTCTGCCTTTGTGTCTGGCTGTGTGTCTGTCTGTGTGTCCGTTTGTGTGTCTGTCTGTGTGTCTGTCTGTGTGTCTCTGTGTGTCTGTCTGTGTCTGTCTGTGTGGTCTGTCTGTGTCTCTGTCTGTGTCTGTCTGTCTCTGTGTCTCTGTGTCTCTGTGTCTCTGTGTCTCTGTGTCTCTGTGTCTCTGTGTCTCTGTGTCTCTGTGTCTCTGTGTCTCTGTGTCTCTGTGTCTCTGTGTCTGTCTGTGTGTCTGTCTGTGTGTCTGTCTGTGTGTCTGTCTGTGTGTGTCTGTCTGTCTGTGTCTCTGTCCGTGTCTCTGTCTGTGTCTCTGTCTGTGTGTCTGTCTGTGTGTCTGTCTGTGTGTGTCTGTCTGTGTCTCTGTCTGTCTGTGTGCCTGTCTGTTTGTCTGTGTGTCTGTCTGTGTCTCTGTCTGTGTCTCTGTCTGTGTGTCTGTCTGTGTGTGTGTCTGTCTGTGTGTGTCTGTCTGTGTCTCTGTCTGTCTGTCTGTGTCTCTGTCTGTGTCTCTGTTTGTGTCTCTGTCTGTGTCTCTGTCTGTGTGTCTGTCTGTGTGTCTGTCTGTGTGTCTATCTGTGTATCTGTCTGTGTGTCTGTCTGTGTGTCTGTCTGTGTGTCTGTCTGTTTGTCTGTCTGTGTGTCTGTCTGTGTGTCTGTCTGTGTGTCTGTCTGTGTGTCTGTCTGTGTGTCTGTCTGTGTGTCTGTCTGTGTGTCTGTCTGTGTGTCTGTCTGTGTGTTTGTCTGTTGGTCTGTCTGTGTGTCTGTCTGTGTGTCTATCTGTGTGTCTGTCTGTGTGTCTGTCTGTGTGTCTGTCTGTGTGTGTCTGTCTGTCTGTGTCTCTGTCCGTGTCTCTGTCTGTGTCTCTGTCTGTGTGTCTGTCTGTGTGTGTGTCTGTCTGTGTGTGTCTGTGTCTGTGTCTCTGTCTGTCTGTGTGCCTGTCTGTTTGTCTGTGTGTCTGTCTGTGTCTCTGTCTGTGTCTCTGTCTGTGTGTCTGTCTGTCTCTGTGTCTCTGTGTCTCTGTGTCTCTGTGTCTCTGTGTCTCTGTGTCTCTGTGTCTCTGTGTCTCTGTGTCTCTGTGTCTGTCTGTGTGTCTGTCTGTGTGTGTCTGTCTGTCTGTGTCTCTGTCTGTGTCTCTGTCTGTGTCTCTGTCTGTGTGTCTGTCTGTGTGTGTCTGTCTGTGTGTGTCTGTCTGTGTCTCTGTCTGTCTGTCTGTCTGTGTGGTCTGTCTGTGTCTCTGTCTGTGTCTGTGTCTCTGTCTGTGTCTCTGTCTGTCTGTGTCTGTCTGTGTGTGTCTCTGTCTGTCTGTGTGTGTGTCTGTCTGTCTGTGTCTCTGTCTGTGTCTCTGTCTGTGTGTCTCTGTCTGTGTCTCTGTCTGTGTCTCTGTCTGTGTCTCTGTCTGTCTGTGTCTGTCTGTGTGTCTGTCTGTGTGTCTCTCTGTCTGTGTGTGTCTGCCTGTCTGTGTCTCTGTCTGTGTCTCTGTCTGTGTCTCTGTCTGTGTCTCTGTCTGTGTCTGTGTCTGTCTGTGTCTGTCTGTCTCTGTGTCTCCGTGTCTCTGTGTGTCTGTGTGTCTCTGTGTCTGTGTGTCTGAGTCTGCGTCTGCGTCTGTGTCTTTGTCTGTGTCTGTGTCTGTGTGCGTGTTTGTGTTTGTGTGTTTGGTTTTGAGCTGCCCTTTTGCAGGTCTGAAAGGGACGCCAACATGAAAACCACCTTGGGGTCTCACCACGAATTTTGACACGCAAACACCCATGTCGGTCAAAAAGAAGTGCTTTGTAGACGTCATCACGGCTTCATCCAGGCAGTCTTCCCATGAAGCCCTTTGCGAGGTTTTTCACAGTTTGGTCCTAGATTCCTCCTGCTTGCTTGGGTCCAACTTGAATTTCCGCTGGTTTGAGCATCACCTTTAAGGCCAAGTTGCGAGGAGCTTGTTTGTGGCTGGGTGGTGATTTAAGTTGGACAGGATTCCTGCTCTTGCTTTGCTGGTCCATCGGTTCGTTTTCCGTTCAGCTACAGAGGGAGAGAGATGGCGCGAGAGAGGGTGCGAGAGCAATCACAGGGATGTTCGGGTCTTAGGGGTCATTCAAGTTGATAAAGCATGTTTCAATCATGCAGTTTCATTGCCATGCGCTTTGCATTGACTTGGGGTTTGCAACCATGTTGGCTTCGTGATACTGTGGGGAGTAGACAACCGATTTACCATTCCTGAAAAGGAAAAGCCTGTTTGAAGGGCGCTTGCCGCTTGCGATTCCCCTCGTGCCACAGAAGGAAGGGCTTCTCCTGGACTCTGAATGAAAAAAGAGCCGGGGTCCCGGGTTGTCCCCATCCAGAGTTACCCAACACCAACTTCAAAAGCCATGTCCTATGCTGCCTGTGCCCAAAACAGCAGCGTTTAGTTGTTGTTTCTCTCCACCTAAACAGGCTGGGGGTTCGGTTTGGGGGTCGGGATGTTCCTGTGCGGGTTGAAACACTCCAAGGACGCCGTTTCGTTGCCTCCAGGATCCTTTTCAAGCTGCCCTTTGCTTCCCAAAGGCCCCCCCCCAAAAAAAAACAAACAGATCCCCAGCTCAGGCGATCTTCGCGGATTTGGGACGTCAAACGACTTTTGAGAGCTGCGTTCCCGACCACAGGGCTCCTTTCATCGGAATCCCGTGTGGCCACCACCGAGCTCCGAGCTCCGAGCTCCGAGCTCCGCTCGATGGGATCGATGGATCGGCGAGGCTCATCGGGCTGCCGGAGGACTCCCCGAAGTTCCTGGAGGCGAAGAAGCGGATGCAGCGCCACAACCCGCGCCTCGCCCTTGACGCCGCGGGCGGGACATAGGGACGGGGGGGGGGATTTGTTTACCCTCACACCGACTAGGCGGATGGTTTTTTAAGCCTCACACTCCCAGCGGCCAACATGGGGCTTGCGCAGATTTTCTGTGGAAAGACGACTTTCAACGTTTTTTGGAAGGGGCTGTGGGCACTTCCATGTTAGTTGGTGGGAGGGTAAGCCGCAAAAAAGGACAAAACAGGGCCTTTAAGAGGTGGCAACTGCGTTTTTTTGGCAGGGGTTTTCAGGGTTGGGCCGCAATGACACCACACCTTGGAACCAACATGTCCAAACACGGGGTTGGTCCAGGCCAAAAACTCGTCTGGGGAGAGAGGTTGGAGATTTCTGGAAGGATGTTCATCCTGCGGTGGAGCCGCGGGTAGTTCGTACAGTGTACATGCAGCGCTTTGTCTCTTTGTGCTGCTGGCTCGGCTTGGATGCACTCGTCCCATGGCCGCAAGAGAGAGGAAGCATACGCAAGGAAAACCTCTTTTGCATGCCATGGTCTGTTTTAGTCTTGAGGTTTTGAATCTAGGCAAGAAGCCAAGGCGGGTTGGGCGGTTCTATCGCAAAAAAGTGAAAGAGGGGGTTGCACAATAAAGGGGCACCAAACCTTCTTTGCAGGCCCAGTTTAAAGTGCTCCAACTGATTCTCTATTGGGGAAGTAGTGGGCTAGGCATGCTTGCAGGGGTCCTCAGTTCTTTCTGTTTAAGCATTTGTTTAACATCACATACCACGTGTAGGCAAGCTTCTCCTTGATGCTTAAGACGGATGGAGCGAGCTTCTTGTAAAGAAGACATATTTGCTTTGGCCTTGGCTCAAAGACCGGGAGGATTGGTCAGCCGCTTTCCGGTATCAAATGTTCAGCCCTTTGTGCCGAGCCCTGCACATTCATGGCGAGCTCAACGATATGGGCCAAGACAAACGAAAATCCATGAAGGTCGCATGTTGGAGTTTCCAGAGTTCAAGCTGGTGAATGATAGACAGAGGATCCGGTGAACTGCGATTGAAGCGCAGGTACCCACACATTTGTTATTTTTGTTCTTCCTGATTATACATCATAGTTTTCCGGTGACCCATGGGACTACAGGGGGGGCTTGCCCTGTTTTTTTGGCAGAAATGCCGATGGCTTCGCCTGCCCTTCCTCTCGCTCGAGGCAGGTCTTGAGCGGCGCGAAGGACTGGTTCAGCGGGCTGCCGGTGGAGAAGCACCGCTACGTGCCCTACAACGGCGGCTCGGATTTTTTGGCGAACGCCGGGGAAAGCGCGGTGTTCTAAGCTTCGTTGCATTTTGCTTGGATGTTAGGACTTTACCTTTCTGCCTTCTTTATGGGTTTTCCGAATTAAACCGCTAAGAGTTAGCATTTTAAAAAGCAACCGAGCAGGGCTGCTTCAAAGATACATTTTGCAACCATTTGAAACATGGTGCTTTTTCAACACCAAAATAAAGGGATACCACCATTTACAGGGCAACGTTCAGGTGTATAATGTAAGGATCCCTGCTAAGGGTTGATTCCTTGTCCATTCTTTCCAATCATCCTTCTTTTCGAACACCGGATCTGTTTTTTGTTCCTTCTTTTTTTTTTCTTCTTGTTTCGGAGGTTTTCTAAGAAGAAGGATTGGAAAGAATGGAAATGGACAGCAGCACTAGAATTGCGTGTCGCTCATCAGGTCCAGCTCCCACCCCCCCGCAAAGAAACAAAGAAACAGGAAGGACACCACTGTGTTGCCGTTTGCTTGGATGACAGGACTTGAACTTTTTGCCAACGAACGGGTTTTCCATTAAACCACTAAAAGTTAAACACTGTTAGCAGCGGAGCGGAAAGCAACCGAGACGCAAGAAGAAAAGCACATCACAACCGGGGGTTCCCTAAAATAAGAGTCGCTCTTTTTCAACGAAAACTGTCTCTGGGTTGTCGAGAATCGGGTATGTGCATGTGTGTCAAGTCCCTTTGCAAGGTTTGGCTCAAGATGTGAACTGACATGCGAGATAACAATTATTAGCTACTCAAACAACATCTCTGCCAACAAATGATCCGTAGAAATTTCTGCCCACTAAAAGTACACGTGCAAGATTACTTCTAAGTTCGCCATGCAAAAACCCCCTCCAACGAACTTTCGCACGTGCAATGCCAATTCATCCAGTTAGATCCCCGAATTCCTACAACATATTTCACGTGCGCACTGTCCAGACAGTATTCATATTTTAGCACAACAATACATTGGACCTACTGGGGGGGAATAAAGCTTTACATATGAGTTCTATATTTAGTGTGCAAATGATTGTCTGTGTGCACACGCAATAGGACCAATGTCAACTCATAGAGTTGTAGGGATCTCACCCGCTGCCTTGCTTTGTAGATTTCCTTCGTATTTGCCCTCCCGTTTCAATCGCGGATGCGTTGTGCTTACAAACACCAGAGAATTCCTCACCAAAACAGGAGGGTGGCACCTGATTTATCTCACCCGGTGACTCCTTGCAATCTACCTCATTTTTGTGCAGGTAACCCTTCGTTTGGTGGCTTGGATTGGTTTTGGGGATTTGACCCCCTGGTTCCTGCAGAGGGTAAATAGGACACCCCGGAACTCCGAATCCACGCAGCCAATTGGAGGGCAGCTGTAAGCTGGATGTCCAACGCCCCTATTTGGCGTCAGATGCTGATGGCTTCGCAAGCCCAAGAGTTTCAGGTCGACCCAGCTTATGGCAACAACTTCTTTTTTTTTAACAACCGCAATTTGGCTGGGCTGCTCAGATTCTAATTTCCTCAGAGGCCGTTTTCTTCCCAACAATTGTCGCTGAATTCCCTCAAATCAGGGATTCACCACACAACATCCACCTGCTTCTGTTCTGGGGGAAGCGGCCACCTCCAAGTACCGCGTGAGGATCTCCTTCATCCTGCGAATGGATAAACCAACTCGCTTGCCCTCTCAGGACCAAAATACAAGGGGATAAAAGACTAGCATGGGGTTCTGGGGTACTAGATGGCTGTGGGTCAAAAGTAGGGTAACCCCAAAATGGGTTGCCCAGGTAAATGGAAACATGGACGATTAAACCTGCGGTCCATATCATGGCTTTCTTTTGACCAGTTATTTAATTAAGAAGTAAAGAAGAAGAAGAAGAAGCAGAAGAAGAAGAGTAAGAAGGAAAAAACCCAAAAAACACTCACCCCAGAAACTGAACTCCCCCCCCCCGGGTTTTATTAAAAAAAGAAAAGCGAGCGACCAGGGTCACACTCAAAAGCTGCGAAAAGTCTCCTTGCGCCTTGCCAGGCGGCATCTCGCAGGAGCAGCTGTCCTTCCTGGACTCGGCCGGAAGCCGAGTGTGTGTTCTTTTTTTTTGGGTTTTTGGTTCAGGCAGACCAGGACTCTATTGGGTTGGATCTTTCGACTTTAACTGTTTGGATTCCCTTCATATTTCCTTTTAACCAGCAAAAAGTTCAACTTTTTGCTGGGGGATCTACAGCACTCAAGAAGAAGGGTGGGGTTGTAACCTGGAGGTGGTGGGATTTTCAAAACCAAGCTGAAGGTGACAAAGCCCTAAACCCTCAACCCTAAACCCAAAAACTGAAGGTGACAAAAACCACTCCCTGAAGGGTTCTCCAAAAGTTACCGTTGGGACCTTCAGGGGAGTGGTTTTGTCACCTGAGACTGGACCCGGGACCCCAAGAGAGTGCCGCGACTGGATTGGGCTTTCGGGATAACGATGGCACCCTTAGGGGGGAAGGGGGCAGTCCCCATTCTCTTTACCCATCGTGTTCTCCTCAACGGCCAATTTTCCGAGGCTTTTGACAGATCTTCATGGGGGAAATTACAGCTCAACCAAGGCTAACCACTTGCGTCTGCCGACCCCTAGGGTCAGGGATCTTCCAAAGAAGTTGCCAAAAAATCGGGTCGCGGTTTAGGAAGCTTCGGGTGCATCTTGGAAGCCACCGTTTTCTATTTCTATTTTTACAGGAACATGGACAGACGTCAGGACATCCTTTTTGCCGTTTTAGTTTCCCACCAGCCGTTTGCCGATATATCCCCAAGCCCAAGCTTTGCCAAGGCTGAACGATGACCAAACCCCAGGTAGACAGAGAGAGAGAGAGAGAGATATACATATATATATATATATGTATCTATATATATATATATAGCGAACGGCTCATGTGTGGTTTCCCTGCATGGAAGCAACCCTGGTGAACTTCCCCCCCCCATCCGGTTGTGCCGACAAATCAATGGCCTTGTCTCATGGGAATCGAATCCCTTCAAATGTCACAAAACTGCCACTTTTGGCACCCTGAGGGAAATAGACAAAAACTTCCCCCGCCCCAACCAAGAAACAACCACAAAGGCAAAGAAGAATGAAAGCAAACAGCTGGGCCCGGGAAATGAAACAGCGCTCGGTGTGTTTTGCCTGGCAGCCAAGGCGCTACAGAGCTCAGAGGCCCGGGCTCGGGCGAGAAGCCACCGGTGGAAAGCAAAAGGCTTGGGGGAAGAACGTTTCGGCCTTGGGGCTGTTTTGAGCGAACAGCCGCCAAATATGGACTGAAGGTTGGGTGACTCAATACTCTTTGAACGCGCTTTCGTGGCGGGGAAAAGTCATGTAGGCCCGAAGTCGGGTGCGATGATGACCTGCGTCGTCCCATTCCAATGGTTTATGGAGCATGTTGGACCCCCCGTTGCCCGCTCGAGTTCTTAGAGCTTTCATCGCTGGAATTCGCACTTTCTGGGGCCAATGCAAGGAAGTGAGTTGGATCCCTCTTTTCAAGCGTTGCTCTTGCCCAAATCCAGCCCTTTTCTCCGGATTTCAGCTGGCAATCTGGGAGGTTCCTGCTTTGGGCCCCTACCTCCAACATGGCCATCCTAACATACTCATGTGCCAAGTTCAAATCCTAGAAAAAGGCATAAAGACAACCACACGCACATATGAACCATGATATGCCCCTCTAGACTCTGGGCTTACAGTACCAAACGTTGGTTGGGGCTTCTCCAAAATTGAAGAAGCCAGCATGGATTCCTGTGGGGGGGGGGCAGGACCCCGGAATGGAAGACTTGAATCGATTTACAGCGGGAACCTTCAGCTCTCTTTTCTCTGACCGCTTTTTTTGGTCCCGCCTCTACGTCTTCGCGAGGGGCGAGTTCGGCCAGTCGCCCGATCGATTTTTCCGACGGCCGGATCCGTCAGGCGGAGGGGCGGAAGGTGCTGGTCTTCCTGCACGTGCCCCTCTTCGAGCCCGCCACCAAGGCCAAGACCGTGGTGTGGAACGCGGAGGAAGCCGTGGGCAACGCGCGTGTGGGAGGAAAATGGGTGACCGACTTGGTTTCCCTAGCCTGGTCGACTTGGTTTCCATTTAAGCCAGGTGAAACGGGCAAACCTCGAGAATAGGACAAAGAGATTCTTCGTTTGTTGGGGCCCCAGGGGCCGAAAGCCCTTGGTCTCAAGCTCCAGAGTTGGTCCGGAGCGGCTCTCAGAGGGTCGTTGGTTTCGATTTTTTCAGGAGCTGGCGGAGATGGTTGCTGTGAGGTCCCAACCATGACCGGGGGGCAGGATTTTGCCTACGTCTGAGGACTATCAAAGCACTTGAGGTGACTTTGATGATTGTAAAATCATGAGGTCAGCATGAGTTGCCCATTCAACCCCCCCTACCAGCTTCTTAACGTGGGTTTTCAGTTGGACGCTCTCCTCGTTTGTTTGCGGTGGAAGCCCAATATGGGCGTCTCTGTCAGAAGGTCCCCTATTTGTCGCCGGAACCAAAAGGAAACTGAGAGTTTTGCTCATCAGCATTCACGCCATCCTCGGCTAATTCGGCCCGAATCGCATGGATCCGCAGGGGGATCCACTTGCGCAGTTTTCATCGGCCATGGAAAAGGCGCCGCCGGGACATCCGGCAATCTTGCGTCGCGTTGCACTGACTAAGCATTTCGCTTCGGCCTCGCTTCCCTCCCTCAGAGTACGGCCCTGGCCTATGTGTACCACCTTGCTAATCTTCGTGGAAGGAAGGGTCTGGTCCACTCACATGGAACTCACGTCCATAGCGGTTCGTTCTGCCTCAGCCTCTTGCGGCCACAGCTCTCGGAACACCCCTACAGCTGGCAACCCCTTCTCTAGGTCAATCGGGTTATTCGTCGGCAAGATGCGCTTGTCGCCGCTGGAGTGGCGCCCAGATTCTTTCACCTCAGTTTGCCAACCTTTTTCAGGCCTCGCAGATCTCTGATTCTCCCTTCTCCTCCTTGTCCTTGAAGGACAGCTTGGACTGGTCTGGCCCCCCGTTGTCCACCCGCTCCTTCTCGGTGCCACCAGTGCGCTTCAGATTGCCCTACGCTGCCTGAGTCTCTTCCGGAGGCTCTCTCAGGCCACCAGGAGCCAGATGACTGAGCAAGCTGGAGTTGCGGGCTGGCAGAGATTGGCCAGCCTTTCTGAAGACAAGCTCCCGCCCAACAGGCTGCATGCCTTCCTCTAGTCCTCCAAGCATGGCTCCTGTTCCAGGACAGCCCCTTGAACGCGGCCGCAGTTCTGGATGTCGGGCCAAGCACACTGCCCGCTGTTCTCAGCTTGGCGTGCTTGTGCTTGCGATGCCGCAAGGCACGGGCCGCGCTTGGGGAACCGGCACCCCTGGAGCCGAAGCAAAAGAGATGTGCATCACACGCAGTGAGATTCTCTTCAACCCGGGCCTCATGGATGCCGAAGCGCTCTACGATCGTTGCTCTGACAAGACTGGACGCACTGCGCCGCGCGCTTCGTTTTCAGCTCGCAGTTTGTTGAGAAGCCGGGTTCCCTGTTTGTGAAACTTGTCACATGGAACACAGAAGCCAGGGAAAGCGGGATTCCCAGCATAGCAAGCACTGTATTGGCTCATCGTGGAAATGTCTAGCCCAGACTTTGTGCGCCTTTGGCGGCGAATGGGGGGAGGGGGTGGGAGCAAACCAGGGGTGAATACTCACATGGATGGGACAGTGGCCATATGGGGGGTGCTTTTGTTGAAGGAACCGTGTTTTGCAAGTTTACCAACCTGTATCACCTAAAAAGGACGGAGCCACGTCCCTGGCAATCTACTTTTTATTTGCGCGACACGCCCCGGTCCCTGACCAAATCTTCCATCAAAGGGCTTGAAAGCTTCAGACCAGATGGTGTTGGAAATCCCTCCGAATTGTGACGCAGTTTCCGTTTGCCTGTTTAGCCTCGCGGTTGCTTGAAACCTCCAAATGTGCGTTAACTGCACCTATTGGTATGCAAGCTGTTTGTTACTCACAATACCCAGCAATCTCCATACCCCTTGGCTAGGGAATCGGCATGAGTTGTCAACCCTATCAAAACGGAGGCATTTTGTTTTGCTTTTTCCGGTTTTGAGCGGCAGGAGGTGCTGCAAGTGCTGCACGCCAAGAAGGACACCGTGGTGGCAGTCTTCGCGGGCCACGATCATGACGGCGGTTTCTCGGTGGCTGACGCGTCGAATTAAACTTGGCAAGCGGCAAACCAAGGTTTGGGGCGGCGGGGGTGTCACTTTTGAGCTGAAAGGTAGCAATAAGGGGCTAAATGGTTACACTCAGTATCGTATGAGCATGACTTATTTTGATTTTTTATATACCCTATAATCCTATTCTAATTTTATTTAGGCCCTAGTAGCTTGGATTCCGTGTTTTTGAGCACGTTGGACTCCTTCTGATTTACCGGCTCCTTCACTTTCGATCGCTATTCTACCTGCAGTGGCTATGGGGAACGCCAGCTTGGCAACTGGGCAGCCCTTACTAAATGTTGAGTTTGGTTTGGGTTCCCTGCCTCTAAACACTAAAATCGATCGCTGGTCCAGTTTCTGCACACAGAGCACCCTCCTCAATTTCGTCGCACGGGGCAGGGACCAATAGTAGCTCTGATCTTCCCATGTCCGCGACAGCAACTGGTTGAACTTGTTCTTCCTCCATCGCAGGAAGGGGTTCCGCCCATTTCAAGAATTCAAGCTTCAGAAAGCTGCCATTGGCTTCTTCAGAGGGCCATTCAGGACTACTAAGCTGTAGAGGGTGGCTGCTTTGCACCTCTCAAGGGCGGTTTTGTCGTGTACCCTTCGGGGTGAACCCCCAGATTCTTTCCCAGTGCGGGAGACCATACATCTTCCCCTTCTGACTGTATACCTCTTGGTCTACAGACAGTTTGGGCATGTAGGAAGGATGTGGGGGCACCACACACAGTACCCAGACCCACAGATGGACCTTTTTTTTTTGCCAGGTGCTTTGGGGAACAGGTAATCATGTCCGTGGCTCGTTTGATGTTCGGTCAACATGATAGTAGTCTATGGTCAGAATCGGATGGGGACTGATTTTGGGGAGGAGCATCTTCTGAATGCTCATACGGATAGAATGTAGATTGGAGCCCAAAAACGCGACCCCCGCACGGAACACTGCCAAGACAGTAGCAAAAGGAACCCTTTCAGGGAACGGTTTGGATACAGTATGGCTTTCGTGGATCCCCCGTAGAATATCAGAACCGTGCCAGGAAAGCACGACAACAAGTGCTGTGGGGAGGGGGACTTCAGGAGAAAGCCGCAGCAGACGTGCACCGGACCAACGAGCTTGTTTTCCTTTGTCCCAATCTTCACCGCTTGTTTTCGCCCTGTCAGGTCAGCCGTGACTCTTTTGATAGAAACGCCCGGGCTTTCCAAAGCTCGGTTCGCCTACTGGCTATGCTCATGAGGGTGTTGGAGTTTGTTGGTTTTTGGTGTAGCCTGCTTACAAATATGATGGTTGCGAAGTCAAAATCAATTGATACTCCGGGTTTGGGTTCCTACCCCCTCCCGAAATACCCTCTCTTTTTTGTTTCTCCTCTAACGGGTAAATGCTCAAAGGCCAGCTGTTCAATATAGTAAATACTCCCTTCAAAGCAGATCATTGCAACGTCGTTCAGGTGTTTTTCCTTTATGACCGCATGGCCCGCATATCCGCATAGGGACTTTGACCAAGATCGTTTGTTAGTCGGTTGCGAGTCTGGCACGGAATCCTCAGGCTACGCGGTGGATGATGCAGGACCTCTCTGGTCATGTGTTTTTGTTGGTGGAGAAAAGGGATGCCTTCTACTCCAATGCCACCATTACTTTTTACTTTTTTATCATTATCAGAGACCAGGTTTTCACACATACAATGGGTTCGAGGGATTGTCTCCTTTGCGGTCCTTGGAGACCCATAGGACCTCTGTCCAAACATACGGGTGCTTCTCAAAACAACAATCGGTACACCAACATGTTGTTTCTCAAGTTTGGTTTGCCTGCGCAAAGTATAAACCCCAACGGGGTCCACCATCTTGAGATAAACCCAAGTGTCCAAGATCCTATGCTAGAATTTCCTTTGATTTCCTGTAGCTACTGTGGCTTGGCAAGGTTTGAGAGTCTGAGACAAACTCATACTACGATTTTCGGAGTGAGGCACAGTGGTGACGCTGGAGCCGCCTTTTTGGGTGTTTCCCAAAACGTGGGAACTCTAAAATGGTGAGGCTGCTTCTGGTTACAAGTTGCAGGGTTGACTGAGATAAACTCATACTGCGATGTTCGGAGAGGTAAAGTGGGATGTTTTTTTTCTTTTTCAAGGACTGCACCACGTCATCTGGTGACCAGTGGGGGATGTTTTTTTGCAGGACTGCACCACATCACCATGAACTCCCCGCTGACGGCGGTGAGCGAGAACTGCTGCGGGGTCTTGACCTGCCACGAGGGCTGGGCTCACTTCAAAGCCTATGGCCGGGCGTGCGCGCCGCACTCAGAGGTTGGGAAATCGCTTGGTGGCCCCCAGCTATGCGGTGCTTTGACTTGTTAGCTTTTCAGTGTTTAGTGGCAGTTTCCATGTGGCTGTGGGTCAAAACTAACCACCAGGGGACCGCAGGTTTTAGTCTTTGGTTCCATTTACCAGGGGTCCATTTTGGGGTTACCCTATTTTTGACCCACAGCCATGTAACCCACTCAAAGTTAAAACCTTTTGGCGGGGGATATGAGGGCAGCCCAGTTCATGTTGAGTCCAGATGCATCAACCCCAGTTAAACTTTTGGTGCTGTGTGTTTCCAAGAGTGGTCTGATTGCCCACGAAGCCCAGGGACACCAACCTGGGGTTTACTTCTCCAGGGTCAGTCATTGGGGGTACGGGCGGACTGTGTCTCAACCACGCCTCTGAGCGAGGTGGAAAGTTGCACGCAGGGCAAAGGCCGCGCCTACCCCGAGCTGCTGCTGGCCAAAGGCGGGGGGTTCGGGTTTCGGCCGCCCGAAATCGAGCTCTGGGCGGGCCCAACTACCTGGCTTGGGCTACCTGGTTTCATGGGGTCGGTATAGCAATATATAGCAATGCTATGTGCATGGCAGTCAAGCCCGCATGGTAGGCAACCGGTAGTTTTTCTTTTGGTTTGTAAAGGGCGGTTCCCTTGGTTAAACAGGGGAATGGAATCATTGGTTTGTTTGCTCCGGTAGCTTTTGGGTTTGGCTTTTCGTTGAAGGAAGTCAAACCTCAAGTTGAGTTGGGATAATTTCAGTACGCTTTGATTGCCACTTTTACCGAACTCCTTGCCGGGGATTTCGAAGAATCCCCAGCCACCTGCCAAAAGCCCAAAGACCCCCCTTATTTTGCGACACAAAAAGGGCACAAGATGTGGACATCGCTTGCTGAAAATCTGATGACAATGGCACTGGAAAGCCTGAGAGATCAACTTATTGGTTCGACCAAAATGTTTTTTTTTTTATTTTTCGGTCGGACATTTCTGACATGCTTTCACCTTTAGACATGGGCCCCAGCAACAACATGTCAGTTTCCGACCACTTTACCCTGCGCCCATTTGGGGAACTCAAATTAAAAAGCCAGAAGCACCCCCGAGTCCCTGCGGACCCCCCCCCAAGAAACACGCGCAACGCCAAGGGCTTCAGTTGACCGAATCTATCAAGAGCAGACGACCCTATTTTGGTTATGTTTCCTCTTGGGGTTTGGGGGTTCCCCACGGAGAAATGATGACAGATCTTTGCTACTGGCTTGCCTTCTACTCCAACTACATCCTTTTTGAACAGATATTATGAACAAAAACTGTCTTCGAGTGCCTTTTCAGTCTGGTTGACATCGCAGTCTCACAAAGGATAACTATAGGGCAAGCAGTCCAGGCGCCCAGAACGTGCCGGAGGGCGATGCGCCCGCCTCGCCCAGCGAGGCGAAGACTTCGACCGGGCGCGGCGTGTTTCGTTTTGGTCCGAGCATTGGCGTGGGTGTGAAAATACTGTGGATGGACGAAATCCTGCACCAACGAAGAAGCCATGGAAGCCAGGGTAATCATCATTCCAGGCTTTCTTAGGTGGCGCAGGATTTCGTCCATCCACGGGGATGGCTTTCTTGGACGTACATGCGTGGACAGCATAGCAATTTAGACAGGATCTCAATGCTGAGATGGTTCCACTACCTTCAAACCACTACTGTACCCTACAAGAAACTGAGCACATAGTAGTTTGGACCCCGACAGTGGTCCTCTGGCCGTTAGATTGAATAAGGCGGCCTCAAGAACACATGAGGCCCTGACTTGGAAAGACGCCATTTGCTGCCGAAGATGACTTGGTCTTGAAATATGGGCTTCAAACCGCGGCAAAATTTGGAGTGTCCTGCCCGGTTGGCGGTTAGTACATAATTGCGCACAGTTGTTTAGTTAGACGACTGCCAAGCGGCTAGAGCCCAGGCTGCTGGCACGTCGTCAAAGGGGGTTGCCTGTGGACTGTTTGAAAGGAACTCGAGCTGGCTAAAACTTTCCTTTGTTCACAGTAAAGGCAGAAAATAAGAAACCAGCCTCCAATGATTGATTGTTCGCATATCCGCAGCCTAATTGCTGCCCCAAAAGGAGCGGTTTGAGAAGAGGGGGGTGCTGGTGAAGAGCCCTATCATTTTCATCAACCCACCTTCGTTTTTTCTCAGGGGTCATGGCTTTCGAGCGCGTGCACACGCATGTGTCTCTGCGCGCCTGCGTGTATCTCTGTCTCTGTGTCTCTGTGTGTCCCTGGTTTTGGTGGTTGGCATTTCTATCCCCCCCCAAAACCAACAAACCACCAAACAAGCAAACCCCGCACCAAACCCCGGAACAGGGCATCCACAAACCAAACCCACCGAGCCGCCTGCAACCTCTGGGCGCGCTCCCGACGTTCGCAGAGGCTCTGCGGGCCATGGGCTTCACTGGGCCGCAGGCAGAGGAGGCCTTGAAGGCGAGAAAACGCGCCCCGTTTCGTCGCCTTTTTTCTGGCGGCTCTGGTGGTTTCTTGCGGGGTTTTGCCGTTCTGTGTTTTGTCTGTTGTGTTTGTTTTTGTCTGTTTTGTTTGTTTTGTTTTGCCGTTTTGCTTGTTCTGGTGGTGTTCGTTCTGTGGTTTGGTTTTGTCGTTTGTTTGTTTTTTGCTGGCTGGCCGTTTGTTCTTGGTAATGTTTTTGACAAAGAAGGTGATATTTGAGGCAAATGGGATATCTCATGCAGCTTTTTCACGGAAGCTGCATCACTTTGATGTGATTGTTCTAGAGACCACGGAATGTTGGTATTTTCCAAACGTGGGCGCCAAATTGTCGGGCTTCCGGATGCGCAAAACACCGCTCCGAGTTTTCGTTGTGCGGTCGCACAGGTCGTCCTTGAGGGATGAAAACAAGAAATGGACCAAGCTTGACCTAAAAACGGGGTTGGAGTTGCGATCCAGTTCTCAGTTTCCCTTTGAATACCTCAACTGGCCTGCTCTTCCAATTGAGGCGGTAGCCCGGTTTTCGGGCGACCAGGGTCTCGGTCACCGTTTATGGAACCTGAAGACCCTTAAGGCGCGGTGACCCGCCTTTTTCTTGGTCGGTTCCCGAAAGCCGGGTCAACCTGAAGGGGTCCTTTTTTTTACTCGACAGGCTGCCATGTTTCCAAGATGCCCAACTCAACGAGTTGGCCCAAGAGGCGACGTTTTTGCACCTGCCGATGCCAAGGCCTGAAAAGTGAGACAGCCCAGCGATCAATGTTACAGGATGCCGTCGGCGACCACTGTGCCACTACAATCGAGGGCAGTTCAGGACGCATTCACCCCCCAATCGGATCTTGACTTGTTCAAAGCCCTCGTGTCAGGCTCGCGCGCAATGATTTCCACAGAATGCCAACCTCGAGAAATGGCGTTCAAAGACAGCCAAAAAAGGAGTTGACGTTTGGATCGCCCCTGGATTGAAGGGGGCTTGGAGGCCAAAAAGGGTAGAGCCAAGTGGTTTGGTTTCTTTGGTTTCCCTCTGCAGCACAAAAGTTGCCATAAAAGACGGGTAGTGGATCCGCGTCAAAGCTTCCAATTTCTTAAGAACATGATTTAGTTACCCCTGTTGTTTGTAAATGGAATATCCAACTGTAGTATTACTGGACAACATGTTTCTGGTGCTTACCAAGCCACCGGTCCCAGTTTGCCCGATTTTTTGGTGAAGTGACTGGCCCACATCTAGGCAAGCCACTATAGTAGGGGAAGTCACGTCTGGTGGTAAGTTTGCCTAGTTACTTGCACGGGCAAATGGAACATTAGTCGAGTCAGGCGACCGACGGGGACGTTCAGTCGGCGGTGGCTTTGCTGTGCGGTTGAAGCCGCTGGCAAACCCATGGCTCGACGGCAGAGGCCGGGGAAAACGTGTTTCAACAACCAGCCTCTGGTGTCCGTTAAAGGAAGGCCGAAAGGAGGGTGTTTAAGCAGTAAACAGTGGCTTGAACACAGTTTTTACAAGTTGGGATGAATCATCTTCACTTTTTTTCCTACGATTCTGACTTACAATCCTGGGCGGGAACTTCATGGGGAATGGGGTCCTGACCAACAAATCGTTGCTATTCGGCGGCGGCAACACGCAAATTGACGTTTCTGAGGGTATTGGTGCAAGTCAGGAGCACTTTGACTGGCCGCCGATGTTCGGGAGCCAAGCATCTAGGAAGAACCACCAAGATCACTGGGCAGCTGCGCTCAGTCGGGAGTCGGGATGTGTCAGAGTGCATCGCGCCGGAGGCGAAGCCTGGCCAAAGCAGAGCTCGATGCACAGTTTGCCGAAGGCAAAACAAAAGCGGAAGGCGACGGTCGCAGCAAGGGTGGCGAATGGGTTGAGTGGTTTTCTGTGGCTCGCTTCTTTTTTCAGGGCTGCCTTTTCTTGCTGGTGCTCAGCAGGGAATGAGGGAATCACCCCTGTCAACAATCCGCTTGGCTTCCTTTGACGGAATGCCTAGGTTCCTTCCCAACACCCGGACTCGGTCACTCCCTGCCTGTCGCACCAGCAATATTTTTCAGGTACCGTAGCACGGGGCCACTCAAAAGCACCGACACTCGCTCGAAGCCGTGGCTCGAACCCCGTGAGAAAGACATGAGACCATGGTGAAATTGGAAAGCTCCGCGGGTTGAAATGAAGGTGCCACTCATCAGGTTGGCCCACTTGGGATGGTCTTAAAATGGAGAGGACCATTTTTGGATGGGTTTTCGCCTTTTGGTCCCCTTTACCAAGCAAAACAGGGCGCCCTCAAAAAACAGGAAACTCCCATACCTCGGTTGGACCCTGTGGCACGACGACTTGACGGCCGATGAGCCGATCGCCGCGGCGCATCAGAGGGAAGAGGCTGGCGGGTCTCGATTCGGTGATTTCATGCGTGCCCTTCGTAGCTTTGAAAGGGTCGAAATCTGGTCAAAGTTGATTGAAATGATGTCCCTTTCTGTCCTCAGTTTGGTTGAGCACAGAAGGATTCCACTGGTTTCAGTTGGGTTCCGTCATTTGCCAGTGCCATCTGTTGCCCAAAAGAACATCCAAGTCGGTGATGCTCGAACTCATGTGGACAGGCCTCTTTGAGACATTCCAAGAGCAACGCCGTATTTCTTTCTCCGAAGCCCTACCCAACTCATATCCATGCTTATAACCCGCTTCCTAAGTTGGTTGAACATCCAAGTAGTGTTCACTGGAAATCGAAACGGAACCATTGGTAGCGCAGGGCTCAAGGCGCCTTCATGGGGCCTCAAACCGGTCGCTCAGTCGCAAATCAAACCCCAGAACGTGAGCTCCCGACTGTTCATTCCAAACTTGAAAACATGACATCGAACCGGGCCTCGATTGGATAGGGCAGGTCGAACTGCATCCCCGGCAAGATTGGCCTTCCCAATGACAATGTCTGCTCTTCAGCACCTGGCTCCACAGCCTTTGGGAGCCCCCCAACCTTTTGGGGGGATTGCTTTCAAGTTCGAAACCAACACGTCTCCAGCTGGTTTGCTCTTTCAACTCCAGACCAAAACCATGGATGCCCCGGAATCGGAATCCACCAGCAGACCCCCCTTTCGGTTCTAGCGCCGCGCTTCGGGATGCCTCGGCCTCACGCAGGCCGGCCGCCAGCCTTTCGTTGCGCACGCTGGTCATCAACTTGGACCGCCGCAAAGACCGGTGGTCAGGCGAGTCATACGGCGTGAGGCAAACGTTGTTTTTTTTTCGCCCAGGGGCTTGAGGTCCAGGTCACCCGCAAAAGATTTGTCCAAAGGGGTCCCGGAATTTCCTTTTTTTTTGGGCCTCCAAAAGGGGCAACTGTCAAACCCAGCAGGAAATTGCCACTTCTGGAAGGGACATGTTCTTCAGCAAGATCGCGACTTTCTGCAGCCCGACTCGTTTGCCCAGTGAGTGTGGCTTATGGTTTCTCATGCATCTTTTCACGCAATCCACAAAACGAAGACCCAACAAGCATAAGTTTCACCACCAACCCGTAGACAGTACTATAGACTACACCACTTAAGGGAATTGAGCACCCCAGGTGAATTGAAAGGGGAAATGAAAGGCAACACATGCCTAAACATGGCTGAAGTTTCAGATTCAAGCCTTTTTGCGGTTTGGTGAAGTCTGTGGGGGGACTCGACGGCCTCGGTCGATGGTTGGACATGCCTCAGAGCACTCTTAAAACAAGAGGCTCTGATGCAGGTGAGATCTGGTCGCGAGGGCGGCTTTCAACACGGAAGAGGTGTTTGAGGTTGGTGGTGTCCTCTTGGTTTTCATGCAAGCCGCAACACGAAAAGGGGTAACCCACAAGCACGAAGCCACCTGTGCGATACCTTTCCGGAACGGTCAACTGGGGAGGGGCTATATTTGGGCAGCCGTTGTTGGGAGCCGGCAGTGGAATGAAATTCCCAATGAACATCCGGGCAAGAAGGAATGAAGGCTAGGGCAGAGTTTCCGCCAGGTTTCCTTTGCGGTGTCAAATCCGCTTTGCATGTGCTTCGCTGCACTCAAAGTAAAGCTAAGTGCCATCTATATTTTACAAGGACAATCTTAGGCGGCTGCCGACAGACTTGAAGACTCTCAAGATCCATCTACCAAGTTTCATCTATTCTTCCAAAGGCACACCGAGTCCCTACTCAAAGTCTTTTGTTTTCTTCTTCTTTTTTAGGGGGGGGGTGTTGTTTCATACGCCCTTTCTCAGTCAGAAATACCGGTTACCAGTGAAACACAATGACATAGCCGGAACACAGATCACCAAAAGTTTGGGCAAAGATCGCGAGCACGGCTAAAGGACGTAGAGGAATTCTCAAAAGGACCCACTTTTTAGATGCTTGGCAGAGAATCGGGGAAGCCACGCATGTTAGCACCTCCATTGTTTGGGAAGTTGGGTTTAAAGTCAGGTAGCACACAATTGGTGGTTTGGATTGGTGGTTTGGGGGGTCGATGGCAAACCCCCTAACCAGCAGACCATCGGCTCCAAACCGCCGATTGGAGGGAATCTGAGTTCCAAAGTCGTTGCTTTGACCAACCGCGGACGTCCGCGGGATGCACCCGGGTTTTCTCCATCCACTTCGGGATCCCGCCTCTTTGTATCCATTTAACCCGAATCTCAGATTCCAAGACGCAGAGGCTCCAACTGAAGGACCTACAAACAGCTTTTGGGTTGTGGGTTCCGCTGACCTTTCAAAGTCGTATGCGGAGGTTCTATGACTAAATGAGGGAACCCTTACTTTGAAAGAGACACATGGGTACATTGGCAATGGGAACCCCAGTTTGTGAACAGATGTCCTCTTTTTGCCGCGGTTTATCATTTTTGCAGGGAACCCTTTTCTATCGATCCGCGGTCAAAATTGAGGAACCCTCAAAATGGATGGTTTGTTTTGTTCCCCACCCGACAGGAAGGGGTTGTTAGATTTTATGTTGGAATCCACGTTTGCGATGCTTTTACACCACGCCCCCGTTCCCGCCAGAGCAGCTCTCCAGTGGATCCCGCCAAGTATCCCGCCAGAGCAGCTCGCCAGTGGATCCTGCCGAGCAGAGCTGCTTGCCAGTGGATCCCGCCCAGTATCCCGCCAGAGCTGCTCGCCAGTGGATCGCCAGAGCGGCTCGCCAGTGGATCCCGCCGAGTATCCCGCCAGAGCGGCTTGCCAGTGGACGCCGAGTATCCCGTCAGAGCTGCTCGCCAGTGGATCCCGCCGAGAGCTGCTCGCCAGCGGATCCCGCCCAGTATCCCGCCAGAGCTGCTCGCCAGTGGATCCCGCCGAGTATCCCGCCAGAGCTGCTCGCCAGTGGATCCCGCCCAGTATCCCGCCAGAGCTGCTCGCCAGTGGATCCCGCCGAGTATCCTGCCGAGCGGCTCGGCAGTGGACCCCGCCGAGTATCCCGCCAAAGCGGCTCGCCAGCATCCCACCGAGTATCCCGCCAGAGCGGCTCGCCAGTGGATCCCGTCGAGTATCCTGCCAGAGCAGCTGGCCAGTGGATCCCGCCCAGTAAGAGCAGCCCGCCAGTGGATACCGCCGAGCGCTGAGTATCCCAGAGTAGCTCGCCAGTGGATCCCGCCGAGCATCCCGCCTGCCAGTGGATCCCGCCGAGAATCCCGCCGAGTATCCTACCAGCCCGCCAGTGGATCCCGCCGAGCATTCTGCTGAGTATCCCAGAGCAGCTCGCCAGTGGAAGTATTCCGCCAGAGTACCTCGCCAGTGGATCCCGCCGAGTATCCCACCAGAGCAGCAGAGTAGCTCGCCAGTGGCCCGCTGAGTATCCCTTGCCAGTGGGTCCTGCCGAGTACGGGGAAAGTATAGAGCTGGAGTGGCTCGCCAGCATTCGCCAGTGGATCCCGCCAGTGTCCCGCCAGAGCAGCTCGCCAGTCTGGTTTTGCTTAATGTCCCGCCCGGCGCACAGTTGGGTTTACATTTCATGTTGGTTCCTTCGTGTCTTGAGTGTGCCGTGAGGTGTTGCTTTGGGTTGTGAATAAGCAACTTCGTTTAATCCCCCGCCGGGTTTCTTTTTGGGAGGACCTTGCTTGTGTTAACGGAACTGATGTTTGAGTTCTCGAGATCGGCTCGCAGACAAGTGGAGCTTGACACACAGACCGGTGGATAAGGCCCCAAGCCACTTGAAAACCACGCTTGAATTCACACAACTGTGTTCACGGTCGTAAGCTCGTGAGTGTGGAGGGTGGGGGTTGCTCGAAGCGAAGTAATTTTTTTCTTTTGTACTGGGTACCCTCAAATTGTAAAGCTGGGTAAAAGTAGATAGCACAACTTCCGACATGTTGGTCACTCGTTACCCCGTTACGTACCCCAATGCAGCAAATGGTGCCATCTGCTTTCACCTTGCTGTAGAATTGGCAAAAGATGGTGTTCAAAGCCAGGGACATTTAAACAGTTACTAATCAATAGTTGACCACTATAATCAAGACTATTGGATTCCAAATACCTCATGACCCCATTCTCATTTTTTAAGCCCCTACCTTGGCCTTTTTTGTAGGGCTCCCTTTAACACCGCAAAACGGGTACCAACTCAGAAAAAGACGCATCCAACAAATAAAAGTGCTCCTTGTCCGATAGCCAAAAATGACAACCACTCACTTTGAAAAAAGAGACACCAGATGAACACCCCCCCCCCCCCCGCAAAAGCAAAGAACACCAGATGACACCACTCACTTTTGGGGGGTCCCCCCCCGAAAAAGAAAGACGCGCGACCCGGCGTCGGCCGAACGTCCGAACGTCCCTGGCCCTTCTTCAGGCCTTTGCGCGCGCCTGCGGGAGGTGAAACTCCTGGAGCCCGGAGAGGCGGAGCATGGCGGTGAGGGCGACCTCGCGGGGGGATGTCGGGGACTTTAGGAAGCCACACATAATATATATATATATATATACACTTCTGTGTATATATGTATATATGTATATATGTATATATGTATATATCCACATGTAGATGTGATACATTTACATATACATCTGTTATGTTAGACTTACATACACATGTAGATGATATATATATATATATATACACAACATTATATTCAAATGCAATTTTGGAGATCTCGAAATGCTCAAGACCTGGTGATTTTGAAGGGAATCATAAACAGACGCTTCTAGCTGAACATGGATTCTGGTCCCCTTTGAACCTATCAGTGGAATCCATCCACTATATTACTTCCAAAACAACACCGATTGAGGCTTGCCTAGGTAACCATAAGGAAGCATTATGCGAAATCTAGAAATTGCATACGGTTACTTACTTGCTACCAGGCAGCGGATGCCATATCTCACCAACCTGAATCAAGCAATACCTGGGACCTTCATGAAGATCCTTCCCTGCTATGGCTGGTTTTCTGCGAGGCTCCCAACCTTTTGGGCCCTTCCTTGAAGTGCCTGGGAGATCCGACATCCACACCATTCTCGGAAGGCCTGGGCCAAGTAGACCCGATGCTGCCAGTTGCTACCCTGTCGATCAATGATGTGACGGGTACAAGGCTTTCATGGGGAGCATCGAGCACGGCGATCGATTTACCGCCGATCCGATGACCAACGCGCCCACGTTTGAACAGCTTCAGAGCTCCGGCAGCTCCTCGAGCTCCAGCTCGCCCTGAAGTTGACACCTGGGCACCAGGTGCCGCTCCAAACAAAAGGCGCGAAAGCTACGCGGCGAAACGCAAAGCCATGCCACGGATGCAATCGAGAGTGATCCTGCAGTTGTGATGGACTTTGCGGCGAATCACAACATGCAGTTTGCAGAGTTGCCGGATGTTGAGCAGTTTCTTGCTGACAGCGGGGTGTTGCGAGTTGAGCATCAGTATCACATACATCCTACGTGTTTGTGTGTCACTTGAAGCACTTGCCCTGGCAAAGGGGAGAAGCGCTGTTTCATCAATATGAATGCGAGCTTCGTTCACTCTTCGGGGGGGGGGTTGGGGGGTGGGGGGAGGAGTCTTTGACAAGGAGGCGAGAACTATCAACTACCTGCTGGTTCTCCGCAGGGAATGACACCTGTAAAAACCATCTGAGGTTTCCTTTCAGGGAGCTAGCTTCCTTCCCCAAGCTTCAGTCACACCAAGCAAAGGGGGGGTGCCCGTTTTTCCCATCCCGTCCCTTTAGGTGGAGCTGAAGATTGAGCGTCTGCCAGCTACCGATGGTGTCTCGGAGGAGGCCCGGCCCAGACTGAAACGAGCCATTCCGAATGCCAAGATGATATTCCCTCGGCTTTCCTGATAATCGGTTTGAGAAGTATTCCAAGTTTCCCAGATCTGTTTTCACTGGAAAGGCTCCCGCTGTTGGATGATTCAGTCAATACAACCTAGGGGTTGGTACAAGGAGTTGAGATATGGATGTCGTTCGGCCTGTGCAAAGGCCGGTGGCAGCAACGTGTTGCAGCAACGAGGCAGTGCCCAGCCTCTTGCTGGTTCTCAGGGAATTGTTGGATGGTTGTGCGAATAGCCCTATCCCAGTCAGTTCCTCATTCCCTGCTGAACTTCTTCTTCACACGAGAATAACCTGGGAGACGGAGAACCTGGTCGCCAGGCTCCCATATTTTGGGGAAGCAAATATTTCCGCGGGGCTGTTCTCTTTTGTCGAAGCGTACATGATGGGTGTGTTGTTTCCATTGGGTTTCGCTTTTGATCAATGGGAAAAAAAAGAACGCGTACCTCATGTTTGGAGGCTCCCCTCTTCGTGGTTCAAAACGGTGTTTCTCATGCCAAAGGAGCCCGCCAGTTTCTTGGACGACGTTGGAACCTCAACTCGTGCCAATGGGTCGTGTCGGGCAAATGACCTTCTGGACCCTTTTTGATCCTCCATGGGTGGCAGGTCAGGGCAAACAAAGGGGGACGTCAAGCAAACAGAAACACATCTGGGCTGAAAACTGATTTGTCCCTTGTAGTCTTTTGGGTAAAGGTCCCATGTGAAGCTTTTATTTGTAGGCCCTTTGGGTTGGATTGGTTTGGAGCTTTCACCTTGGAGTTTGAAGCACCTGGGATTGTTGGGAAGTGACCCATGGTTCAAGAAAAGTTGCTTCTCCAGCACAGCCAAGACTTGGGGTGATGATTTGTAAGGGTTTCAGAGTGGCAAGCCTTGACAGGCGTAAACCCTAAATTTGTGCGACAGGTACCTCGCATCTAGCCCTTCAGTATGATTGCCTGCTCACAAGACCCTCATTTTTAAAGGGTGGACGTCTTGAGTGACAAAAGACTCCGGGTGGCTTTGCAGGCCCCCAACAGTTTTCTGTGAAAGCGCGAAACAAGTCTTGTCTGGAGGCGGCAGCGATTGAATTTAATCTGATTCGGATGAATTCAACCTCAACTGGTTGTTCGTCTTGCCAAACTTGATCTCATCAGATTCCACAAACACAGATGCAATTACGACATGTTATGACATCAACGGAAGTTATTATTTTATGCCAATTGACACCAGGGTCAAAGTAGATGGCGCAGTTTCTTTCATGCGAGGAAGTAAAGGGGATGATTGAACCAACATGGTGGAAATGACCATTTGCTTTAATCCAACTGCAGTCAAGCTGGATTGAGTTCACCTAGATCAAGTCGCATCGGTTGGATTGCTGACTCGCCGTAGGTCCCTGTGTCTGCAGCCGGCCCCTCAGAGACGCAGATTGTTTATTTTTTTGGGGGGCAGAGTACTTGGCGAGGGCTTCGAAGCTATGGTTCCAACCCACCACTAGGTTCCCCAGTAGTGCCCTGTTACCCTTTGGGGAGGGTTCCCCTACTAAAATAAACCACAGGAAAAAAAGTTGGTACCCTTATTCTAACCTCTCAAATCTGGAGGACCTAGACCAAAGGGATGGGTTTTTTCACGTCCCCGCGCCCAGCGAAGGCTTCAAGTCGTGGATTGGTTAGGTGATCCGGCCCTCCGACTACTCTAGAAAAAAAAACGGTGAACCTCACCCGCGCCCCCAAACCACACCGAGTCACAAGGAGCGCAAGGCTGGACCTGGGTGCGTCTGTTTGATGCCCCTCAAGTACAGGGATTGAGGGGGGTGGGGGGGCGAAGTTGTAGCATGTACTTGTACTTTTGCCTGCACCAGGTCGCCCGAGAATTTTTAGAAGAAATGGGTCAGACTTGCACTGTCTTGGACACATGGGATGCATTCAACTGGTTAATTTTCAAAGGAAAGCCGAGATCAGAATCCATATCTCAAACTGAAGCCAGAACGGACATGGTCGTTTCCCGCTTCCCATACTTGCGTGCAACCCCCACCACTTCTGAAGACTTTGTCCTAAAGCTTTCTGCGTGGAAATGAGGTGGGCCTGTCTTGGGACACCACCCGCAACGCCAAGTACGACGGTCGGTCAGGATCGAGAGTTGCACCAATGGGCATAGGGGAGAGTCCCCTTGACACCAAAAAGGTGCGGAGATCCTCCCTTTGATTCTTCACATTGTTTCGGTTTGGCTACTTCATGACGTTTTGATATTGGCTCAAAGGGTGGAAATGAAATCCAGTCGGCCCAAGGTAGTTTGCCAAACCCCGAACATACACTGAAAGAACCCAGAAGTACAGAAGTAATGCCTCCACGTCCTGATTGAATTCATCTTTACAGGGCCTAGCATGGTCGTCGCCGCTCACGTAAGGAAAGCTAAAGGTCATGACCAATTGGTCTTTTCTCAAAGGCCAAATTGACCCTTGTCAATGAGCCCTCGTGACATATCCCCCATATAGCACCAAAAGGGTACTTTCACTGCTTGTTTGCCTTGATTGTTGAAGACATTTTGGATGGTGGGTAGGTTGAACATACCGCGGGAATCTATTTTGTGGGGTTGCCCAGGTAAAATTGAACAGGATAGCGTGTGAAAACGAGCGGACCCCACTGTCCACAAGTCTCGTTTCGAGACAAAGGTTCGGTTAGCTTTCCGGCTTGCTTGGCAGGATCGAGCCTGGGTTTACGTAGCCTGTGGATTGACGAAGTGTTTCTCCGGTGGCCGGCCCCTTGAAATCTAAACGCTGCGACGTCCGCCAAACGCGTGGATCGAGTTGTCCAGGAAATTGCCGTCTTTTGAAAGCCGGGTGTTCCAAGTCAGGGTTGCTCCTTCCGTTGATAGAAGCCCGGTGTAAACCCTACCAGTGCCAGCGTTTTCGGAACAATCCTGTAAGTATACCTTCTTCTTTTTTTGCCTGTAAATATGATCCCCCTTTTTTCTGAGAGGCCCTCCCCCCAAATGGCCGTTTGCCCAATTTGGGTCGTGGTGATGCTGGTGATGGACGCTGGTGATGCACATTGGGCAATGCTGCTGATCTGGGCCACACAGCCTCCGGAATCAATTCTATGGGAAATCAGGCGAATCGAACAATGAGTAAGCAGAGAGAGGATGGAATATATATATATATATGATACATACATACATACATACATACATACATACATACATACATACATACATACATACATACATACATACATACATACATACATACATACATACATACATACATACATACATACATACATACATACATACATACATACATACATACATATATTTATATATACATATTTATGTATAATATTTACATATCTACACATACGGGATATAGTATGATATGAGGTGATATGATATGATCTGACATGATATAATACAATACAATACAATATAATTGGATACACTATATAGAATGATATATGATATGATATGTAGATCCATCAGTACGATACATTTGCAACCAGCTTTTTGCCTGGCCCTCTGGTTGCCGTATGCTTCGCCATTTGTGCCTTCTCGCAACGCGTTTGAACCTCGTACCACGTAGGCAACTTGAGCTTGCACTTTGCCGGCTTTGGCATGGGCACTGAAATGGATGTGGCGGAACCCCCCCCTTGGCATTTTCCAACAAGGGCTGCACCGTTGCACCATGTTGTTTCTCTCCTTTCTTGGTGTGTGTGTTTCTGGGGGGGACTCCCCTTTTGGGGTGGTTTTGGAAAGGGGACAGCAACAACGCCGAGATGTCCAGTTTGGGTGTGCAACATCTCCGATTCTTGGCCGAAACGCTGGAGCCCGGGCTTCGCCTCGGAGTCGTGGCGAGGATACTGCGGCGGCGTGGAGCTGCGAATGACGCCGGGGGAGCGAGGAGCGGAGCGGAGCGGAGCGGAGCGTGGGGGGAGGGGCAGAGCTTGGCGCGGATTCCTATCGGTTACGAGGATTCATAGGGTGCCCCCGAGATTTCTCTTAGATGGTGGTTTGAACCATCATGCTTTGGGCCCCTCTGTCTTGGTCATGATACAGATGTTTTAATAGATGGACTTCTTTGTAGGTGTTTGAACTATACTATGGTTTACTGAAACCTTGGTTAGCTGCTATAGTGGCTCTTTGTTTCTCAGAATGGACCCTTTTCAGGTTGAGCGGAAGCCAAGGGTAGAACCATCATTGAGACAGGGCTATAGTGGCTCTTTGTTTCTCAGAATGGACCCTTTTCAGGCCAAGGAGCTGTCACTAGGCCCAACATGAAGCCCACGGGGTTACGAAGTTTGACGAGGTATCAGATTTACCTGGCCAGATGTAGGTATGGGTCAAAATTAAACCAATTGGAATTGGACCGCAGGTTAAATCGTCCATGTGTCTACTTACCAGGGTTCAATTTTGGGTACCTATTTTTGATCCACAGCCATGTGTCTCTAACAAATGTCTACCTTGCAAGTTGGTTGTTGCCTCTTCCCCTGCCAAAAGGTGGCTAGCTGACTTTGACGGTGAGAACGTGGTTTTGGAGTCTAGGCCAAATGAGTTTTGGTTGGTTTGGAAACCGAAGGGACCCCCTTGCCGCTTTGGGGGACCGATTTGGGTTTCTTGAGAACTCCCCCAATGCCCAATGGGGCCAAAGTGTTTGTTCAAAGCGAAGATTTGGAAGGGTTCTCACTTGATTGCTGTTGGGACCCGGCGGTTTCCCTTCAAACCTTTTTTCAGTGGTCCCGCAGTTGCCCACCCAGAAAGGCAGGGCCAATCGTGCCAATTGTACAGCCGTACTAAAACCCCAATGTGTATGCCAGAAGATTGAAGGATGCTGTGGGCCGCAGTTTCTGGGCATTGGCTTCCCTGTTCGCAAACGAGTTGTCAACGGTTTGGTTGGAGTGCCCCTGTTGCGGCGCAGTACTCGGTTAGGCACGATGGTTGTCAAGAGAGATGGTTGTAAGTCCTCCGTACGGGTTAGACGTTACAACCAGGATTCGCCACTGGCGAATTATCCCTAAGGCTTTTCCCTAAGGCTCACTCCAATGCAGATCCCACTTCGGAACCTCCTGAACCGGGAAACACTCAGCTTTGAGGCTCCAACAACTGGCTGGTGCGCAAACGAGACTTGGAATCACCTAAACCATCCAACTGGTTTCCTTTCTGGGAGCCTTGGGTTTCCCACAGTCCCCACCAGCAGCAAAACCCATCGAATCGGAGCACGCCTTCTGTGGGAGGCTGCGCCATGTCCCACGTGCGCGCCTGGCGCCTGGTGGCCGCCGCGTCCAGGCCGCGGCCCGCTTTGATGAACTTTGCATTTTGCCAAGGGAGGTGAGGACTTTCACTTTTTTTGCCCAATGGGTTTTCCGTATTAAACCACGAAACGTTAAACACTTTTAGCAGAGCAGAAAGCAACCGAGTCGAGTCAACACAATTCCCAGGAAGTGCTGTGTCTCGGATTGTAAGCCCATCCTGATGGGTGTGTGTGTGTGTGTTCCCCTCGAGTGATGCACAGAAGCAAGATGTGACTGGGAAATGCAGACCCCAATTGGCACACAGTATATACTGACTGTGGCTCATATAGACGTATCCTCAGGTCAACGGGAAACACTAGTTGATTGGGTACAAACCCAGAAAGGGCACCCTCAGAACATGACAATGACAGGGCGAAGGAGCGGGTTCAAGAATGCTATACCCCCTGGTCTTACTTCCACTGTTTTTTCGTGGGTATGTCAACTGAAAATGAACGCGCAATTTATTGTGGGACACCTGGTTCTTCACAAATTGCGCTCTGAACACAGCTGGAGGGGGCAAGCAGTGGTTGAAGCCAACCCTGAGGCGCAAGGGTTTTGGTTTCAGGAAAGGCCCTCCAGAACCACATCGATTAGCAAACCGGAGATATAAATCTCACTTCTCATATGGCCGAAGGGTTTAGGGGAGAAGCCAGAGATTGGTTCAACTCAAATCCGAAGGTAGGGGTTGCTATGGGTTGGTATGGGCCCCCAGAAAAAAAAGCAAACAATTCAATCCATGCGCCGATTCTTGCTGGTTCAACTCTCCTGGATGCAAACCAGCTCAAAAGAGCGGGGTCTCACCCAAGGAGTGTCAGGGCGGCTCAAAGAATCCGCCAGGCCAGTGCTGATCTTGGAGGACATTCGCCTCCATGAGCGATTGGGGTTCCAGTTGCAGTGTTGACCATGGAGCATGTGCCCCCGGCATAAACGGCACCAAGGGCTCGGTGAGCACTCTGACGGCTCTGTCGTGCTCCTGGGGATATGGATCATCGATTTAAACCTTGCAAGTTGGTGGCTTTTCTTGAGTTTCCCTTGGAGCAAGCGCCAAAAGGGCCAACAAGCAAGGAGACGTACACAAGTGTAATCCTTGGCTTGGTTCGTTTGGGATTTGAAGCCTTGTCTACTTCTTCTGGCAGCGTTGACACCCCAACGCCTCCAATGGGGCACCGAACCGCCAAGTGGAGGTGAGGTGAAAGCGGAATCCAGATCACTTAAGAAGATCAAGCTCCCCATTTGCCACTACCTTCAGCTATTTTTCTATTTTGGTGGGTTCAAGACGGATTCCAAAGCAAAACCAGGGAACCCAAACCAGACGCTTCTATTGCCCCAGATTTCCCAGGGCATGGCAGGGGTTGACATAACTCCCCATGAACTTGAAAAGCGCACTCATGAGGTTCATCCCTGGACCAATAACCCCAGCAAACCATTTGTGGCTGGCAACATAGGTTCAAGCGCTGTGGCCGGGCCGGATTTCTCGGCGTGCCGAAGTGGAGAAGGTGTGTTTTTCAATGACCGGAGACCGGAGGCAGGAGCAAACAAGGGAACAAACAAGGGATTCCCCACCCAGCAGTGCCATGTTTCCGGACCAGTTTCGGTAGGCGAATCCTCCAAGTGACAAAGTCATATGCCCCCGCCTTGTTGTCACAAGCATCATGTCCGATGTGGTTTCGCAGGTGCAGTTGGGTGAAAGTAGATGGCACACTCCCCCCCCTTTGGTAACTTGTCATCCCCTTGCCCACATCTACCGGGACTGTGCCATCGAATTTCCAGTCCACCAATTCGAGGGGCTTTGTGGGTACCGACACGACCCATCGCGGCTTGCCCCCCCCCCCCCCGCATGCAGGACGACGCCGTGTTGGGGAAGAGCTTTGCCAAGCGCGCCCCCGAGTTTCCGGGGCGCCGAAAGTGGGAAGAAAAGGGGGACGGTTGCCATTTGTTGGATTCCAGACCGGCTTTGCCCGCGTGCGGTCAACACATTTACAAAACTTGTAGGGATAATTATCACGAGGGAATTTGTCCAACTGCAGAGAGTTTGTACCCCCCGGACTGAATTCGGGTGTTTCTAGGTTTCGCATTTCAGCTTGGTGAACAACAAGGAAGCCACAAGGACCGGGGTCCATCCCCCCATTTGGGGGATCCCCCACATGCGCCCTTTGGTGTCCCTTGGGTGAAACATCAGCTCTTTGACAATTCGAAATGAGCTGTCGTGGGGTAATGTCGTTTGGTTGGACATAGAGCCCTGTGTTGTTGAATTGTGGAAGCTGTGCAGGGGTGCGCCACTGATTTCATTTGCTGTCGCGGGAGCATTGCGCGAGTCAACAAGTAAACAGAGCCAAGAACAAGGAAAACAATTACATGACTCCTCCTGAAAGCGGCGTTTAAGCCACTCAAAACTAGAACAAACGTGACTCCTCCACAAACTGATGCCGGCACAACAGAAACACAGCAAGAGAACGTGACCCTTCCACAACGCTATGTACAAACCAGCGAAGATGCGAACAAAGAAGACATGTGACCCTCAAAGACATTGCTTGCACGGCCCAAAAGGAACAAAGACCGCGCGTCACTCGTGACCCTAGAGAATCTTGGCAACCCAAAGTACAAAGAAAGGTGACCCCTCTCAAGGTGCTGTTCAACCTTTTTTGTGTGAGGGGGGCTTCCCTGCAACAATCCACATCCACCAACAGGGTGCCCTTTTCCCCGGTGGAAATGAATGTGAATAGCGGGGGAGCCATCGAAGCTACGTGATTAAGGGCCATACCTGGTGAGTGTTTTTGTCGAGGCTCGGTGCCCTCAGGTTGGTGAAAGGAAAGCCAAAACGATCACCGAAAAGGATTTTGGGTATGTGTCAGTGAGCCCCCCACCCCGTGATTTTCCCCTCCCCCAAAAAGCTTTATCAGCCCGGAACCTGAACTAACCATTTACAAATGGCGGTTTCCCAAACTGCCATTTTCCATCAGGTTTATTCCTAAGAAACGGTTGTTCGGGACACCGCTATGTGCAAATGGTGGTTTCATAAAATAATTTGGCAGAAACACATCTGTTTGTTTTGGGGCAACCGAGTTCAGGTCGCTTCCATTTGCTTGCAATGAATATCTTGTATTTCCCCTGTTGGTTTTAAAAATGGAATCCATTTCACTACTGGACATATTTTTGTTGCCATTTTTTCCCAGGGGGCGAAACATCGCACATGGAGTTCTTGTTGACCTGCGCCCTTCCAGGGGGCGGAAAAACAAAAAACACCTGGAAGGTAGGACCCCTTCCTCCTCAAAGGGCCGCGTGGTCCCCACGCAGCGAGCCCCGCCCAGCGCCAGCGAGCGAGCCAGGCGCCTCAAGGTGAAGCTGCGGGAGGCGGAGGCGCTGGAGGCGGAGGCGCTGTACCTGGGCCACATCAACGGAGCGCCGTGGAGGCGGGGTATGGGTCGTGGGGGCGGGGGGGCGGGGGGTTGTTGGGAGGGTTCCCCTACTAAAATAGACAGACAAAAGTTGGTACCCTTATTCCAACCTCTCAAATCTGGAGGACCTAGTTGGAGGCTGGTCCAAACCAGCGCTCCAAGACCCAAACCGTCGGGGTTAAGGAGCCGCTTTCTTAGAGCTTGCCGGTTTGGCAGGGGCGAATTTTTGGTTTTTGTGGGGCCCGGGTGGGGGGGGGAGCTTGCAAGGTAGAACGACTACGTTCCATTGATGCATTACTGTCCATAATCAGTGCAGATGGAAGGCCAGCTTCTTACACTCGCATAAGGTTTGTGTCTTGCTGTCAAAGTCAAAGCTAGCGCTTTACCGATCTTTGGATCCAAGTCAGAGGTTGCCTTCGCTTCAGAAGGCAGTTTTTGGGTGGCCGTAGCAGTTGAGCCGAAAGTGCGCAGACGTCAGAAATCTTCGGACGCATTCGGCGATGACCGGGGGGTCCCAGGCAGAAGAAGAGGCCTGGGCTCTATGAGGCGGAGTACCTTTGGACGTCCGGAACCCAATAAAACATGGAGTGAGGTCACATGGGCGCGGGAAATAGCCTGAGGCTGGTTTTCTGATGACCTTGGTTTCCTGCCCTCATTTTCTTCCTAAGCCGTCTGATGAATAGACCCCTGGTCGAGTGAACAATTTAAGGCTTGCCGGTTTGCTTCTCGCTAACGTTGGTAAATCAACTCCTTGGTTTGCGTTTCAATTGCAGGCGCCCCTGACCACAAATCTGCACCAATGTATGGTGAGCTCGCTCGACAAAACGAGCTCACTGGTCCCTTCAGGATTTCTCTAATTCAGAAGTTGGCCGTATAGTTCCCTTAGAAGTGGTTTGACACATCATTGTTTGGTCAACTTGAAGTGAGCTTTCTTGTGATGTGGTGACGCTCAAAGGTTAGAAATCCAACGAACCCTAAAGTTATGAGTTGCTCCGGGCAGATAAGTTGAATTGGAGGCAAATGCAACTTCCTTCTGCTTTTGTTTGGGGGGTATGAGTTCTTACAAAGGATGAGGTTTCCATACAAATATGTGTCTTGCGCAATGGAACAACCATTGTTGGGGTCCAACCTGAAAAAAAAGACAGCCAAATCAAGGATCAGGCTTGTGGGAACTTCATCCCCGGTTTTCTTTTGCAAGAGGCGAGGGATGGAAGGATGGGAGCCAGCCACTCAGGTTCCTACTCTTGAAATTCAGATCGATGCGGTCGTTCCAAGCTATCCTGTACAGTATGAGCCACGGCAAAACCGGTGCCATGGGGCTGCTGAGTGATCGATGGGTCACACACATGGAAGGTTTGACGTCACATACCCTCCCACCAAACCAGGACCGCCCTGTCAGGTTAAGGCGGTTTTGGTCATAACTTCATGACCACAGGGCATATCCATCACACATGTCTTCTCCCTCACTCGAAGGACTGTCGCCTACGTCCTTTGGCCCCATGGTGCGCAGAAGCTGGGCGCTGAGACGAGAGACCTGAGACTCGAAGCTGGGTTTGGTTCGACGTTGAAATACACTTTGTTGGCCAACCAGACTCGAAAGCGACTCGAAAGGTCTGATGAGCACCATGTCTGTTATGGTCAAAACACCCTATTGAGGGAACCACGACCATGACCCCACATTTGGAGAGATCTTTGACCACACAGGTGGTTAAATTCTTCAGGATGTCCAATGTACCCGCGCCGATCAGAACCATGTGGGCCGTTCCCCGGATACTCATTCACCAACAGCTATTTGGTAGGAGGCCACCGACCGGTCTGTGGTCCAAAGGTGACCAACTTGTTGAGGTTTGACGGGTTTCGAAGACGAAACCGCTGCATCCTTGGGCTTTAGCCGGCCGGGCATCGCTGGAGGCTTCTTGAGCTGCTGCCGGTGGACGAACCGGTGGACAACTTCTTGGGGTGGCAGATGGCGGAAAGGCGACTCATCAGGAGGGGTTCTCTCCAGGATTGTTCCCTGTCTGGGTTTCTGGAAAGAAACTGGCTTTCTTTTAAGTAACCACCGAACTCAAGAGGTTGGTGGACATAAACCCCCGAATTCTGATGTCCAGCAAAGGGTCCATCCTGAGCCGATTCTCAAGCAGGTTCCCGTGTTTTTACCAGTTTTGGTTCATCACAACCTGGCCGACAACCCTGCTCTCCTTCATGTACCCAATTTTGCGTCGTTCCTTTGTGAAAACCAGCCATTACCCCGTGGTTGTCTGGATCTACCGGTTAGGGGGTTTGCCCCATTGCGGCCTAGTCATTTCAGGTGGTGCAGGATTTGGTCCATCAGTACTTTCCAATCATGGAAGCGGACAATCGTAGGGCTTTGAAGACTACTTTCGTTTGGGGGGACCCTTTCCACTATGATCGGAAAGAGGTAGTCACGACTGACGGGCGCGTCCGAATCGGGGAGGCCTTGTGGGTTCACCTCTCTGGATCACGATGGACTTAAGTCGACTTTTTTTTAGGGCAGCTGACTGAAAAAGGAGTCGGTATTTGCCACGGAAGCCGCTTTTCCTTGTCAAAAGAACACTAACCGAAAGCGACGTGCTTGGATTTGGGGGTACGCCCAGCGGGTTCCACCCTGTTTTCCCGTTTCTTCCGCGCGGTTTCTTTTTGCACACGTTTCCTCTGCGCATCCGCGAAACCGCCACCGCAAAACGCCAAGGGCCGTTTTTTTCCGGCCGCAGATGCCGACGGACACCGGGGCTCGCCTCTCAGGCGGCTCTTCGCACTGGCAGTGGTCCCGGAACTCGTGACCCAGGACGGAGCCGGACGGAGCCGGAAGAATTCGGGTCGATAAATCCAAAGACACCGAGTCGACCTCCCAACATGCACAGCTGGTTGGCCAAGTACTAAGTACTCAACAGGTTTCTCCATGAGTCAGCGCCTGGCCAAAAAACGGGGGTATTTGCTGATATGCATTATGCAAATGAAGGTGGGGTTGTGGAGAACTGGGCTTCAGACGAAAGCTTTGCTGGTGGCCTGGGTTGACCTGTGGACTTGTCGCAGCTGGTCTTTTGAAATTGATTTCACCAGCGGCAGTCTTCGGTATTCGGAGCGCTTTGGGGTTAGCAAAATCGGCAGCCCGCAAAACCGATAGGGGACCACCCCAAAACCGAAACGGCGAAAACTATTGAAAGGACTTGTTCCGCTCATTTGGACACATGGGTGTGTCTCAAGCTTGGTTGAGGGCCCTCAAATGGGTGGTTTGCCGCATTGTTTGCCTTTCAATCATCCCGAAAAGGTTTCTCCGAAAAAGACAAACAAAAATGGCAAGCCCATTTGGGTGTGTCTTTCTTTGGTGGTACCCCGTTTTGTGGCGGTTTTTAGAGGAAAGCCAGAAGGAGAACCACCAGTTTGAGCCTGTACCCATGCGCTTTACGCGAAGGAGCTCGAGTGGGATGAGGCCTCGGATGTGCGGCATTCAGATGACGCGGTCTTGGAAAAGGGGCGCCCAGGGACGACGTGGCTGGGGTGACGCAGGTTTCAGCACGGGAAGGCGGAAGGCCATGTCGGTGCATCCATTTGATGGAGCCAGAGCCATACTCCAAGGCCCAGAAGGTTTTGAGCCGCTTTTGCCGGCGTTTCGGGCTTTTACCTCATGTTCCCAAAGGCTTTCCGCGCGCAATGGAACATAGGCTGGGGTCCTAGGGCTCCGAAAACGTGGTCTTGAGTCGGTTCCGAGCAGAGGGGTCGGGCTGGACGTAGCTCCAAGGATTTGTTTGATGTCCACCAAGAAGTCCAACCAGTGAAAAGTAAACCCCATGAGTTGAGGGTCCATACATTCGCCATGGAAACATACTTTTCCACCCCCAAACTGGGACCTCCGTTTTGGCATTATTTGCCTTCTGGGCCAAAAAGACAGGTTTGGGGATGTTTGGGGTCGGAAAACAGGGTTCCCCATTCGTCATTCTTACGCGCTCCCCTGTGGACTACCCCTTCCTGCAATTGCCCTGCGCTGTTCAAGTCAGCCCAGCAACGGTACGTATCCCTACTGTTTTGGGTACTGTGGATGGCCCAGAGCTCGCACTAGCGGGTAGGTGGTCTATTCCAGGTATACAAATGAGCTTCATCCACTGCAGGAGTTTGCGGATGGGACAACATCGTAACCCCCCCCCTTGTTGGCGCCTCCCACGCAGAACATGCGGCCGACTCCCAATTTGGCGGGGAGTGTTTGGCTTGGACGGTGGGAGTTGTCAACCCTTTGAACAAGTGGTTGCTATGAGCAGTGTTTTCTTCTGGACATACCCTAAAACAGGGGGAATTGGAGCAGGTATGTGTGTTGCGATTATCGCAACGGCGACGGGTGAACCTAGGCCTTCGCAAACGGCAAACCTGGCAACCAAAAGGTGATGCTAAAGTCCCCCAGGTTGTTTTAAATGGACACCAGAATCAAAGCAGCCATGGTTGGGATCCGAGTCCCTGTTTTGACATACCCCTAGGTGTTCTGGAAGATACATCACAGACACCGCTGCAGGCAGTCTACAGGAAACTGGCCAAGCACACACGTCTAGATGTTTTCTTCCAGGAAAAAACACCAAGGGAATGATAGGGAATGTGTGATTTTTCCCACTCCAAGCCCGAAGCCCAGTCGTTGTGTTTAAGGTGAAGACTGCCGCGCATTCGTCCGGACATTTTGCTCAGATGCATGGCCAAAACATGCTTCATGGTTCTCTTGTGTTTATTTGCTTGTTTTTCGGCTTAAGGTTGTGCTTGTCATTGACGGAATCTTGGACGCTACCTGTTCAACTTTCGGGGCTAGCGAGCGAAGACCGTAAAAGTCATCAATTCTGCGGAATTCAGTTGCAACACTGGTCTGATTGGGGACCGGGCGCCAAAGACATTTGGAGCCCGAATGCATGGCGCCGTGGGGTTTTTGGGGGCGCCATGAATCGGTGGGGTGCTCAGAACGCCCGAGGGTCTCCATGGTGAAGTAAGGGACCACGGCCAGTTTGGGGTGTTTTTCCTTTTGGTGTGGTGCGCAAAACGGAGTACCCCAAAACAAGGCATACCCGGATGGCACTTTATGATGAATCAACACCAAACCTACACTCGCGCCATCGGTTTTGCAACCAAACTGAAACCAAGAAGGCCCTCAATGCTTGCAGCCGTGGTCTGCATTAGGCCGCAGGCCGGCTTGCTTGGTGCCCCCAAGAAAGACTTTGCCCACAGAGAGCTCAAGTGATATTTGGCAGGTGAACGATGACGTTGATGCTCAAAGGGACATTCCTTGATTTGGTCTGTGATGTGCAACTGGAAGAAGTTGGGACCTTGGTTCCCCTAGCACCAAACAAGGCCGTTCCCATCGATGAGTTTGGCACTGATTGAGTGGCTTTTGCCCCAGCTGAAAGTGGATGGCAGAGTTCCGGCAAGGCAAATGTGCGTAGGTACCGGGTATGACTCAGCAATGGGAACTTGGTGGTTCCCTGCCGATCCTTTAGGTTTTTAGGTGTTCGGGTTTAGTGGGACTTGGATTTGACCCACTGCAAGTTCAACATTTAGCAGGGGAGCTGAGGACAAATTGTGCGATCATCTTTCACCAACTGTAGCTGGTGGGACCCATTGGTGGACATCCTTAGGCTTGGATTTGTGTCTGCCAACCTTGGAGAGTCGTCCAACCGCTACATGCCATAACACGCAACTTGTTGACTTCCCTTCAAACACTGGATGCCATCCAGGGGTCTCTTGGGGGGTGTTGGACGCACAGTCAGTTTTGCCCACTTGTTTAGAGCATGATTTGGCAACTCCTGACTACTGTATTTACGATGGGAAGCCTGGTTTGAGCAAATTTCTTAAAGGCGCGGGCAATTGGAGTAGGGTGTTGGTTTCCGTTCAAACACCATCCCATAAGGGGTCCAAGAATGCGCAGGGTGCTCTAGTGCGCAAACGCCGAACCGGACGACTACCACTACAGGTGACCATTTTTTCAGAACTAGCTGCATGATGGTTTTCTTTGGTTGGATCCGAAACGCCACAAGGAACAGGGCAATTTTATACCAATGGAATATCTAACGGGAACTGGGAGCTCAGTGAATCCAAGGCAAGGGTAAGGAAACCCTTTGGGTGGCTCGGTCGTCTTTTTTAGGAGTTCGGTGGCCCGTTTTTGGTGGGCTTGATTAGAAATACATGGCTTGATTAGAAATAAATGGGTTTTCTTGAAATTTACCAGGGACATCTATTTTTCCAAAAGGACACCTATATTTGTGGGTGTAAATTGGGACACCAAGAGGAATACCGAAATCCATGTTGGGCGGTCCACATCCAAAAAAAGACGAACCACATGTGGGTGTGTCTCAAAATGAGGGCCCCAAGACTAGTTGGTTTCCTTTTGGTTTCCCTAAACCACTTCAAAAAGGGTACCCTAACAGGGCTCCTTAACAAAGACACCCCCCATATCTTGATATCTTGGTTGCCTCAGCAATTACAAAAAAGGAATCAGGTTTCTAGCGGGCAAGCACTAGGCTTGACAAGGAGGTGGTGCACGACATTTGCACCAACCAAGTAGTGGTCACCCTTCAGGCCAGGCGCCGGGCGCTGGGCGGGCCCGCTTGACAGAAATGGAGGGCTAGAGGGGTCGATTTTTTTTGTGCTGGGGGGGGGGGGGTAAGGGTGTGAAACAGGGGCCTCCATTTTGATTATTTGGTCAGCTCCATTTTCGAGATGATTTTGTGAATCCCTCCCCTTTTTGGCGATGACTTGGTCAGCCCACTTCTCGAGATGATTTGGCCCCCCTCTTCGAAGATTATTGCGTCCCCCCTCCTCCCCGCACACACTTTTGGATGACTTTGTCAGCTCCACGACTATTTTGTCATCTTGGCCTTTCTGAGATGTTTTGCTCGACTCTTGGAGGTAATTTGCATCTCCCCTTTTCGAGATGCCACAAGCATAGTCGCTGGGCAAGCAATGCTATGCAAGCATGACCACCCTGTTTTGCAAAGGATTCTTCGCTACGCTTTGATTATGCGACCACGCTCAAACATGCTGGAATATTTGGAGGTATTTTGGCAATTGGTCGCGTTGTGCAGAGCCGGACAAGCGATCACCCCGACCCCACTCCTGCAGAGCCGGCCAAGCCCCCCCACTCCAATTACCCATTTTTTCAGGTATATTTTGAAATGGTAAAATACCTCTGTATTTTGGGTCGGGTCTGATACTTGACACACCCTACTCCTAAATGGGTTGTAATGTTGACCCCAGATTAATAAATCCTGGAATAATAGGGGGATCGGGGTCCCCTTGTAATGGGGATTCAGATGACTTTTGGAGGGAACATCGCCCCAAAAAAAGGACAAGTTCTACTTAGATCCAGTCAACATCAGGGTGTTCCCCTTCCAAAAGTGACGATTCCCCACTCCCAGGGACACCCCCTATTTATACACTGAGGTTGATTGATTTCGGGGCCAAAGGAAACTTTTTCTGCGCGGTCAATAATAGCCCCAGCCCCACATCCATGGTTACCCACTCAAGTCGCTTTCACATGAAAACCCAGTGTGCCATGGTTACCCACTCAAGTCGCTTGAACATGAACATGCAGTGTGCTTTTTCTTTTCTGCAAACTTCCTGTTGAACGGTTGAAATGCCTGTCCCTCTTTTGGTTTTTCTCGGAAAACCTCCTGTAGAACGGTTGGTAGTTAAAAATAAGGCAGATCCAAAAGGAAGAATGGGTGTGCCACGTTCTTTTCCGGAACTGCTCCTGTTGAACGGTTGGTATTTGAAAAAGAAGGCCCCACATCCATGGTTGCCCTCTCAAGTCGCTTGAACATCCAAAATGCAGTGTACCATGGTTACCCATGAACATCCAAAATGCAGTGTCCCTCTTTTTTTGTTGTAAAACCTTCTGTTGAACGGCTGCCACGGAAGTCGGTTGTACATCCAAAATGCAGTGTTTGCCTTTTGTTCTTCCCGAAAACCTTCTGTTGGTTTGGTATGACAAAAAAAGAAGGCAGACCCAAAAGGAAGGAAGGCAAATCGCCAGCATCCAAACTGCAGTGTCCTTTTCTGTCCCGGAAAACCGCCTGTTGTGTTTTAAAAAAACAGAAAGAGGAAGGCAGATTGACAACTGGTTGGTTTCATTTTTTTTTCGGAAGCTCCTGTTGGTTTGGTACTTCAAAACAGAAGGCAGATCCCCGAGCCGGAGGCCCAAAAATCGAAGCGCCAGGCCTGCGTCAAGGAGCTGGTGGAGAACGCCCTGGACGCGTCCGCCCGGCGCATCGAGGTGCGGCTCCGGGAGAACGGCGCGGAGCTGCTGGAGGCGGCGGTCGGTTTTGGGCGGTTTGGGCGGTTTGGGCGATGGTTTGGCGGGGGAGGAGAACCCGGGTGGTTTCTTTGGCCCCCGATTTGTTTCTCCCCACCCGACAGGAAGGGGTTGTTAGATTTTATGTTGGAATCCGCGTTTGCGATGCTTCTACACCACGCCCCCACCCAGTATGCCGCCAGAGCGGCTCGCCAGTGGATCCCGCCGAGTATCCCGCCAGAGCTGAGCAGCTCGCCAGTGGATCCCGCTGAGTATCCCGCCAGAGCAGCTCGCCAGTGGATCCCGCCGTGTCCCGCCAGAGCCGCCGAGTATCCCGCCAGAGCGCCTCGTTAGCGTATCCCGCCGAGTATCCCGCCAGAGCAGCTCGCCAGTGCCGAGTATCCCGCTGAGTATCCCTTGCTGGTGGATTCTGCCGAGCATCCGCCGGGGCGGCCCGCGAGTACTCGCCAGTGGATCCCGCCAGTATCCCGCCAGAGCAGCTCGCCAGTCTGGTTTTGCTTAATGTCCCACCCGGCGCACAGTTGGGTTTACATTTCATGTTGGCGCCTTCGTGTTTTGAGTGTACCCTGAGGCTCGGTGCTTTGGGTTGTGAATAAGCAACTTCGTTTAATAAGCAACTTCGTTTAATCCCCCGTCGGGTTTCTTTTTGGAAGGGCTTGGCTTTTGTTAACGGAACCGATTTTTGAGTTCTCAAAATCGGCTTGCAGACAAGTGGAGTTTGACACACAGACAGGTGACTCTCAATGCAAAGCCTGTTGAGAAGTCATAGACCCCAAGCCGCTCGAAAACCATGTGAATTCACACAACCGTGTTCACGGTCGTAAGCTCGTGCGTGTGGAGGGCGGGGATTGCTCGAAGCGAAGTAATTTTTTTAGAGTGTGAAATTTGGAAGGGGGGGTCAGTTTCTGGGGTTTGTGTGTGTGTGTGCGTTTTTTAAATGAACCCAGGGGTCAGGGTCAGTTTCTGGGGTGAGCTGTTTGCTTCCAAACAGGTTATGAAATCCGGGGGTGTCCATTTTTACATTTTATGAAACTCGGGGGTGACCATTTCTGGGTGAAATGTGGTTGGACATCATGACGTTTGTTGGTACTTACAAAGGGAATCATCATTCCGTTGGACACACGTAGACACACGTAGACACATGTCACATGTAGACACACACATAAACACACGGAGACATGGAGAGACACACGCACACAGACACACGTAGACAGGCGGAGACACGGAGAGACATACACACACGGACGCACGAAGACACACGGAGACACGGAGAGACACACACACACGTAGACACACGTAGACACACGGAGACACGGAGAGACATACACACACAGACGCACGAAGACACACGGAGACACGGAGAGACACACACACAAACACGTAGACACACGTAGACACACACGTATACACACGGAGACACACGGAGACACGGAGAGACACACACACACAGACACACGTAGACAGACGGAAACAAGGAGAGACATACACACACACAGACACACGAGGACATGCGGAGACACGGAGAGACACACACACACACATGTAGACACACGTAGACACACGGAGACACGGAGAGACATACACACACAGACACACGAAGACAACCGGAGAGACACACACACACACACGTAGACACACGGAGACACGGAGAGACATACACACACACAGACACACGAAGACACACGGAGACACGGAGAGACACACACACACGAAGACACACGGAGACACGGAGAGACATACACACACAGACGCACGAAGACACGGAGACACGGAGAGACATACACACACACAGACACACGAAGACACACGGAGACACGGAGAGACACACACAAACACGTAGACACACGTAGACACACGTAGACGCACCAGACACGGAGAGACACAGACACACACACGTAGACACACGTAGACACAGGGAGACACGGAGAGACACACACACAAAGACTGAAGAAGACACACGGAGACACGGAGAGACACACACACACACACGTAGACAGACGTAGACACACGGAGACATGGAGAGACATACACACACAGACACACGAAGACACACAGAGACACGGAGAGACACACACACACACGTAGACACACGTAGACACACGGAGACACGGAGAGACATACACACACAGACACACGAAGACACACGGAGACACGGAGACACACACACTCACGTAGACACACGTAGACACACGGAGCCACGGAGAGACATACACACACAGACGCACGAAGACACACGCTCACACGGAGACACAGAGAGACACACCCACACGTAGACACACGGAGACACGGAGAGACATACACACACAGACACACGAAGACACACGGAAACACGGAGAGACACACATACACAGACACACGAAGACACACGGAGACACGGAGAGACATACACACACACAGACACACGAAGACACACGGAGACACGGAGAGACATACACACACACACACGTAGACACACGGAGGCACAGGGAGTCACGGAGAGACACACACACACAGACACACGAAGACACACGGAGACACAGAGAGACATACACACACAGACGCACCAAGACACACGAAAAAACACGGAGAGATATACACACACAGAGGCGCGAAGACACACGGAGACACGGAGAGACATACAAACACAGACACACTAAGACACACGGAGACACGGAGAGGCATACACACAGACACACGAAGACACACGGAGACACGGAGAGACATACACACACACAGACGCACGAAGACACACGGAGACACGGAGAGACATACACACACAGACACACGAAGACACACGGAGACACGGAGAGACATACACACACACAGACACACGAAGACACACGGAGACACGCAGACACACACACACACAGACACACGAAGACACACGGAGACACGGAGAGGCATACACACAGACACACGAAGACACACGGAGACGCGGAGAGACATACACACACAGACACACGAAGACACACGGAGACACGGAGAGACATACACACACAGACACACAAAGACACACGGAGACACGGAGAACATACACGCACAGACACACGAAGACACACGGAGACACGAAAGACACACACACACAGACACGGGAAGACACACGGAGAGACACACACTCACACTCACACACACACACACACTCACACACACACACACGTAGACACACGGAGACACGGAGAGACATACACACAAAGACACACGGAGACACGGAGAACACACACACACACACGGACGGCCCTTTCAGGTGGTGGATGATGGGCGAGGGATTTGCGCCGAAGACTTCGAGAAGGCGCGTGAGAGGGTTGCGAGCACGGTGAAAACTGTAGTTTAGGGCTTGGGAGCCTGGAAAAAATGAACTAGAGCGGCTTGGTGCAAGAGAAGTTGCAACTTTCTGGATCATCTTGGTGTTAGGACCAATTGTTTGTGCTGCCAAGGCAATCTCCTGGCAATCTCCTGGCAGAATTCCCACACTATCACAGAATGGCTATGTGCCAAGCGTGCATGCGAATCAGCCGGCTGGGCGTTTCCGTTTGGGCATTACGTTGGGGTGTTCCCTCGGCCTTCCAAACTATGGTTTCAGAAAATTGGAGGGGGTCCTACCAGAACTCTGTGCCAACCTGCATGTTCAACCTGCTTCAAGTCAGCCAAGTCAACCAGCTCTGTTTTACTTGGCCCTGTGGTTTTGGCCTAGGCTGAACATCCAAGAAGGTCTTTGGAGCACTTCCTCGAGTGAAGATGTACCCCCAGGATGGGGTCCGAATGCATTTGTCAAAAGCCACCTTTGGAGCCGATGCGTGAGCCGCGTGGCTTTGGAGCCTTTCGTTCTGCAGATTGAGCAGGACCCATGGGGCAGTCATACAAGATTGTTTTTGGGGAGGGAAACGATTTCCACTTCGGACTTCCAGGTTTTGGAGGGCGCGCGAGCTGCGCGCGAGCTGCGCGCGAGCTGCGCGCGAGCTGCGCGCAAGCTGCGCGAGCGCGCATGCGCAGGTTGCATGCAGGCATGCCACCTCCAAAATCCGGGAATACACCGACCTGAGCCGGAGCCCTAGACCCCTGGGTATGGGGTGTGACATTCTCTCTGCTCCATTTTTTTTTGCAACTGGTTGAGCCCCGTGTTTAAAGGGAAGCTACAAGAAAAACCAACCATTTTAGGGTCCTATATACCCACATTGTTTTTCTGTTCTTACAGCATGCGTCCATAGTCAATGCCACCTTTCTGCAGGGGGTGACACAATATCCTGGAAACGGCGGACATATTGACATTCGACGACCATCATCTCGGCACTGGGTGGGTTCTTAGAACAAGGGAGACCAGCCCCCATTATCCCCAAATAAACAGCCTGAACAGCACAAAGCAGGCTTCCATCGTAAATACATCTTGTTTGTCAGGCATACTATCCCCAAAACGGCAGGGGTATTTAGAGATGACGGGGGTTTTTAAAAGGGTTGCTCTTGTTTGCCTTCAGAAGTTGACCAAGCCTCCAACTAGGAAGAAGGAGCGGGCAAAACCGCTTCCCATTGGCCATTTTAGGTGGTTCTACTAGCTTCACGAGGGTGGAGGGGCCCACGGAAACCAACGGTCAGCGGGTTCCGGGCGCTCGGATCAGTTGGATTGTATTTGTTTCCACTTTGCCGCCCTAGCGGGGAGCCCAGAGCAGTACTGCAGGCTGATCCCCTGGCTCTTTTCGTCCAGCGTTGCTACTCCAGATGCGCACAGAAGGTATGAGAATGTATGAGATCATCCCTAAACTAAAAGGGAGGTATTAACCGTGAGAAGCCTTTTTTTTTTAAGCATCTACTTCGCCCTTTTTTCCTAGCAAGGCCTACTGGAGTAGGGTGTAGAACCACACTAGTCCAATACTGATCCAGATCCATAGCAAGAGCCAATCGGACAACGGCCATGGTTCTCTAGTCACGAATTGTCACTAGGTATGGCCAATGGCTCTCGTTGTGACTGGGCTCATCAGAAGAATGTGAACCCGCTAAAGCAAGTTCGATTTGGCGGAGCCGTTCCTCAGCCCGAGGCTCCGCCAACTTCTCCACCTATGGCTTCAGAGGCGCGCGGACAGAGTTGTTGGTCTACCTGCTGGCCACAGGATATCAAAGGGGGTAGTTGAAATGAACTGGGCTTAACATGTACCAAGGGGTTGGTGAATGCCCCGAGAAATCCGCCACTGCAATTCCCCAGGTGATTGATTCCCCCCCAAGAAGAAGAAGAAGAAGAAGAAGAAGAAGAAGAAGAAGAAGAAGAAGAAGAAGAAGAAGAAGAAGACAAAACACGAAACACAAAACAAACACCCAAAACTGGCCTGACACCGGCTTCAACTCGGAAGTTTGGCCTTTGGCCCTTTACAGGCGAGGCGCTTTCTGCCATTTGCGCCATGGGGGACCTCACCATCGCCACCAAGACGGAGACCGCCGCGGCAGCTCTGGCGGGTTTGGTTGAGCCCTGCCTCGGTGGACGCCTTGTGGGGGGCAACCGCTGTGGAAGTGTACGTTGACATGGGACAAATGATTGGACCCCTGTGGCTTCGGTGGGGTGGGTGGGTGGGGGTGGGCAAAATCCACTTGAGCAGCGCCAGAAACCCTGACAATACAAAGTAGTAAAGGGGGGTGTCCTATAGAATCCCCGCGAAAGCCAAAACGCAGGCCGCGAAAGCTTGCGAAAGCTTATCGCGAAAGTAACCAAAGAAGGTCCCGCCGCGAAAGACCCGCGAAAGCCTGCATGCTGTGTGACGCTCCGCCGCGAAAGCGTCGCGAAAGCAATTCTAAAGAAGCCAAAGCCCGCGAAAGCAAAACATGGTTCGCGAAAGCATCGCGAAAGGGTCCGCGAAAGCAAGTTTATAGGACCGCTTTTTACACAAGAGTATTTGGCACGGCTCACTTGGTGGACAAATATGAAGCGCTCAAGGAGATAACTCACCTAAGTGCAGGTTTTTGTTTCTTTCTTTTTTTCCGGCAACCAAACTTGACAAGAAGAAAGGGTTCGGCCGAAGAGCCTAGCGTGAGACTGGCTTTCACGTCGCCCGAGGCGTCTCTCTTGTCTTACGCCCCGGCCTGAGTTCACCGAATTGGGTTGAACCGCGTGCCTCGCGCAGATGCGGGAAAGCCACGTGATGGGCTCCCCTGGTTATGGGTCAGGCAAGTTTGCAGTCTTCAAAGATGGGCTCCACTACCCCAGCAACGGTATGCAACTTCACATTGTTCCCATACCGTCCTGGTGAGATGAGGGTAGTGGACGCCCATCTTACCAAAACCTTCAAATGCCCTCCCCGGATTTCTTTTTTGTGGGGGGAGGTGTCTCAAAGCAAGTCCGCTTTCTTTTTGTGCCGCTGGTTGACATCATACCTTGGAATCACAGCCCCCTTTTTTTGGGCAGACGCTTTTTGTAGTGGTTGGTCCAAAGATCCATGATCCATTTCGGGTCAAGCCAAAAGAAAGGCGCCGGGCTCGCAGCCCGAGACAAGGACACTTTGGTGCATTTTGCCAAGGGATGTTAGGACTGAATCACTTTTTGCCAACTAATGGATGTTTTCCGAATTAAACCACTCAACAAATGGGTTTTCCGTATTAAACCACTAAAAGTGATTCACTTTTAGCAGGGGAGCAGAGTTAGCAACCGAGGACAGATACGGCAAGCTGCTCAGCAGCTCCTCCGTAGCGCGAGATGTGGGCACCACCGTCTCGGCATCTCGGCAGATTTTGGCCTCAAGTGGCAGGAATGCGTGGGCCATTACGGGCCCATGGCCATTCCGGCCTTTTTGAATTAGGTGTGGATCAAAAAACTGGAAAACAAACTGAAACTCGCGCAAGTGGAAGCATTGGCTATGACCTGCGGCTTTTTCGGGCGGATTTCTCTCTGTTGCCCAGTGGGTTGCTTCCTTTTTTCCTGTTTTTTGGGTAAGGGTTCTCCTTTAAACTCAACAAACAAAAACAGGGTGCCCTTTTTTCCCATGGCCGCCGGGCATCTCGGCTTTGGTTGGCGACCTCGGGCCACAGGGGTCTTTCCTGATTCGGGTAGGATTGTTACCGTTCGGGGAATCTCAAAACAGGTCTCGGATATGTTTCTACTTGTATATGGGTGGTCCTTTTTAGGGGACCCAAACAACGGTGGTTTCCCCTGTTGGTTCCCCTTTTTAGCACAAACCCGACAGGGTGCCAACTCCCGAAAACACAGAACCAAACGGAAGCTGGTGTGAACAAGGCCCAGAAGTCGGCGACTCAGCTTGTTTCTCTGGTGCCCTTTCGGGTTGATTTAGGGGATAACTCACCCGATTTCGGGGTCCAAGTCCCTGTTCACCCTCAAAGCCCCATGATTTTCGGCTATTGTGCCATGCTCAAAGTCCGCATAGTCCGCCAGGTGATATTTTAAAAGGAAGGCCGCAGTTTGGGCAGCGGCTTGTGAAAACAAAATCGGAAGGGAACACCGCCTCAAACCCTCTCCCCCCCCCGCCCGCCCGCCCTCCAGTTCTGAGGTTCCCCTGAAACCCAGCCGTTCTGACGTTCCCCAAACTGACCGCCCCAAGCCGCGAGGTCCGGGAGCTCTTCAAGAGGCTCCCGGTGCGGCACAAGGAGTTCACCCGCAACGCGAAGGCCCAGGCGCGGGGAAACTGGGCGACCCACCGACCCACCCACTGACCCCCAGATGCCGTGGGTCTTTTGGGCACCAAGCGAAAACAAGTTTAAGCAAAGAAGGAGAGGAGTCCTTTTTTAAAGAACAGCCAAGCAGGTGATTGCGACTCATTTGGGCAGACCTCTCACAGATCTTGGCTTTTTTTTGGCCTTAATGAGGCTTAAGCCAGGGCCCCGTTGGCGGGGGGTTGTGGGGGCGCTGCTCTTTTTATGGGCTTCCAGGACTATTGATGTTTGAATTTGCCGTTTTCGGGGCTAACCCCTTGAACCAAGACCAATGTCAGTTGCTCATGCGCGCCGTCATCAAAATTTGGTGAAGAAGGAGGACACCCAAAACCTATGGCAAGATAATGTTCCGGTGGATAATATTACAGAGAGACACAGGTTTTCGACGACCACCATCTTGCAAAGGCCCCAAGCATTGCCCATGATTGCCCCAAAGGATCCAGTCACTCACTAAGTAACCAGCATGGAAAACGTCTGGGACCAAACCTGCCGATCGGATCTTGGGAAAAAAAGGTGGCCCGCGTCTCGTGCGGGTCCCGCACAGCGCCAGAAAAAAAACACTAAAAAAACACATCCCCCGTGGCTCGCCATCTTGGCGTCGGTCTCGCTCGAGGTGAACGCCACCCTGCGCCTGCTCCAGTCTTATGCCATTGCGCAGCCAGAGGCCGGGTGGGTTTCGCGATGTCCTCGGTGTTTTATTTTTTGCCGTTTGGTCCGCTGTTTTCTTTCGGTTCCTTTCTTGACGCCTTGGCTTCCCCGTTTTTTCCCAGGCGTGCTGATGGGCTTCTTTTTCGCCTGTTTGCCGGTTCTTGCGAGGTCTTGCCGGGGGAAACTGGTGCCTGGTGAATTCCCCGCTCTGCTCGCCTGGATGAAACGGGAACTTCCCTGAGTGAAACAAAAGCGAGTCGACGGTGGTTGTGACAACTTCCCACGATTCAACTCTGCAGCGGCACACCTGCCCCGGCATTTGCACCCGACTAAACTCAGTGTTTTTTCTTCAGATTCTGGCCCATACCCCCTTGCGAGTGCACATGGAACCCAAGAGAGGGCTCCAATTCCTCTAGGCATGATCGGTTGAGTTCCATGCTAATCTGCAGGGGACCACTTGGTGAACCGTAAGATGGATAATCTAATCATGTTAAAAGACATCCCGGACAGAGGGAATCTTACGCAGGGGGGGGGAGCAATCGTCAGCATTCGTTCCTCGCATTGGATCGGGCTCATAGCCGCTCGTACAATCAGCCTCCCTCCAATTGGTGGTTTGGATTGATGGTTTGGTGGTTTGTGGGGTGGCTTTCCATTTGCCCTCAAAATCCAACTCCCAAACCACCAGGCGCAAGAGCCGGGAAAGCCGCGTAAAATCCAGAGGCACTAGTCCTTACCTGCCGTAGCTGACTCCTGGGCTGCTATGGTGGCTTGCCTACCTGCGAAGTGGGAGCCGAAGCTGCTCACAATCCTGTCCCACTGATCTGGTTTGGTCACCTCCGGCCCGCTTCTTCTCTCTAGACTGGCAACACCTATGTTGTAGAGTATGAAACAACATTCATGTGTTTCCAACATTCTAAGGATTAAACCATCAATTGAGTCTGGGATATTCCACCTGGATACAGAGGTGAGGGGAATGATAACCGAATCGTTTCAAGATATGTTTCATGCTCTTTTCGCCTCTACCTCTTTTTATGTGCTTACCGCATGTACACAGCAACACACACACACACACAGAGTGAGCATGAGAGACGGAAAGAGAGATAAAACGAAGACATAACACATAATGTGGTAGACAGGACATTGATAGAAACCTCAGGACTGTTGATGCTATTTTCCTGCAAATGTTTGCATGTAGCTCAAAGAAGTGGTCCGAGCCCCACAAAGGACATTCTTCTACAATGGTTTTCAGTTCCATCTTTCGGAGTGTAAGACTCCTCTACTTTAGAATGGGCTTGTGCGGGATTTTTCAAGGACCAAATTTTTGGTCACGATCACAAGAGTGTAACGTGTGGACGTATTTGGCCCGTTGCATCATGGTTTGGCTCGTGTGTGTGTGTGTGTCAAAATAGGGGGACCCCAGACCCTTAAACCACACACATCTGAGTGAGGGCTTCTCACGGATTTTGGACTCTCCGGTTGGCAACAGGGAAGCTAAAGGGACACTGCTGCAATTTTAGGAAATGCACCGATTTCCGTTTAAGAGACCCCGGAAACACCCCCAATCTGAGAGAACCCAAAAAACATCCAAAAGCTAACCAAGTGAGAGACAGGGGTTCCCAGACTCAAACCAATTGAAGCAACAAGAGGCACTCAAGCTTAACTCACTTTCTTGCTGTTCCCTTTTGGGTTTCCTTCATTTCGTTTTGGTTTGACCTTCCCCCCAATTTGAATTGGTGGTGTGGGGATTTGAACTGCTGGATCTTGTGCAAGGTGAATGGGACCCACCAATCCCAACCACGAATAGAGGGAAGCTGAAACAAGGTGGTCCAGACTCTTCAGCGGTGGCTCCCAGCCATCCGGTTCCTTAGATTTTTAGATCCTTTCAGTGTGTAGTGGTAGTTTCCATTTCACCCACCAAAAGGTTACTAGTTTCCAAAAGTGAGTTTCCAAAAGTTAACCCACTTTTAGTGGTATACTTTCCATTTAATTTAGCTCCACCACTTAGATCCTAAAAGTCACTTTTCGGGGATCTGAAAACGGGCAGCCCGTGTTTTCAGGTGCGCTTCGCCGTGGTGTCAGAGAAGCTCCGCGGCACGCAGGGAGCCAATGCCGCCAACCGGGCCACGCTGCTCTGCACCTCAGGCGAAGCACCGGGCGAAGGATTTGTCGTGTGTTGAGTTGGTACCCTGTGCGCCTCTTTAAAAAAAGAGAGCAACTATATTTTTTCCGGAACCCTTAGCTCCGTAGCTGTTGAGTTGGAAGACTTCGGAGTTTGTAAAATCTTTTGAGGATACCTTGCTCAGCTTGAAGAGGGAAGCCAACTTGCAAAACACCGTTTTGCGGGTTCCCGGCTGTGAAATTGCTGGCCCTTTTTAGTATCACACGAACCAGATGCAGGCTTCCGTCCTTGCATTGCTTTTCATTTGTTTCGGTAGACACATTTTCGTTCGTTGAAGCTCATGGTTTAACATCTGCTTCGTAGGTGTCAACGTGTCAACCCCTGACTCAAGAAACGGAGGTATCCCCTACAGACACCCAAAAGGCTGGGCTTGTGGAGTTATGGCCCATGTGCTATGGCCCATGTGCGAGCGCAGGCGCAGCTGCTGATTGGCACCAGGCGGGAAGCGAAGTTGTCCCATTGAGTTCTACTTTTTGGAGCCAATCGAGGAGTTTTCTAGAAGTCTGAAAAAGTGACCCCAAGCAACGACTCTGGGATTCTATGAATGGATTTGCATTTCCGGATCCCCCCTCCAAACAAGAAGCTGGAGCTTGATTCATCAGCTCACCCCACCAGCGGACTTCGTCGTGGCAACTCAGCCACCTCGTCGTCTCGGCTGAGCAACGGCCAAAAGACCCATCGGCCGGTCGGCTCCTGCCTGGTATTGGGTTTGTGCAAACGGTTAGGTAAACAATGCGTAGGCAAGTTGCCGGAGCCCAAAGCATCTATGGACAACGATTTTGTTCGTGATATACAGCGTTTTACGTGGCTTATCAAAGGAAGTGAGCTGACAGAAGAGAATAAATACAGAAGCACGCACGAAAAAAAAAACGCATGCGCGTGTGCAGGGGGAATAGCAGTGTCCAAACAAGTGCAACCATCTGCGGGCTTCGACTCTTACATATTTGGCTGTGGGTCAAAACCAATGGTACCATTTTGGGGTAGGTGCACCACCCATTTTTGTCTATTTTAGTTGGGATTGCGATGTTCACTGCGGGTACGATTTGGATTTTGACCCATGGCCAGTTGCGACAGTTGGCCAGATCGCGACACCTGGCCGGTCTTGGAGCTAAGCGCATTGGCGCGGACGCTTGCGCGCTTGCGCGCGCTTTTCGCAACATTGGTCTGCATGGCAGGCGCCGCACTTTCGCAAGGTCCGGAGTAGATATTGTGGCAGGCGCGGAACTTTCGAGAGGTAGATGGATAGATAGACAGAAAGAAAGATAACAGGATAACAGATAGATAGAATGGAAAGGAAGACAGTTGCAAAGAGAAAGCAGAGAGAGAGAGAGAGAGAAGAGAAAGAGCAAGATAAATGGAAGCACGCGACAAAGAAAAGGAAAAGACAGATCATCAGAGACATAATTAACAAGAGAAAGCGAAAGAGAAAGAGAAGGTGAAAAAGACAGAAACAATAAAGATTTCTTGACACTCCCACCCCCCCCCCAGCTTCGCCGACTCTATTGGTAGTAAGGACCTAGTTTCGTGGGCTTGAAAGTGAAGGCAATACCTGGATAGCCAAGTTGCTCTTTTTCAGACAATTTACCCACAACACAGTGACATTTGGGAAAGGCAAACTGGTCATCCCGGCAAGGCCCTTAAGCATGTCAAACTGCACCTCGCGCAGGCGTTCCATTTCCCTGCATCGTAGGCAGCCATGGGAACCAACCTTTCAAAACCCAAAGGAGCGCAAAGGGCCATGTCAAGCTTCACCTTCCATTTCGGCAACAAAACAACAGCCTTTCAGAACCGAAAGAAGCAACACCAAGGGCTTGCCTGGGTCAAGAACCTGCGGGATCCCTTCGAATTCTGCGCGTTTCGCGCCCGTCTTCGCGGGTTTCTCAGGCCGCCGCGGCGGTGCTGGGGGACGCCGCGCTGAGCGGCTGCGCGCGGCTGCGCTTGGAGGTGGGCGCCTGGCGCGCGGAAGGCGCGGCGGTTGGTTGGGTTGGGCGGTGGAAGCTGTAGCCCAGGTGTACTTTTCGTGCAAGTGTTGTAGGGAACGAGATTCCAACTCCAAGGCGGGCAGCTGACAAAGGAAGGTACCCTCTATGTGCCACAAGAATACTTCTCGTGTTGTTTGAGGTGCCCCAAATTTTGGACTGATCTGCATGGCCGCTCGTGGGGGGTTTCTTACAAAGCGGACGCATCCGCTGCTTGCAGCTGCCCGGAGGCCTGGTCTCGTCGCCCGGCGCTGGCCGACGCCACCGCGACATCCAGCTCTTCTTCGTGAACGGGCGGCCCATCGACGCGCCCAAGCGTGTGGTGAAGCTGATCAACGACGCCGCGCAAAAAGAAGTGGGTCGGGCTTGTGAATCCAAAGTACTGCGCCTGCCACACATTTTGATCACAGCGCTCCTAAGTGCTGCGCCTGTCACGAAAATTAGTTCGAACCGAATGCACGCAGGGCCAACGAAAATGACACTTGCACAAATACTTGCACGCCCACTCAAGCAAGACACCTTCGAATCGCAAATCACCATGGCACGGCGAGACAAACGCGCAACCTTCCAAACCACTGCGCCTGCGCAGCAAAACGACGCGGGCGCAACCAAAAAATAATCATGTCGCAAACGATACAACTCGCGCAGTCTGAGCCTGCCCCAACGGCACCGCAACTTTTGACACTTGCAAACACATGCTGACCCCAGATACGGCAACCCTTCAGCTACGCATTCGGGAAAAGGGGTGCAAGTGAAGAAAGATGGCGCAAAAACAGGCACAACCATTTCTCATGTTGCTGTTGCCGTTGTTGCCGTTGTTGCCGTTGTTGCCGTTGTTGCCGTGGCTGCCGTTCTTGCCGTTGTTGTCGTTGTCGACCTATGCCGACCCCCAGACCCTTTTCTATAGCGGGAACCCTTCCGATACACAATCGGGAAAAGGGGTGCAAGGTGAAACACACATATTGCGCAAAAACAGGACTACCAATTTTGCCTGTTGCTGTTGCTGTTGCCGTTGTCGTTTCCATTGTCAGCCCCGGCATCCTTGGCTGAGGACACCTACCATCAGTACAACTCCCGCGCCTGGCCGCTGGTGATTCTGGCCTTCACAGCTCCCCAGGGCATGGTGGATGTGAACGTAACCCCGGACAAGAAAACGGTGTTCCTGCACCAAGAGGACGCAACAAACAAAAGTAAAAAGCGTCGTTTTTCCTTCCTGAGCACCTGATCTTTGTTGGAAGAAGAGGTCTTTTTTTTGGTGGGGTGTACCTAAAACCAAACATGGAAGCGCATCCCTTTCCGCAAGGCGGTCAAAAACGGCACGTCCACGGTGTTGGTGCGAGGGCCATTGCAGACAACGTCATAGAAATTCAGTCCTTTCGGCCGCCCTGGGGTGTTTGTCTTGTAAGATTGCCGCCTTTGCCCATTGGGTGGGGGGGGTGAGGAAGGCTCGGGGTAGACTAGTAATCTGTCGGGAGTGTTCTTCTAAACGCTCAGGCTTTCCGCAATTTTTGTTTTTCTCTGACATGCAAAACAGTAAGTTGCTCCTGGGAACCTTTTGGCTCGAAGTTCCCTTTCTTGCATTTTGCCAAGGGATGTTAGGATTGAATTAATTTGTTGGTCTTCTTTGGTGGGTTTTCCGAATTAAACTCAAAGGTGAGTCACTTTCAGCAGGGGAGCAGAGTTAGCAACCGAGTATATCTATTTTTATGGTATCCCATCCTCCAAAACCCCGGTTTTGTCTGAAAACACTGGTAGGGGGGAGCAGAGTTAGCAACCGAGTTCCATTTTTTTTGGCAGGGCTCCTGAAAAGATACATTTTGCCCATTTGAGACATGTTGCTTTCTCAACGCCAAAATAGAGGGAAACCACCATAAGGCAATGTTCAGGTGTTTTTCATGTAAGGATCCCGTTTGGGCGCGGGGTGAGGAGCAGCTGCTGAGCCAGCTGCAGGCCGCCCTCACGGAGGTCTTCGCCGGTCCCGACCGGCGCCTCGACTCGACTCCTTCGCTTCGGTCGAGTCGATGCGAGCGAGGGGGGGGGTGGAGGCGAGCGGTGCGGGGTGCTGAGGGGTCAAGCAGTCGACCTGGGATTTTCGGTACTTGGTATGGGGAAAATGGGGAAGTGTTCACTTGAAAAGGGTTTTGTTGAGTTCTTTCAAGTGCGCCAGGCTTGGCTATTTGTGTAGCCTGAGGCAACGTGGGGAGGCTAGGTGGTTCCTTGAGTGAGTTCCAAGAAAGCCATCGAGCATGGACGAATACCAACATTGTCGATATGTGGAGTTTTCGCGGCACGAGAATGTGTGGCATCGTTTGTTGCTCAAGCTTTGTTTATGTGCTAACTCGAGATGCAATCGCGACTCATAAAGTGCGGGATATCAGACAGTGTCACGGTGATGCAGCCTTTAAAAGGACCAGTCAATGCCAAAGTGATGATCACACGGGCCTCTTGTTTGCAGAGTTTCTCAAAAGAGACTACTTGATCATATTGAAGCACTGTTTATGCCATCGCAGCGGTTTTAGATGAACCATGTAATGCTCAGATGTGGAAGTGTTACTCTTTTGTCGATCGTTTGCCAGTGAAAGGAAAGGGAACTGCTCAGAATGTCAGTGTCCTATTTTTGGAGAAGCCATGCAGCTGTATCTAAGGAACCAAAAGAACACCCTTTGGACCTGGGGCTCTTTTGGCCCATGAAAATCGAATGTTGGCGATGATTTCGCCCCTTGTATTACTTTGTTTCCCCGTGAGAGAACATTATATTACTTTATAGCTTGGGGCTCGTCCCTGGTTTTGGGGGGCTTAGAGCTCGTCCCCCTTGTCAAGGCGAATTCTCCAGGCCCATTGACCGCCATTCCGAGGCAAAGGCTGGGTACTCTCAGCGGGGTTCGCAGCTCCGAGGCTCGAGTGACTCGACGTGCGGCTGGTGCTTTGTACCGCGACTCCCAAAGAGAACCAAGATTTGACAGGGGCAACAAAGGCAAACGGCTGGCAGAAGTTCAGAAAGGGGGCTCCCCAAGTTTTTTTTTTGGGGGAAGGACGCTAGGCATGCACGCCGCAGTGCCAAGCTTTCAGCAGCTTCCATGGTTCCATTGAGAGCCGAGGCGCCCATCGACAGCGACAGCGGGGTGCCATAGCAAGCCGTGCCTTTAGATTTGAATCCAGCCAAATCATCCGTTGCTTTTTTGTATGTTCCGTTGTTGGCTTTGAAGGGAATCTATGACTACAAGATGCTTTTCCCGGGGGGCTTTGACTACACTATGGTTCCCCAAAAAAGCTTCAGCAAATGGGAGAAAATACCAACAGTACTTGCTTATGATTTCGGAACCCTCTTCCGCAGAAAATATCCTCTTCTAGTTTCTGAGGGGTTGACAGACCGGAGAAGATGCGAGATTCGCAGAATCCCAAGTCCCCATATTGGGTGCCCGGTTTGTTCGCCCAACCCAGTGCTTCGAGCTGGAAGTGTTTCTTACCAGCTTTTGCCTGGTGTTACTTGGTTACCTGCTAAAATTGACAATCTGCAACTTGAAGTCACGGGAATTGGCAACTTTTCATCGAGCATCCACTTGGGGGATATGGCTATGATTGTCAATGGGGAACCTGAAAAGGTGGTTGGACATGAATCCCCGCCAAATCAACGGGTGCAAGCACTGAAAAGTCAATCCCATCTCCGGAAGCGCTTCGAAGAACCCAAAGCCGATTGGACTCGTGGGGATTTGTTGAGAAAACGCCGGCTGAGGTCAGGAAAAGGACGCCCCAGACACTCCGCAGCCGGCCAAAGCTGCGAGCCCAGCGTTGCTTCCCCACTGGGCAAGCTGTTATGGCTGGTGGTTGGAAGGGAGCCGTTTGGGAGTTGTGGGTATCCAAATTTGTTGGTAAAGAGGGAGCCAAGGAGCTACTGATCGGAGTTCTGGTTAGCGGCATGTTGTGTTTGGCTTTGGCTTTTGAGGGGTCCCTTTTTTGGCTTATTCACATGGAGCTCCAGAGGTCGCCATGGTTGGTTGCTCGATTCTTTGGCCTTGAAAAATGTTTCGGCCCCAAGGGCAAAGATGAGGACAACGGTTTCTTCTCACGTCGGGGACCAATTTGCTAGTCTTGTGGGCCTTGGGAGCTACCCTTGAAACATCGGTCCAGCGCCGGGATGTTCGAATATCCCCCTACTCAAACCCCCCCCGCCTACTCTATGCCCATAGTTTACGTCTACGCCCATAGTTTACGCCCATAGTTTACCTCCATGCCCATAGTCTACTCTATGCCCATAGCATCCACAAGTTTTTTGGGTTGTGTCACCTCACAACTCCGCAGGGGGGTCACTTCACCTCGGCGCGCAACGTAGATCACCACGACCTTGCCGAAAGATCCATTCCGATGGGTTGCGACGTGAGGTTTTCGATGGCAGGCAACGGGTTCACATTCCCCAGCTGCAAATATTCCCCTGGTATTGGTCAAAAGGAGGTCTGCCAAAAGAAAGGCTGGTATTTGGATCAAATAAACTGAGAGGGGCACCCACTCCTCGAATGGCTTAAGCCTCTCGCCAAGGCGATCGCGACGCCATGCCATCCGGATGCTTGACTGACATCAATTTTGATCCGGTTACTGTGGCAGGTACCCTCCCGTCCAATACGGAACCCGCTGTTTCCGGATCCTGGTTTGTCTTTTCACGGGTTTGATTGAGGGATTGCTTCTGCCTGCTGCCTCGATTAGCCTTACATTCACAAGCTGCCATTGGCATTGAGCATTGAGCTTTGCCACACCACATCTTTTCAATGACACACTGGTTATGCGAGGGGTGCAGGAACTCCACCCTTTGCAAAGAACCTGGGTGGGGCACAAATATGGTTCAATCACCACCTTTACATATCCAGTGGTTTAAACATGTTTAAACCAATGGGTGGCCCCACCCTACAAAGAGCCTTCGCTTCCAGCCGTTGGCTGGTAAGTAGGAGGCCCCTCCTCAAACAGGTGGCTCGAGGCGCCAGCTACAGCGGACGCCATGGCGCCTACGTTTTCTGAAAAAATACTAAACAAGGTAAACACAACCTTGAGAACAAGTGTCACTGCCCCAACTGACAAGAGAAGAGTGGTCTATATGTTTGTTACTTCCCTCTCACCCACCGACCCACCCAATCGACAAGACAAGAGCATGGGTCTCTTTTTTGGTTGGTTTGCTTAAACAAATAGAGGGCGATTCCTGGTTTAGATGGGGTTGGGTGATGGATGGACGAGCACTGACCAGGAAACCCTGGAATGATGATTCCCCTGTAAATATGTATGGGCAAGAGTGTCCGTCAAAGTGCTCAGCTGCTCCCCGCGAGGAAACGCCGGAGAAGTGCCACGTCTCGGCGGCCCACCTGCCGGCGCGCCTAGTGACAGGGCCGAAGCCTTGCCCAGCTAAGGCAAAGAGTGTATTTGTCCATCTACCCACCCAATCACCTATCTATCCATACATTCCTATACACATTACGCATATACATATATACGTACATGCATACATACATGCATGCATGCACGTACATACGAACATGCATACATACACATGCATGCATGCATGCATGCATGCATACATACGTACATACGTACATACGTACATACATACATATATACATACATACATACATACATACATACATACATACATACATACATACATACATACATACATACTTTAGAACCTCCGGCTCAGTCCGCCGACATTGTCCTGCCCCTTTTCTCCAACTTCCTCTCTCCCTTGTCTTTTTCGTGTGTTCCGTCGTCCTCTGTCCCTCCCTCTGCTCCCCATCCTCCCCATTCCCCCCAAGCCTCTCTCTCCTGAGTCTCCCTCTCTCTGTCTCTCTCTGTCTCTCTCTATCTCTCTCTCTCTCTCTCTCTCTCTCTCTCTCTTGTCAAATATCATGCTGCACTACTTGTCCCTTGTGCATGCATGATGTACACTACCCGACCGCAGGCCTTGAGTCTACCAGGAAAAGAGTGCATGCTGGCTAACTACATTTGTGTTTGTGACAACATAAACAACACCTGCCCTTGTAGTAAAGTATCGACGTATTTTAACGTGGTAGCGGAGCTGAGATCCTAGGCATAGGGGAGCTCCAGTAACAGCAGTAAGTACTACAACTGCACAGGCAACCACATGCCCAACTACTACGACATGTCAGGAGAACCAGCAGCAGCATCAGTGCAACCAACTACAGGAGCAGACAACGGGCCCACAGCAGAGGAGACAATACGAGCCACAACTACGGGAACAACACCGGAGCAGGAAGACGTCCAAAGGCTACACAAATACAAACTGCCACCACCGTTCTTCACTGGTGACTACTTACAGTACGAAGAGTGGCTGTTCAAACTACAAGCATACCTCGGACTCATCGACCGAGACTTCGACATGGTACTACAACTAGCACAAGCAGCTACAAGACAAATTGAAGATGCAGACATCAGAGCCCACATACGCGACCCTACACAGGCAGCAAAAGCAGTAGACCTCTCACGAGATCTACACTACATCCTCATCAACATCTGCCAAGGTGCAGCAGCTACAGTGGTCAGACAAAACCGCTACAATGCCAATGGATGTGAAACACTACGGCTTTCGCACAACAGGTTCAGCCTACCAGTAGGAACACGCAGTGTTGGCTACCTCACCAAACTACTGGAACCTACATTCAATGAAGCGCAATTTGAAGAACAATTCCTACAGTGGGAGTATGACATCAACTCTTACGAGAAAGACAACGGCACAGCACTACCAGATGGAGTGAAGATTGCAATACTACTCAACAAGACCAAAGGGGCACTTCAACAACATCTCCAACTACGTGCTGGACAGATCACGAACTACAACGAGATCAGAGTTGTCATCCTGGACTACTACAAGACCATATCTGCATTCTCAAGAGCGAGCTCAGCAGTTGGCACAAACTACAATGGTGGAACAGCGCCCATGGACGTGGACAACATTTGGAGGAAAGGAAGAAACTACAAAGGCAAAAGCAAATATGGAGGCAAAGGATCCTACAAAGGAAACAAAAGAAAAGGCAAGTACAGAAGCAAAGGCCAATACAAAGGATTCGACAAAGGCAGCAAAGGAAACTACAACAAAGGAGGATACAACAAGAGCAAAGGAAAAGGCTACTCAGGACCCAAAGGATATGGATCAAGCAAAGGCTACAAAGGCCAAGGAAACTACAGCAAATCAAAAGAAAAAGGAAACAACAACTACACAACATGCCATCGATGTGGCAAGCCTGGCCACTGGGCACAAGACTGCAGAGTGCCAGTGCTAGAACAAGAACAAGCAGATCATGACAACAATGAAGAACTACCTCAGGATGTGAACGACACTTTGGGACTGGTACTACGAAGGAGAAGAAGGACAACACGAGGTGAACTACATGGAGGAGAACTGGAACGACTACGACTATGACAACAGCTGGGATTGGAATGACAACAGCTATGAGGACACAGCAAACTACATTGGAGGCATCAACGAGTCACACCTTACCATTGGACACATCAGACAAGCAAACTCACGACTACACAAGCGCAAATCCAAATCACTACTTGGCAAGAGAACAACACACACAACATCATGGAACAACCACTGCAAGAGCTTTCAACAATTCCTACAAGAAGACAACACACAGCCACACTTTGACATAGCGACTCAGGAGCATCTACACATGTTTGCCCGAAGGACTACGCACCAGACCTACCGCTACGACCTTGTGGAGAATCGGTTCCACAACTCTACACGGATACAAACAAGAAGATTCCTGTCTACGGCATCAAGTACGTTCCCTACAAGCAGGACAACTTCAGGATCATGATACCCTACTACGTTTGTGATGTGAAGTATCCAATCCTCAGTGCATCAAGACTACTTGATAGAGGATATGGACTTGACTTCACTCCACGACACTGCACCATCACACATGGACAACAACAAGCACACCTTATAAGACACTCAGGACTTTTCTACGTACGAGCAGAGAAGATCGACATCCCTACAGGATTCGACATCTACCCAATGACTACAGACAATGGAAAATCCATTGCTGTGATTCAACCTACGGAGAAAACAGTACAACAACAAGAACAAATTGCACCACTCACCCACACAGACCAAGGACTACGACAGATCCTTGGTGGAAACACTGACTACTGGAAACTTGATGGTGACTACGCCGTCAGAGTACACAAACGACCACGCAAAGCATTATTCACACCACACAACAGCGGTTGCCCAATACCTGAAGGAGAACTAGATGATTGGCGACTAACCATCATCAACAGACAAGGGCAAGAGCAAGAACAACTACAAGAGAACCCAACACAACTTTCCAAGCAAGAACTACAACGAAGACTAGAAGGTGACAACTGGACTGGAGAAACCAGATTCAGAAGAAAGATAACACCTACACGCAGAGCAACATCAAAGACCACACCAACAAGGCAGAGCTCACAACCACAACGGCTAATGGACACACCACCAACCAAATCAAAGATCCAACTACGAGCACCACAAAAGATATGGAGACCTAAAGCAGCACCTTCTACAAATCTTGACACCAGACAACCAAAGGGGACAATCCACAGACCACTCACAGCACAGGAGGACAACCAAGACTACTGGGAAAGACAAGGTGAATACTGGATAAGACACCACACAACACTTAGAACAACTCTATTCACTCCAACAGATGGACCAGGATATCCACCAATCAGCACACTTGAACCTCACAGAACTACAATCACTCACAACCACTTTGGAGAAGTTTCGCAACGCAAAGATGACTGGACAGTCATGGGCAACGCAGCACTACCATTTCAATGGGAAGGAACAACAAGGTTCACCGTGAAGAAAGACTACGGGTACATCCAGGAGAACCACGATGAGGAACAACAACACGAGCGTCATGAAGCACACAGAGCAAGAGGACTACGACAACCGCAGCAGCCCGCTCCACAACAAATAGCAGAACACAACTTGACACACCTACCATACAGAAATTGGTGTCCCATTTGCGTTCAAATCAAAGGACGCCAGGACAACTACAAGAAACATCAATCACGACAACCCATCATCCAAGTGGATTTTGCCTACATCAAATCACAACAAGATCCGAAGACCATACCAGTCTTAACAGCAGTAGATGTTACTACACAACTGTGCATGGCGGTATTGGTTCCGGACAAACCATCAATGATGGACTACATGATCAACAACCTACAAGCATTCATCTTTGAATGCGGAAGAACACACGGCATACTACAAAGCGACAACGAAGACACACTCACTCAACGCACTACTAAAAGCAACAGCATCTAAAGTCGGCTCAATGACTGTACGACATTCACCATCCTACCGCAGCAACAGTCAAGGAAGCGTTGAGCGACTACATAGAACACTTCTCGGACAAATCCGCGTCGTCAAAGCTCAGGTTGAAAGCAACTACAGCACGACGATGTCCACAAAGCACTGTCTACCACCTTGGATAGTACGACATGCAGCATGGACGGTAAATCGCTACGTCGTTCACTCAGACGGCTACACAAGCTTTGAACGCCGCTGGGGAAGAAACTACGAGCGAGCAATCTGCGAATTTGGCGAGACACTACTTTACCTTCCACCACAACACAAGAAACTTCCAAAAGCAGACCTACGGATGCAGAAATGCATCTGGCTCGGAAAAGTTTCCGAAACCGGAGAAAACTACGTCGCAACGGAATCAGGCGTACAAAAGGTACGAACAGTACGGAGACTACAACCGGACTTCAAATACGACCTCGCACTGTTGAACAAAGTTTCCGGCACACCATGGGCACCACGACGGAACACCTACAACCCATCGTTCGCAACACTGTTGGATACGCAACTACAACCGTCAGAGCAAAGAAGGTCCACGCAAGATTTCGGACAACAAACGAACGCTACGGACGACATCGTTGCGGAACCCGCAACAAAACAACAACGCACTACACCACCTCCACGACTTCCGTCACATCGACGTCAAGTTCACGACCACTACCGGATAGTCCTATGGCTACTTCACCAACCGGACGACAACATCCACCACTACCAGCACCACCTCGACAAACACTAAGACGTTTAACTCCGGAAGAAGTAATGCAGCCAACTAAAGCACAGAAGACCTCAAAGGACACTACAATCAGATCAATGAAACAAGCAACCAAAGAACCACCACCACTACGACAGAAAATTAACGCAGTGACACTTCCCAACGGAAAATCCATCACCCCCTACACAAACGACGACACCTCAGAAGACCAACCCATAATCTTCGACAACGAAGGTTACGACGAAACACAACTACTGGAAGGAATGAAACACGAGTCAAACCAAATGAAGCTACATGACGTCTACGACGAAGTAGATGCGTCTACCGTCGACGACAACGTCATCAGAGAAGCGATACCTACAAGATGGGTACACAGAAAGAAAGGACCAGGAGTGCGAAGCCGAATCGTCGCAAAAGGCTACACAGAGAAGATCGAGGACGAAGACTCCGTCTACGCCTCTACACCAATGTTCACGACACTCCGGACACTTCTCGCACTACAAATGTCACCACCAAACTGGATAGCGCGACTAGGCGACGTCTCTACAGCATTTCTACACGCACCCATCGCAAAAGACCACGACGGTAAACAACGTGACGTCTACCTTTGGCCACCTAAAGAACTTTGTCCACAACAGGACAAAATCTGGCGACTAAAGAAAGCCATGTATGGACTACGCAGTTCACCAAAAGCATGGCAGGACTACCTGGCTGAAGTGTTACAAAAGCTCAGCTTTGTAAGGCTAAAGTCAGAACCTAACGTCTACACCAATGCGACTCGCGACTGCTACATCATGGTCTACGTGGATGACCTCTTGGTACTTGGTGACAAGACTACTGTCGACTCCACCTTCGAGGCCATCCAGAAGCAGGTCCTACTCAAGCACATCGGCTACCTCGAACCTGGCAAACCACAACAATTTCTTGGAAGAAACATCGACCACTTTGGCAACTACTGCAATCTTGGACTAAAGGACTCCTACATCGACAACATGATCGAGGAGTCTGGAATGAACAACTGCAACTCAGTGAACACTCCAGGAATTGCACACTACAAGCCAACAATAGAAGATGAAGCACTACTTGACCACGAACAGAACAAAAGGTACAGAAGGATTGTTGGCAAACTTCAATGGTTAGCATACACACGACCAGACATTGCATACTCCACAAAAGAACTAGCACGAGACCTCACAGCACCTACAGAACTTTAGAGCCTCCGGCTCAGTCCGCCAACATTGTCCTCTCCCTTTTCTCCTGCTTCCTCTCTCCCTTGTCTCCCTGGTGTGTTCTGTCGTCCTCTCTCCCTCCCTCCGCTCCCCATCCTCCCAAGCCACTCTCTCCCCAATCTCCCTCTCTCGTATGTATGTATGTATGCATGCATGTATATATGTATGTATGTAATGTATGCATGTATGTAATGTAACGTATGTATGTATGTATGTATGTATGTATGTATGTATGTATGTATGTATGTATGTATGTATGTATGTATGTATGTATGTATGTATGTATGTATGTATGTATGTATGTATGTATGTATGTATGTATGTATGTATGTATGTATGTATGTATGTATGTATGTATGTATGTATGTATGTATGTATATGTATGTATGTATGTATGTATGTATGTATGTATGTATGTATGTATGTAATGTATGTATGTATGTATGTATGTATGTATGTATGTATGTATGTATGTATGTATGTATGTATGTATGTAATGTATGTATGTATGTATGTATGTATGTATGTATGTATGTATGTATGTATGTATGTATGTATGTATGTATGTAATGTATGTAATGTATGTATGTATGTATGTATGTATGTATGTATGTATGTATGTATGTATGTATGTATGTATGTATGTATGTAATGTATGTATGTATGTATGTATGTATGTATGTATGTATGTATGTATGTATGTATGTATGTATGTATGTATGTATGTATGTATGTATGTATGTATGTATGTATGTATGTATGTATGTATGTATGTATGTATGTATGTATGTATGTATGTATGTATGTATGTATGTATGTATGTATGTATGTATGTATGTATGTAATGTATGTATGTATGTATGTATGTATGTATGTAATGTATGTATGTATGTATGTATGTATGTATGTATGTATGTATGTAATGTATGTATGTATGTATGTAATGTATGTATGTATGTATGTATGTATGTATGTATGTATGTATGTATGTATGTATGTATGTATGTATGTATGTATGTATGTATGTATGTATGTATGTATGTATGTATGTATGTATGTATGTATGTAATGTAATGTAATGTATGTAATGTAATGTATGTATGTATGTATGTATGTAAAATGTAATGTGTAAATGTATGTATGTATGTATGTATGTATGTATGTATTGTTAAAACCCTCTAGGCCCCGTGCCGAAATTGGGTAGCTGTTCTGAGGTCCTTGTTGGTGTTGCTTTCCAAGTTCCATTGATCGCCATTTGGCTCAAGACACAATTGAGGTTCAAGATCTGATGTGTGACTGCATACCTACGTGATCGGCATTAAGAGCGAAAACAACTGCTTGCGCTGCATTTGTCAGGACCACTGTTGTAACTATCATTCCTTCTCCCTTACAACGTTTACACGGGTTCGGCTATAACGGCATCGTCCGTATACACCTTTCTACGTGGTTGGTATTACAGCTTGAGGGTTCGGTGCATAGCGTCCCACGGGACGTCACCTTGCCGTCTCTTGACAGGTTATCAGCCGTAACTACAAGCTCTACACTGGACTGGGAGACAGCTGGTTTATTGCGGGTACAGGGACAATAAAGGAACGATAACCTACACAGTACAATGGCGTCTTCGGCGAGCCCAAGTACTGCAACTTTTGGGAACAGCAGCTCAGAGGGATCCAATGGATTGATGGCTCTTCCTGCGGTGATGGATATGGTTGCAGATTCACAGGATGAACCTGGGAGCGGAGGTTCCGCGCTATTCAGCGACATATCTACTCCCACAAGATCATGGAAGCAGATCGATGTTCATCAGGAGTCGAAGAAAAGAGAATCCCCACCGAGAAGATCATCATCTTCGCCTGCGACACCACGGACGTCGCAGAAGGGCGTGAGATCGACATCGAAGGGTGGGAGGTCAAAATCACCCACCAGTGCAGATTTTCGCGCCGTGATCAAAGAGAAGAATAAGATGGAGGTGGAGATCGGGGAATATCAGAAGACACTTGATGAAATGTCGGCAGCAATGGCGAATCTTAACCAAGAAGACTATGGAAGCACCATCCGGATCCAGGAGCTGGAAAGACGATGCGAGATTGCCAGCAAGCAGTCGGGACATCTAGTGAGTCACCACCAACACCACATGGCTGAGGCATGGCGCAAGTTTGAGGAAGAAGCCCAACAGATGCGCAAGGTGGAAATGAACGCATTTCAGTACGGGGAGAAGAAAGACATGGAGTCGAATATTATAATGCAACAGATGAGGCAAGCTGAAGGAACTATCATGGAGCAGAAGCGGGAGATTGCATTGATGAAATCCTACATGGCAAGCGAGAAGTCGGCCGCGCAGGAATCAGCTATACGTGCAAATCAGATACACCGTGAGGCTTCACAACAGATATCAGTTTATCAGCAACAGATCAGAGGCATAGAATCTTCTACATCTATCGAGAAGTTCAACGAGGAGGAGATGGTCCAAAGTCTGAAATCACAGTTGGAGCATGCACTCGTCAAGCGCCCCGAGACGTACTCTTTGGAGGACTCCAGGGAACAGCTGATGGCGAGGCTGAATGACGTTACAGTATTTGCGGAACAGGAATCGAAGAGAGCAGATTGCTTGCTTCGCGAAAAAAGAAGAGATCGTCAAACAGTATGAGTCCGACGTGTCGATGAAGGACCAGATGATTGCTGTCGAAGGTGGTCATCGTCAGGATGCGATCTTGGAGTTAGCCCAGGTCAAAGAAGAGAAACAAGAGGAACGGTGCACGATGGACGAGAAGTCGAAGGAGGCTGAGTACTGGAGATTGACAGCTAAGGGAATGTACGATGAGTACCTCGAGGAGATGCATGAGCTTCAGAGACAACTGAAAGAAAGAGAGGCGACGCTCAAGCAAGAAGAGAGTTTTGTACGCCAACTCGATGCTGACAACGAGGAACTACGTGCACACAAGAAGCTGGAGACACAGGAAGCCTCCAGCAGCAAAGATGGACATCGTGAACGAGCAGTAGTGAAACGCGCTGAGGGAGGAACCCAGGCTAATTCAAATAGGATAGACAAGAAGGTGGCTGGGTCAGTCCCGTCATCGTCTTGAATCAAATCCCTAATTCGTCGCTGATGCCAGGTTCGATCCTCTTTCCGTCTTTCGGTGATCCAATGATCGATGTACACCTATCCCAGATGCAAGGGGTTGTTGGGCATGTCCCACAATCCACTACTACGACTGGTGGTGGTGATGGGGGGGGAAACAACGGTACTACGCCCCCATTGGATTACGGTGGATTCCCGCCCAATGGGAATGGGCAGGGAGCGGGTCGACGTCAGTTGAGCCTCGCTGGTGGCGGAGGAGGACCTCCGGATGATCCACCCGATGATGAGGATGAGGATGACGACGACGAAGGAGATGAGGAAGACGAGGAAGAAGAAGAGGAAGAAGACGATCGGACACGGAGGAGACGAAGGAGATCGAGAGATAACCGAGAGATCAAGAATGATCGACCGAGAATCTCGAGGAAAGAGGCCGAGAGAGTATCTATTCCGGCCTGGCCAAAGATCCATCAACTTGATACCTGGAAGATGCAACTGCTGATGAATGTTCTGAGCGCATGTGCAGATCCAGATACCGACGCATGGACGAAATGGCTGGAGCAGGCTCTTGGGTTGAACCCAGACCTGGATTTGCTTAGCGATTCAGGTGGCGACAGATTTGCTACGATAGATATTAAGATGGCCATGGGCATGCAGAACATGCTGAAACAAGCACCTGACGAAGCCAAGGACGTATACCTCGATGCTACACGACACTCTGAACTACGACATCAACAAGGGGTGATCGTGAAGGGACGAGAGTTGGTGGCATTAGTTATGCAATCATTCAGAACTTCCGATAGAACGGATCTTGTCTACCACATCGAGCATTTATTCAACCTTGACTTTCCTGGCGACAAGAACTTGGTCATGTTCAGGAACAAATGGTATGATTTGCTGCTGAAGATGAGGAGCGAGGACAGACCCAGTAAGCTGGCTCTCAGAGACATCCTTTACAGGAAGATCAAAGGGAGCAAGAAGATGGAGTTCGGCCTCAATGCCTACCATAGACTACCGGACAAGCATCCTCAGAAGACGTATGAATTCTTATTGGCGTTGATCGACTATCAGATCAAGGCAGATCGGGAAGACCTGATGCTCGACATGAAGGAGAAATCGGTCAAGTCGATGATGAAGTCAGGCGGGAAGGATGCGGCTCCAGCAACTGGCAAACAGGAGAACCAGGGTGGCAAGGGCAGAAAGGGGAAACCCGGTGGACCTGATGCCGCTCCTGTGCTCCCAAAAGCCAAGGCAAAGGGCCACGCTGGCAAGAACGGCAAGTCCGACGGTGCCAGCGACAGAGGCAAGAGTCCGGGCGGAAGCAAGGATAACCCCTGCTGGTACCACTTCAAATCGGCGAAGGGGTGCGTGAAAGGGAATGAATGCACTTTTTCCCACAGCAAGAAGACGGAGCACAAGTTGGAGAGCATGTCCAAGGGGAAAGGAAAGGGCAAATCCAAGTCCAGATCATCGTCACCAAAGAGAGATGATGGAGCATGCTTCGCGTTTCAGAAGGGGAAGTGCGATAAGGGAAGCGCTTGCAAGTATAGGCATGAGCTCATCAAGAACAATTCAGCTCCAGCAACGTCAAATGACAAGGCGCAAGCCAAGTCGAAGGCTGCCGCCAAAGCCGCAGCGCCTGCCATTGCGAGGAGGGCCATCGCAATGCCCGCGATAGTCCTGAAGCAATCGGCTCCTGCAGGGAAGGTAAGCTTCAAGAAGGACGTTGATCAGGTCGAACCGGACGAAGCCGAGACTGTCTACCACGAGCACGATGACGACGCGATGAGCGAATCATCGAGATGGTCTGGCGAGTCCGAGATCCCCGAGAAAATGGTGTGGTTCAAGGAAGTGCTCGACGTCGACGAGAATGGGGAGATCACCTACCTCGAAGACGAGAGAAGGCAATGGGAACGAAAAGGGGAATGGTACGGTTATGAGGACAATGAGAATGAGCCTTATCAGTACGTGTACGTCGACGAGAAGAAGTTCAAAAGCAGTGATCATCGTGAATTATCAGCCTATCAAGTCCAACGATCATTGATACGTGCGAAGATACTGAGAGAAGTGGTGGATGATGTATATAAGAAGCACTACTTCCCGGTGACCAAGGAGAGCAGCATAATGTTCGAGTATGATCGGAACAAGGACGAGATCAAGGAATCGGCTGTCGACTGGAAGAAACAGCATGGTATGCCGAAGAACGTTTTCGCCATGTCAACGTGCATCAGCAAACGGGTGAAATGGTTGATGGACACCGGATGTGGTCATGATCTCATTGGAAGAGCCAAGGCGAAGAGCCTGGGTGTCGACATCGTGAAAGATGACGACGAGATCGTGTTCCAGACCGCGAATGGTTCCACTTCCACATCTGATGTGGCCAAGATAGTCGTGGACGAGTTGGACGAGACTGTCGAGCCGCATGTATTGGATGAGACACCCACGGTATTGTCAGTGGGGAGGAGATGCATGAAGATGGGTTATGCATTTCACTGGATGCCTGGTAAACTACCTTTCATGGTTACGCCAAAGCAGGGATTCGTGCACTTGCAGGTCAAGGACGACATCCCGTACCTAGTGAGTGATGGTAAACTTCGGAGTAACAGGCATCGCCCTACGATAGACGACCTCAAGGAGCACTTTTCGGAAGTATTGGCGATGGTAACGAACGACGAGGCAGATCAGGGAGGTGACGATGAGAACGACGTCACACCCGCCGCTGTCAGTGAGTCCGCAGAGGCCGAGGGCGAACACCACGACGGGGCATTCGACTTCGGGCCACCCGGAGGAGCCGGTCCGGTACGTCCGCCTCCCGTGGCTGAGGAAATACCTGTAGATGTTGGGTCAGTCCCGCATCGACATGGTGATGCCGAAGCTCACGAGGAAGAGGCTGACGAAGATGATCCAGATGCCGGAATCGAAGTAGACGTGTACGAAGGATCATCAATAAAGAGGAAAGTGGGAGTCCTCAAGAAGGACGCCAACTCCATAGCTCATTTGCTTACACACAGATACCGAAATCCCTTCTGCGAATCATGCGTCAAGGCAAAGATGAGACACTTCAGATCGCGAACGGGAGCATTCAAAAGAGAAGTGAAGACGTTCGGTGACCTGGTGACGTTCGACTTTGTGACGGCATCAGGAGATCATGAAGTGGAAGGCAGGTATGCGCTCATCATCCGGGACATATATACCGGAATTATCATGGCTTATCCCACCGCGAGAAGAGACACTGACTCAGTCGTCAGGGCTATCAAGCACTTCTGCGGGAGGAGGAAAATCAAGCAGGTATATTCGGATGACGGCCCGGAACTGATCAATGCGTGCGTGGAGCTGAAGCTGAACCACGACCTATCGCTGCCTGGACGGCCGCAGAACAATTCCCTTGCTGAAAGAACAAATCAATTCATCATTGACCAGACTTCGGCTTGTCTAGTACATGCCGGTCTACCCACGTGTTATTGGGTGCAGGCCATCACCACTCTGTGCCATCTCATGAACATCGAAGAGGTGAACGGATCGAGTGCATGGATGAGGCTGCATGGCGAGGAGTTCAAGGGCGAGAAGATACCTTTTGGTGCGCTAGTGGACTTCAAGCCGAGCGAAGCACGAGGGGGAAAGAGGGAGAAGTTCGAGCCGAGAGGGGAAACTGGTATATTTGCTGGATATGTGTTGAGCACCGGTATGCATTGGGCAAACAAGTATCGTGCTTGGGCACTTACTGCATTTGCGGGTGCAGAGCTGAACATCAAGAAGGCAAAGGTTCCGCCTCGGTTGAGAATGCCACATCAGACGGAGAGGATGATCCTGAAATCTCCTCTGACATTCCCAATACAACAGAAGTACAAGGTTGCCAACGAGACTTTGGAAGGAATAGAGATGTCTATCGATGCAATCGGTCTGGATGCACGTGACCGCCTGATCGAGGATGAGGACTACGAGCCTGAATTGTTGCAGAGTGACGAGAAGCGACTGCTTGACGATGAAGTCGATCAGATCGCTGGTCTACTGCTCGACGATGGCCCGGAAGTAATCGCCGGAGATCGGGGGGATCATGCAGGAGAAGAAGATGCTAGACCGAGCTCCTCAAAAGGGAAAGGAGATGGACACCCTAAGGGCGATGAAAAGGTTGCGAAGTCCGACCTTCCACACGTGTCAGTTGGGCTACCCGGGGATGGTATCACGTACGTCAACGACGATGGCAAGGAGGTTAAGATCGACAAGGCCGGGAGACCGTATCCTGTCGGGAAGGACGGATTCAGGCTAATGAAGACATCGAGACCTCCAGAGTTCACTCCTGAAGAATGGAAGATGATGAGTAAATATTACACCAAGGAAGAGAAGGCCGAGGTGAAGGGCGGTGGCAAAAGGAAAGAGGAAGATCCCAAGAGTAAAGAGTCTGAGATTTCCGCGCCGGCAGAGGCACGGACATTACAGATGCCCGGTGGTAAGAGAATTCGAGCGATGCTTCGGAACCGCTGGGGTGGAGTAGAATGGCAGTACAATTGGGGATTGCGGAAGAACATATCAAAGATCAAGAACCCAATGGATGGGAAGCACTTGGCTGAGCTTGAATGGGTCAGGATTGTTGTTAATCCTGTCGACGGGGTGGTTGTTCTCATGGATTCCAAACAGTCCCAAGACGTCATGAGACGAAACGTTCAGCTTGAGAAAGAATTTGAGTGTCTGGTGGTAATTTATGCCTGGAAGTTCAAGTCTGAGGAGCGATCAAAGTCGACTCCAAACTGGACGAAGGCGGTTGCATCAGTCATGGAGAGTCATAAAGACGAAGCTGAGACAGCATCGGGGACGGATCCATCGGTCGACGAATCGACGGACCTCACCTGGTATGAATGGGAGGAGTCTGCTGAGATAGTTTCTGGAAAAGTGCCACTCGCAATGCCTGCGATAGGCGAGGACGGTGAAGCCAAAAAGTACCCATCGATGCCGTGCGTGACTTCTGAGCGAATACAGCACAGAGAGAAGGCTGTGAAAGTTGTACGATTCTTCGACGCTTTAGTATCCAGGCCGGTAGGCCGGAAAGAGATGTTGACCAACCCTGATGCATTGGCATCAATGAAGAAAGAGTGGTCGGGATTAATCGACCAGGGGGTCTTCGATCTTGGCGCGGTGCGTGAATATGACGCTGTAGCCAGAGAAGCAAAAGCGAAGGGGGAGGAAATACACATGGCTCGCGCACATGGCATTTGCGTTGAAAAGCACTCACAGTTGCCTGTTGGTGATCCTAAGAGGAAGTTCAAGGGTAGAGGCGTGTTGCTGGGGAACCAAGTGAAGAACCAAAGCTTTGAGGCTGCGATGTTTCAAGATTTGGGGAACTCCCCTGCTTCATTTGAAGCCTCGCGTTGGGCGGATTTTCTGGGTTGTCATGATGGCTGGGATGTGCAGATGGCCGACGCTGTTCAGGCGTATATACAGGCCACCTTGAGAGGCACGCCGTGTTGGATTGAATTGCCACCGGAGGCCGTGCCAAGTGAATGCAAATGGGATAAGTACAGAAGACCAGTCGTCCCGTTGAGGAAGGCGCTGTACGGACACCCAGATGCGGGAACATTTTGGGAGCAGCACTGCGATGAGTCGGTGCGTGCCGTTGGTTTTGAGCCCATCGGCGAAGAATGGCCTTCAGTGTACATTCATGAAAAGCTCCAGCTTGTTCTGGTTGTGTATGTCGACGACTTCAAAATGGCAGGGCCGCAGAAGAACCTTGCCCAAGGGTGGAGCATGTTGCGTACACGTTTGAAGATTGAGCCCGAGACTGGACTTGACATGTACCTTGGTTGCAATCAAAGCAAGGGAAACGTCACTCTCGGGAACGGACACCGAGTAACAACGGTGACCTATGACATGGAACAGTTCCTACGTTCCTGTGTCGACCGCTATCTTGAAGTGGCGGGCGACGTGAAGTTGAATAAGGTTGTCACCCCTGAGTTGCATGAAGAAACAAAGAATCACGTCTCACGGAAGCCTGCCAGAGAGGGGCCGTCAGTCGTGTGCAATTGGTGTAACAATCTTGTGCCCACCGACGGTTCTGCCACAGTGCCGGACCAACGGGGAGGGACTCCTGAGTTGGCCATGAAGGAGCCCGTGCGTGGACACCTTGCTCCGCATGCCGCTAGCGTACTGATGAAGTTGCTGTACGGTGCGCGGATTGCTCGCTTCGATTTGTTGCGGCAAGTGAATCGCCTAGCACGGAACGTGCATAGGTGGACCGACTCCGATGATCGGGGTTTGCATCACTTGATGTGCTATGTGCATCATACCAAACATTGGCGCATGGTCGGTTGGGTTGGAGACCCTATGGACGATGTGCACTTGGCCTTGTATGCGGACGCTGACTTTGCGGGATGCATTGACTCGCTGCGTTCCACCTCCGGTGGACACTTGAATATACAAGGGCCTAATACCCGGTTTCCGTTGTCTGGCAGCTCTAAAAGACAGGGTTGTGTGAGTCACTCCACTCCCGAGGCCGAGATTGTTGCGGCCGACGTTGCCATGAGATCGATGGGTATGCCCGCTCTCAAGCTGGTAGAGCGGATTCTCAAGAAGTCACCGAACTTTGTGTTCTATGACGATAATAAGGCTATGATCGGTGTCGTGCGATCGGGGAGGAACCCCACGATGCGCCACCTTGAGAGAAGCCATGGTGTTAGCATTTCGTGGATGCATGAGATGTTCACACGTGATTACATGTACTTGGCGTATGAGGTCACCGACAGGATGGCGGCCGATATTTACACCAAGGCGTTCAATGATGGGCGCAAATGGAAACATGCATGTTTGCAGATTGGTCTACTTGACCCGAGCTTGCTGTCTGACCCGGATACCCTCAAGGCGCTCACACCCACGTGTGATCCCATAAAGGGGACCATGCAGACCGCTTCGGGGACAGTTGACGGAGTTCCAACATTTCCGTACACACACATACCGATCATGCCCCCGGACCTATGGTGGTCTGGATTAACATCTAAAGAGGGATTGCATGAGCATGAAGGACATGATCCGGTTGTTGTTGCCAAGGGACCCAGATTGATGCGTGTGAAACCTCCACTCGCGGTTATGACACCGTTTGGGAGCAAGTGGCTTCGTTCCACTTGGTTTCTGAAGAATGGGTCATGGCTCAAAGTTGAGGATAGAGTTGACCCGGGGCTACAATGTGTGCGAATTGATGGTTGGGTTGAACGCGCAGTTTGGCAGTTTCATCCCGTACCGGTCGCTGCACCGGCGCGGGAACGGTCTCCACGACCACGACCAATTCACGTCGGGTCCGGGGATGTTGACATGCAGTCCGTGCTGGCCGCATTTGTTGAAGAACTGTCGAACGAGCGCATAGAGTTGAAGTGTGTTAACGACCTTGCTTTGGAAACGTTGCTCCGATTGAAATTGCTCATGCGTTGTCTGCATATCAATCACGAGCAGCTTGTCCCTGGTCGTTGTTTTGTTCCGTATCGCATTGCGGTGAAGCACAAGCCACAGTTAGCGCCGGGTATTGAACTCGCGATGGTCAAACACGACGGTGGTGTGCTTCGCGCTCCTGTTCATGTCTCGCTTCCTGGTATGAGAACTCGCACAGTCGTCACTCTTTACAGTGTTGACTTGGCTCGGCCCATCGTGCTGATGGCATGTTCCGAACCACGTAACTGGTTCACTGCTCTTGCCCGCCATGACGGGCCGCAGGTTGTCACCATCACTCTGGTTGATGACTTACTGAGCGAGTACGGGGGGAGAATCGCCAGACATGTGCTTACCAAACCTTCCGATTTGTTGTTCTTCGCCGGGCCTTGCACGGGGGGATCATCATGGGCACGCCTCAACAAGACTCGCGGCATTGACACCGCAGAGAAAATCGAGGCCAAACAAAGAGAATTTTGGAGATTGTTTGAACGGTTCGTTGAGATTAAACGGCATGCCATGACAAAACGAGCTGCGATTTTGTTTGAGTTGCCTGGAAGTTGTGATTATTGGAAAGATGAGAGACTGCATGAGGTCGTGCATGATGGGACTAGTCACGAGTTTGATGGGTGTCGCTATGGCTTGAAACAAAGATATGCAAAGAAACCCATGCCAATCAAGAAACCATGGAGAGTTGTCTCATGGAACTTTGAACTTGGTGGCTCGTTGTCTAAGAAATGCAATGGAAACCATGAGCATGGACCTTGTGCTGGTCGTGAAACCAAAGAAACCCAGTTGTACACGTCTATAATTGTGGGTGTGATCCTTCGCCGTTTTCGTGCTCGAGCAAGGTGCCTCAAACCGGCACCGTTGAAACTCGCTCTTGCTTGCATTACGCGAAGGAGATCGCGGAAGCACCAAGCTACTGCGAGCGAAATCTGCACCACCCCAACTGCACAACCGAGGTGCTGGGCCAGTCCCGAACCTCTGGTGCATACGGGGAGCTGGGTCAGTCCCGAACCCCAAGCTTCAAGAAGGAGCTGGACGAGTTCGTCACCTCAATCTGAAGCTGGGATCATATTGGGACAATTCCGTGGCTTCATTTGCAGCTGCTTATTTTGGGTTTTCCTGGTTCTGGAGAATATCATCAAGATGACTGCCAATCCGAATGTCGTCAATACGAATGAGTTCTTCTGCGTGCCTGTTGGGAAATCTAGGCAAGCAGCAATCTTCTTGGGAAATTTGGTGAAGAACGCCATCGAGGAAGGCAAGAGGATGCCCAAGAGGATGGAGATGAGCAGCGACCTGGGTATGTGCGTGAAGTGGATCGAGGACATAGGCGTCCCCGCTATTTATGCATACTCTGCGTACTACTCTGCCAAGGGCCGCGGGATGATGAAAGGTGAAGGGCAGTCTATGAGGGTTGCCTTAGAGTTCATCAGCAAAGTTTTCGGACAGCTTTCTGCCGACGAATGTATGCTTGGATGGAGGGAATTCTGCAGCAAGGGAAAGAAGATCGTGTCGGCGCTGAACCAACTTTGCGGTGAGGCAACGATGCTGGCGAAGAACCCCGAGTTGCTCAACGTAACCAAGTACTGCATGGAAGGGGCGGATATGTTGAGATCAATCGCGAACATCTGGGATCTCGCACTAGGCGTGGCCGAGGACAACGATGAACGGTCGTTCAAAGCTGCATTCCACCAGAACACCCCGGTTGGGGAGGTGTACAAGGAATTCATCAGCGACGAGTCATCTAGGGCATCGTCATCGAGAAGGTGGAGGAGCTCCGAGGAGTTCCAGACGACTGCAGAGTTTGAGAGGCACGACCGGAGAATCGCAAGATACAGGGATCGAAACTGGGGGAAAGTGTTCACGTTGAGCGTGATCAAGGCTCCCAAGATCGACTCCTACGGTCGTGGTTCCAAGGACGACTACCAGAAGAATTGGGACCTTGGGTTGGTCTACCAGAATGAGTTGCAGGCATCGATGAAGAACCTCGCATATGCACTGAGGAGGGATGAGAATGCCAGCCAGAACAACCTATTGCGCTGGATGATCTGTGGGTCAACCCCCAGTGACATCTCTGATGCGTGCATCGGGGCGGTCAATTCGCTCATGTGCGTATCGTTCATCATGAGGAGATTGCAGCCATTGCTCGGTGAGAAGGACTCCAAAGATCAGTCGTATACAGCTTATTTCCGTCCAGACAAAAGGGAGCTGAACGATCTCTACCGGGAGATTGAGTACGCCAGGGATTTCCTATGGTGCATCGATATGATCTATGAGTCGAAGCTGCCTGCGATGAACATCAACTCCATCAGTTTGGCACCGCACGCGGCTGACAGGGCCGCTGAGAACCAAGATCGGCGCAAGTGGGTAAGCTGGATGAAGGAGATCGAGAAGAAGGCCGAGAAGGACGTCATGATCGAATTCTTCCAGAATAAATACTGCACGATTCATGAAATCGAGAGGGAACTGGAGAAGTACCCCGAGGATTTCGTGGTTGGGGAAGAGCCGACATGGTGGGTGATGGGCTCATCGAAGACGGAGCCGCCGCGGAAGACGGAGCGACAGCAGAAGTCGGCATCAAGCTCCGGACAAAGGAGTCAAACCGCTGGTGGGTCAGTCCCCCAGCCGGGAGCTCCAAGTGGGGGTCGCAAGCCAGCGATGCTGTCAAGATCGACAACGAGATCATCGACTCCATTTTCCGAATGAACTCTGGCGGTGACGACGACAGATGGGTAATTATCAACCCAACTGCTGGACACGATACCTACACTTCATTCGAAGGGGGTACCACTTTGGGCGGAGCGACTGTCAATGTGAAATTCAACATAGACAACAATACGGGGTACCCAATCATACAAACTGTATTTGGGCCGTGTCTTGCAGAAGGCAAGAACGCAACATATTGGGAGTGTATGCTGAGATGCCTGACCTCTTCGCTATTGCACTTCGAGGAGAAGACCAGCGCGGAGAAGATCATTCTTTCCTATGTTGGGAAGGGAAATGCGGCATGGCTACAGCTGTATGCTTTCTTGTGTGCCCAAACAGGATGCTTGATTACTGGACGCCTTCCGGGCGCCAAAGCCATCAACGCGTTGATTCAGGCGGAGAAGAACCCGGACAACGCACCTGGACAGTTGAACCGGATTATCAATAGGCAGAAGAGGAGCCCCATTGGCGAGGCGACGATTCGCGACATGATGATCCACAAGAAGAGCTTCTTGGTCCTGGATTGGCCCCTGAGGGCCGTCAACTCGAAAGGGAGCACGAAGACCTTCCAGATGATGGTCAACGAACAGGGATGGACAAACATCGAGGAGAGATCATACTATGGGTCGAGTGAGCAAGTCTCCTCACCCAACGACACGTTGAATATCATCTCCCGATTGCAGAAGCTGGATAAGCTCATCGCTGAACGGCGGAGGCGAGACATGGATGACTCACCAATGTCGGTGCACATCTGGATGTCGCTATATGATTGGGTATGCATGAGAGGATGCGGATGGCAGGTGACCGCCAACCCCATCATCGACTACCTGCAGAAGGCGATATCTGACCTCGTCAACACATGCAAGGGCCTGGTCGTGGTGTGCGTGAATCGCGATGTTGCTTTCCATGGTGGAAGAGGGGACTTGGGGACGATCGCCAACAAGGTTAGCGAGATCTGCAAGGCGGCAGGCGCGCTGGTGACCGAGAACGATCGCCTGTGGCGCGTGGTCCATGCGCTCACAGGAAAGAACTACAAGATCCCTGGGAGCTCGAACCTGCAACACTTCCTCCTGAAGCGACTGCTGATTGAGAAATCCATCGATGCGGTCGCACCAAGCAACGCGTTTGTGTGTGAGCTGGAGGGGACGTGCATAAACGAGCCCGACCTTCGATTCACCATCCCGAAGAACATGGAGGAATCGAAGGTGAAATTCGAGTACAAGCCGACCTTCACTGCACAGTCGAAGAGGAAACAAGAGCAGCAAGCTGAAGGACACGGCGAGCAGGATGCTTTTGGGAAAGCCGATATCGGTGATCAACGTCTTCGATGGTATACGGTCACGGAGCTCAGCAAGTTTATCTGCGAACTTTGCGCTAAAGAGATGCAGATGAGCAAGTCGAAGGTGCTCGGGCCGAATTCGAAGTACAATCCCTCTTCTTGCGTGAACTGTTGCGCGAACTGGAACGCGGACACGAACGGTATTGCAATGTCTATCGAGGGGAAGAAAATGTACACGCGCCTCTTCGCGGAATGCGTGGTGGCAATCCCCGACCTTCAAAACCTCATGGTGGACGTCAACAATATCCAGGCCATGATCACGATCATACGGGAGCTCGTGTATTCAAGGCTGAAGAAGGAGCTTTCTCACGTGGGATTCGTGAGCATGACTGTGGATCAAGCAGCGCAGTTCTACAACAACGGTCACGGGAAGCAATTGTGCGCATCCCGGGGATGTGATCGTGTGCAAGAATTCCGAGGGAGTCGAGGAGAGGATGTCCATCTTCTTGATAGGCAAGGATCTTGGCAATGTGGCATATTCGTCCTGGATCAAGAGTGTGCTCGACCAAGGAACGATGTATGAACTCCTGGGACAAACCACGAACGAGGAATCCTTGGGAGACGTCGTCGAGATGGTGTTGGGGTTCTTCGAGGTGATGTCGTACTTCCAGCACGAACTGCCACTGTGGAAGGATGCATGGAAGATCAAGAGGGAGTTCGAGCAGTCACTAGTGCGACACCTCGCTGGGAACGTGACCCACACGACGGGCCAGAACAGAAAGCGGAACAAACCGTCCGCACAGCTCGGCGTGCCCACGAAGGAGGTGCTTGACATCATGAACAAGGTCAAGCCCAGACATCCACGTTCCCTGATCACCGAGCCCTCTGCACAAGGGTCCAAGAGAAAGGCCACGGAGGGCGAAGATGAGGGTCTTGGTCAAGCACCAGACCCGAGTCGAAGTTCTCAAACCAATACTGAGAAGGAAGACAAGAAGCAGCGAGTGATCGACGGGCGGAGAGCGGCACTAGGACTCCTGGAGTCAATGGAGAAGTGCATGGGAGATATGGGGATCTGTAAGAAGTGCGCGAACCTGGCTCACGACGGCGACTGCAAGGACATTGAAGAGGCTGCTGGAAATGAGAAGGCGATGAAGGTGCTCCGTGAGCTATTCAGCAGTGACCCTGTTTCATCTGATGAAGACATGGGGGATACGGAGGAACCGTCCTCATCAACGTCCAAGGAAAGAAAGAAAGGGGGACAAGCAGGGAAAGAAACAATTGAGATGTACAGCTACACCATTAATTTGGTGGAAATGGCTGACACGGCTGAGGGAGGAGAGCTACAATGTGGTGGCGTCGACCTCACCTACAACCCGTGCGGGGCCAACAGGACATTCAAGAAGACGCTTGAGATGGGATGCGACACCATCCCGTGCTACATCCCGAAGTATGGCGATGTGAGTGATGTGCACTTGCCATGGGCGTATGCGTCCATCGTTGACCCCAAATACTTTCCCAAAGGTGCAATCCTTGAGAAAGTGGACGTGATGCAACTTGGCAAGAGTGTCAACTTCTGCATTGCTCCTTTCGACGGTGCTCCACTATGCAGGATTGGTGATGATCGCTCGGTATTTTCTACAAGGGACCAAGCAAACCAGCTATCTCACGACCTATGCAGAGTCCTTCGACACAAGATCGGCAATTGCCGAGGAAGTGCTTTCAGGTGCGACGAGGGTGGATGGGTCGACATTGATGCTGTCATGGACGACCGGAACAACGACATATTCCCACCATACACCACGAGAGCGAAACGATACATGGGCATCATGGAGGTGATCAAGTGGCAGGAATCCGGAAGCAGAAAATCGAGATTCCAGGTTTTGGCAGCAAGGTTTCCGAGCATCATGAACCCGAACGACACGAGGGCAGCCAGGGAGGAATTGACCGAAGCTGGCGTGGATCGGGACGACATCGACAGGATGTTCAACAGATGCGATGGATGGTACAGACCTTGGTGCATCCGAGTCACAACCGGTCACAGTGATTTTGGATTCATGAGCTCAACCGCACTGGCGAATAGGTATTCCGCAAGAATGGGTGATTCTCTCGGAGGAGCATTCCATGTGACGTATGTGGAAAACCTGCCAAGCATCGTACGCTGTGGGTTAGTCCCCGGCGGAATCGATGGCGGCAACAGGCTAGCACTGCACTTCGGGGCGTTTGCTCCATGGGATGAGATGAATGTGGCGACGAAGACAACGCTACGGAACGTGAGGAGAGGGGATCCGATTGCGATCATCTATATTCCCAGTGCAACCCTCGCGCGGTATGGGGCTGGAGTCGCGGCTAATGGGTCTTTCATGGTCTTTGACGTGATCCCGTTCTATGAGGTCAAGTCCATTTGGATTGGCAAAAGCAATGGAGGGAAGCGCCTGGAGTACGCTGACATCAAGAGGGCGTACTCGAAGTGTGTGGAGAACGAGATCTGCCCTGGCTTTGTCAACTCTTCCCAAGAGTCGGCTGTGATGTTCCTCCAGAACGTCGCAAAGATCAGCGAGAGGATGCCGGAGACTGAGACAGGTGCCGATAATCTGCACTACATCGTTGACATGGATAATCGTGCCTGCGAACTCTATCGAATCAACAAGATGGAAGAGTTCAATGCACAGGTCAACGAGGTCCGGGACGAAATCAGCAAAGTCGTCATCCTGAATGATGAGACATGGGAAGGACTGAGGTGCCGGATATGTCCATCATGTGCGACCGCGATCCCCACCTGCTTCTGCTTATGCCTGGAGTGCGAGGCACAACTGATCTCCATCGGAAGATACTACATTCAAATCAAATCCGATGACGAGGAGGACAACCAAAACCCCAACGTCTCTGGAGATGCCAGGCGTGCACAGGAAGAAGCTAACCACGATGCGGCAGCACAGGAGGATGAAGACGAAGCGGAGGTAGTTCCGGGAG